>JANIJI010000032.1:0-41640 GCA_024500535.1 Leptonema lineaticorne | reverse complement strand
ATGTCGATTTTTAGAAAAAATGTAATTTTTTTCGAAAAATCGCGTGTCGATCGTCGAGTGGTTGCGTCTCGAGATCGCGATTTTCGAAAAAGTGGCAAACGACACAACCGCTTCGCCGATCTCCGACTTTCGGTCGGTCGTCGACGACTTGCGAAAAAGTTCATGTGATCACTCGAATTTTTCGCAAATTTTTAAAAAATGTCATGTCGATTTTTAGAAAAAATGTAATTTTTTTCGAAAAATCGCGTGTCGATCGTCGAGTGGTTGCGTCTCGAGATCGCGATTTTCGAAAAAGTGGCAAACGACACAACCGCTTCGCCGATCTCCGACTTTCGGTCGGTCGTCGACGACTTGCGAAAAAGTTCATGTGATCACTCGAATTTTTCGCAAATTTTTAAAAAATGTCATGTCGATTTTTAGAAAAAATGTAATTTTTTTCGAAAAATCGCGTGTCGATCGTCGAGTGGTTGCGTCTCGAGATCGCGATTTTCGAAAAAGTGGCAAACGACACAACCGCTTCGCCGATCTCCGACTTTCGGTCGGTCGTCGACGACTTGCGAAAAAGTTCATGTGATCACTCGAATTTTTCGCAAATTTTTCAAATGTCATGTCGATTTTTAGAAAAAATGTAATTTTTTTCGAAAAATCGCGTGTCGATCGTCGAGTGGTTGCGTCTCGAGATCGCGATTTTCGAAAAAGTGGCAAACGACACAACCGCTTCGCCGATCTCCGACTTTCGGTCGGTCGTCGACGACTTGCGAAAAAGTTCATGTGATCACTCGAATTTTTCGCAAATTTTTAAAATCTCAAACTCGATTTTTAGAAAAAATGTAATTTTTTTCGAAAAATCGCGTGTCGATCGTCGAGTGGTTGCGTCTCGAGATCGCGATTTTCGAAAAAGTGGCAAACGACACAACCGCTTCGCCGATCTCCGACTTTCGGTCGGTCGTCGACGACTTGCGAAAAAGTTCATGTGATCACTCGAATTTTTCGCAAATTTTTCAAATGTCATGTCGATTTTTAGAAAAAATGTAATTTTTTTCGAAAAATCGCGTGTCGATCGTCGAGTGGTTGCGTCTCGAGATCGCGATTTTCGAAAAAGTGGCAAACGACACAACCGCTTCGCCGATCTCCGACTTTCGGTCGGTCGTCGACGACTTGCGAAAAAGTTCATGTGATCACTCGAATTTTTCGCAAATTTTTAAAAATGTCATGTCGATTTTTAGAAAAAATGTAATTTTTTTCGAAAAATCGCGTGTCGATCGTCGAGTGGTTGCGTCTCGAGATCGCGATTTTCGAAAAAGTGGCAAACGACACAACCGCTTCGCCGATCTCCGACTTTCGGTCGGTCGTCGACGACTTGCGAAAAAGTTCATGTGATCACTCGAATTTTTCGCAAATTTTTCAAATGTCATGTCGATTTTTAGAAAAAATGTAATTTTTTTCGAAAAATCGCGTGTCGATCGTCGAGTGGTTGCGTCTCGAGATCGCGATTTTCGAAAAAGTGGCAAACGACACAACCGCTTCGCCGATCTCCGACTTTCGGTCGGTCGTCGACGACTTGCGAAAAAGTTCATGTGATCACTCGAATTTTTCGCAAATTTTTAAAATCTCAAACTCGATTTTTAGAAAAAATGTAATTTTTTTCGAAAAATCGCGTGTCGATCGTCGAGTGGTTGCGTCTCGAGATCGCGATTTTCGAAAAAGTGGCAAACGACACAACCGCTTCGCCGATCTCCGACTTTCGGTCGGTCGTCGACGACTTGCGAAAAAGTTCATGTGATCACTCGAATTTTTCGCAAATTTTTAAAAAATGTCATGTCGATTTTTAGAAAAAATGTAATTTTTTTCGAAAAATCGCGTGTCGATCGTCGAGTGGTTGCGTCTCGAGATCGCGATTTTCGAAAAAGTGGCAAACGACACAACCGCTTCGCCGATCTCCGACTTTCGGTCGGTCGTCGACGACTTGCGAAAAAGTTCATGTGATCACTCGAATTTTTCGCAAATTTTTAAAATCTCAAACTCGATTTTTAGAAAAAATGTAATTTTTTTCGAAAAATCGCGTGTCGATCGTCGAGTGGTTGCGTCTCGAGATCGCGATTTTCGAAAAAGTGGCAAACGACACAACCGCTTCGCCGATCTCCGACTTTCGGTCGGTCGTCGACGACTTGCGAAAAAGTTCATGTGATCACTCGAATTTTTCGCAAATTTTTAAAATCTCAAACTCGATTTTTAGAAAAAATGTAATTTTTTTCGAAAAATCGCGTGTCGATCGTCGAGTGGTTGCGTCTCGAGATCGCGATTTTCGAAAAAGTGGCAAACGACACAACCGCTTCGCCGATCTCCGACTTTCGGTCGGTCGTCGACGACTTGCGAAAAAGTTCATGTGATCAGTCGAATTTTTCGCAAATTTTTCAAATGTCATGTCGATTTTTAGAAAAAATGTAATTTTTTTCGAAAAATCGCGTGTCGATCGTCGAGTGGTTGCGTCTCGAGATCGCGATTTTCGAAAAAGTGGCAAACGACACAACCGCTTCGCCGATCTCCGACTTTCGGTCGGTCGTCGACGACTTGCGAAAAAGTTCATGTGATCACTCGAATTTTTCGCAAATTTTTAAAAATGTCATGTCGATTTTTAGAAAAAATGTAATTTTTTTCGAAAAATCGCGTGTCGATCGTCGAGTGGTTGCGTCTCGAGATCGCGATTTTCGAAAAAGTGGCAAACGACACAACCGCTTCGCCGATCTCCGACTTTCGGTCGGTCGTCGACGACTTGCGAAAAAGTTCATGTGATCACTCGAATTTTTCGCAAATTTTTAAAATCTCAAACTCGATTTTTAGAAAAAATGTAATTTTTTTCGAAAAATCGCGTGTCGATCGTCGAGTGGTTGCGTCTCGAGATCGCGATTTTCGAAAAAGTGGCAAACGACACAACCGCTTCGCCGATCTCCGACTTTCGGTCGGTCGTCGACGACTTGCGAAAAAGTTCATGTGATCACTCGAATTTTTCGCAAATTTTTAAAATCTCAAACTCGATTTTTAGAAAAAATGTAATTTTTTTCGAAAAATCGCGTGTCGATCGTCGAGTGGTTGCGTCTCGAGATCGCGATTTTCGAAAAAGTGGCAAACGACACAACCGCTTCGCCGATCTCCGACTTTCGGTCGGTCGTCGACGACTTGCGAAAAAGTTCATGTGATCACTCGAATTTTTCGCAAATTTTTAAAATCTCAAACTCGATTTTTAGAAAAAATGTAATTTTTTTCGAAAAATCGCGTGTCGATCGTCGAGTGGTTGCGTCTCGAGATCGCGATTTTCGAAAAAGTGGCAAACGACACAACCGCTTCGCCGATCTCCGACTTTCGGTCGGTCGTCGACGACTTGCGAAAAAGTTCATGTGATCACTCGAATTTTTCGCAAATTTTTAAAATCTCAAACTCGATTTTTAGAAAAAATGTATTTTTTTTCGAAAAATCGCGTGTCGATCGTCGAGTGGTTGCGTCTCGAGATCGCGATTTTCGAAAAAGTGGCAAACGACACAACCGCTTCGCCGATCTCCGACTTTCGGTCGGTCGTCGACGACTTGCGAAAAAGTTCATGTGATCACTCGAATTTTTCGCAAATTTTTCAAATGTCATGTCGATTTTTAGAAAAAATGTAATTTTTTTCGAAAAATCGCGTGTCGATCGTCGAGTGGTTGCGTCTCGAGATCGCGATTTTCGAAAAAGTGGCAAACGACACAACCGCTTCGCCGATCTCCGACTTTCGGTCGGTCGTCGACGACTTGCGAAAAAGTTCATGTGATCACTCGAATTTTTCGCAAATTTTTCAAATGTCATGTCGATTTTTAGAAAAAATGTAATTTTTTTCGAAAAATCGCGTGTCGATCGTCGAGTGGTTGCGTCTCGAGATCGCGATTTTCGAAAAAGTGGCAAACGACACAACCGCTTCGCCGATCTCCGACTTTCGGTCGGTCGTCGACGACTTGCGAAAAAGTTCATGTGATCACTCGAATTTTTCGCAAATTTTTAAAAATGTCATGTCGATTTTTAGAAAAAATGTAATTTTTTTCGAAAAATCGCGTGTCGATCGTCGAGTGGTTGCGTCTCGAGATCGCGATTTTCGAAAAAGTGGCAAACGACACAACCGCTTCGCCGATCTCCGACTTTCGGTCGGTCGTCGACGACTTGCGAAAAAGTTCATGTGATCACTCGAATTTTTCGCAAATTTTTCAAATGTCATGTCGATTTTTAGAAAAAATGTAATTTTTTTCGAAAAATCGCGTGTCGATCGTCGAGTGGTTGCGTCTCGAGATCGCGATTTTCGAAAAAGTGGCAAACGACACAACCGCTTCGCCGATCTCCGACTTTCGGTCGGTCGTCGACGACTTGCGAAAAAGTTCATGTGATCACTCGAATTTTTCGCAAATTTTTAAAATCTCAAACTCGATTTTTAGAAAAAATGTAATTTTTTTCGAAAAATCGCGTGTCGATCGTCGAGTGGTTGCGTCTCGAAATCGCGATTTTCGAAAAAGTGGCAAACGACACAACCGCTTCGCCGATCTCCGACTTTCGGTCGGTCGTCGACGACTTGCGAAAAAGTTCATGTGATCACTCGAATTTTTCGCAAATTTTTAAAAAATGTCATGTCGATTTTTAGAAAAAATGTAATTTTTTTCGAAAAATCGCGTGTCGATCGTCGAGTGGTTGCGTCTCGAGATCGCGATTTTCGAAAAAGTGGCAAACGACACAACCGCTTCGCCGATCTCCGACTTTCGGTCGGTCGTCGACGACTTGCGAAAAAGTTCATGTGATCACTCGAATTTTTCGCAAATTTTTCAAATGTCATGTCGATTTTTAGAAAAAATGTAATTTTTTTCGAAAAATCGCGTGTCGATCGTCGAGTGGTTGCGTCTCGAGATCGCGATTTTCGAAAAAGTGGCAAACGACACAACCGCTTCGCCGATCTCCGACTTTCGGTCGGTCGTCGACGACTTGCGAAAAAGTTCATGTGATCACTCGAATTTTTCGCAAATTTTTCAAATGTCATGTCGATTTTTAGAAAAAATGTAATTTTTTTCGAAAAATCGCGTGTCGATCGTCGAGTGGTTGCGTCTCGAGATCGCGATTTTCGAAAAAGTGGCAAACGACACAACCGCTTCGCCGATCTCCGACTTTCGGTCGGTCGTCGACGACTTGCGAAAAAGTTCATGTGATCACTCGAATTTTTCGCAAATTTTTAAAATCTCAAACTCGATTTTTAGAAAAAATGTAATTTTTTTCGAAAAATCGCGTGTCGATCGTCGAGTGGTTGCGTCTCGAGATCGCGATTTTCGAAAAAGTGGCAAACGACACAACCGCTTCGCCGATCTCCGACTTTCGGTCGGTCGTCGACGACTTGCGAAAAAGTTCATGTGATCACTCGAATTTTTCGCAAATTTTTCAAATCTCAAACTCGATTTTTAGAAAAAATGTAATTTTTTTCGAAAAATCGCGTGTCGATCGTCGAGTGGTTGCGTCTCGAGATCGCGATTTTCGAAAAAGTGGCAAACGACACAACCGCTTCGCCGATCTCCGACTTTCGGTCGGTCGTCGACGACTTGCGAAAAAGTTCATGTGATCACTCGAATTTTTCGCAAATTTTTCAAATGTCATGTCGATTTTTAGAAAAAATGTAATTTTTTTCGAAAAATCGCGTGTCGATCGTCGAGTGGTTGCGTCTCGAGATCGCGATTTTCGAAAAAGTGGCAAACGACACAACCGCTTCGCCGATCTCCGACTTTCGGTCGGTCGTCGACGACTTGCGAAAAAGTTCATGTGATCACTCGAATTTTTCGCAAATTTTTAAAATCTCAAACTCGATTTTTAGAAAAAATGTAATTTTTTTCGAAAAATCGCGTGTCGATCGTCGAGTGGTTGCGTCTCGAGATCGCGATTTTCGAAAAAGTGGCAAACGACACAACCGCTTCGCCGATCTCCGACTTTCGGTCGGTCGTCGACGACTTGCGAAAAAGTTCATGTGATCACTCGAATTTTTCGCAAATTTTTAAAATCTCAAACTCGATTTTTAGAAAAAATGTAATTTTTTTCGAAAAATCGCGTGTCGATCGTCGAGTGGTTGCGTCTCGAGATCGCGATTTTCGAAAAAGTGGCAAACGACACAACCGCTTCGCCGATCTCCGACTTTCGGTCGGTCGTCGACGACTTGCGAAAAAGTTCATGTGATCACTCGAATTTTTCGCAAATTTTTAAAATCTCAAACTCGATTTTTAGAAAAAATGTAATTTTTTTCGAAAAATCGCGTGTCGATCGTCGAGTGGTTGCGTCTCGAGATCGCGATTTTCGAAAAAGTGGCAAACGACACAACCGCTTCGCCGATCTCCGACTTTCGGTCGGTCGTCGACGACTTGCGAAAAAGTTCATGTGATCAGTCGAATTTTTCGCAAATTTTTCAAATGTCATGTCGATTTTTAGAAAAAATGTAATTTTTTTCGAAAAATCGCGTGTCGATCGTCGAGTGGTTGCGTCTCGAGATCGCGATTTTCGAAAAAGTGGCAAACGACACAACCGCTTCGCCGATCTCCGACTTTCGGTCGGTCGTCGACGACTTGCGAAAAAGTTCATGTGATCACTCGAATTTTTCGCAAATTTTTAAAAATGTCATGTCGATTTTTAGAAAAAATGTAATTTTTTTCGAAAAATCGCGTGTCGATCGTCGAGTGGTTGCGTCTCGAGATCGCGATTTTCGAAAAAGTGGCAAACGACACAACCGCTTCGCCGATCTCCGACTTTCGGTCGGTCGTCGACGACTTGCGAAAAAGTTCATGTGATCACTCGAATTTTTCGCAAATTTTTCAAATGTCATGTCGATTTTTAGAAAAAATGTAATTTTTTTCGAAAAATCGCGTGTCGATCGTCGAGTGGTTGCGTCTCGAGATCGCGATTTTCGAAAAAGTGGCAAACGACACAACCGCTTCGCCGATCTCCGACTTTCGGTCGGTCGTCGACGACTTGCGAAAAAGTTCATGTGATCACTCGAATTTTTCGCAAATTTTTAAAATCTCAAACTCGATTTTTAGAAAAAATGTAATTTTTTTCGAAAAATCGCGTGTCGATCGTCGAGTGGTTGCGTCTCGAGATCGCGATTTTCGAAAAAGTGGCAAACGACACAACCGCTTCGCCGATCTCCGACTTTCGGTCGGTCGTCGACGACTTGCGAAAAAGTTCATGTGATCACTCGAATTTTTCGCAAATTTTTCAAATCTCAAACTCGATTTTTAGAAAAAATGTAATTTTTTTCGAAAAATCGCGTGTCGATCGTCGAGTGGTTGCGTCTCGAGATCGCGATTTTCGAAAAAGTGGCAAACGACACAACCGCTTCGCCGATCTCCGACTTTCGGTCGGTCGTCGACGACTTGCGAAAAAGTTCATGTGATCACTCGAATTTTTCGCAAATTTTTCAAATGTCATGTCGATTTTTAGAAAAAATGTAATTTTTTTCGAAAAATCGCGTGTCGATCGTCGAGTGGTTGCGTCTCGAGATCGCGATTTTCGAAAAAGTGGCAAACGACACAACCGCTTCGCCGATCTCCGACTTTCGGTCGGTCGTCGACGACTTGCGAAAAAGTTCATGTGATCACTCGAATTTTTCGCAAATTTTTAAAATCTCAAACTCGATTTTTAGAAAAAATGTAATTTTTTTCGAAAAATCGCGTGTCGATCGTCGAGTGGTTGCGTCTCGAGATCGCGATTTTCGAAAAAGTGGCAAACGACACAACCGCTTCGCCGATCTCCGACTTTCGGTCGGTCGTCGACGACTTGCGAAAAAGTTCATGTGATCACTCGAATTTTTCGCAAATTTTTCAAATGTCATGTCGATTTTTAGAAAAAATGTAATTTTTTTCGAAAAATCGCGTGTCGATCGTCGAGTGGTTGCGTCTCGAGATCGCGATTTTCGAAAAAGTGGCAAACGACACAACCGCTTCGCCGATCTCCGACTTTCGGTCGGTCGTCGACGACTTGCGAAAAAGTTCATGTGATCACTTGAATTTTTCGCAAATTTTTAAAATCTCAAACTCGATTTTTAGAAAAAATGTAATTTTTTTCGAAAAATCGCGTGTCGATCGTCGAGTGGTTGCGTCTCGAGATCGCGATTTTCGAAAAAGTGGCAAACGACACAACCGCTTCGCCGATCTCCGACTTTCGGTCGGTCGTCGACGACTTGCGAAAAAGTTCATGTGATCACTCGAATTTTTCGCAAATTTTTAAAATCTCAAACTCGATTTTTAGAAAAAATGTAATTTTTTTCGAAAAATCGCGTGTCGATCGTCGAGTGGTTGCGTCTCGAGATCGCGATTTTCGAAAAAGTGGCAAACGACACAACCGCTTCGCCGATCTCCGACTTTCGGTCGGTCGTCGACGACTTGCGAAAAAGTTCATGTGATCACTCGAATTTTTCGCAAATTTTTCAAATGTCATGTCGATTTTTAGAAAAAATGTAATTTTTTTCGAAAAATCGCGTGTCGATCGTCGAGTGGTTGCGTCTCGAGATCGCGATTTTCGAAAAAGTGGCAAACGACACAACCGCTTCGCCGATCTCCGACTTTCGGTCGGTCGTCGACGACTTGCGAAAAAGTTCATGTGATCACTCGAATTTTTCGCAAATTTTTAAAATCTCAAACTCGATTTTTAGAAAAAATGTAATTTTTTTCGAAAAATCGCGTGTCGATCGTCGAGTGGTTGCGTCTCGAGATCGCGATTTTCGAAAAAGTGGCAAACGACACAACCGCTTCGCCGATCTCCGACTTTCGGTCGGTCGTCGACGACTTGCGAAAAAGTTCATGTGATCACTCGAATTTTTCGCAAATTTTTAAAATCTCAAACTCGATTTTTAGAAAAAATGTAATTTTTTTCGAAAAATCGCGTGTCGATCGTCGAGTGGTTGCGTCTCGAGATCGCGATTTTCGAAAAAGTGGCAAACGACACAACCGCTTCGCCGATCTCCGACTTTCGGTCGGTCGTCGACGACTTGCGAAAAAGTTCATGTGATCACTCGAATTTTTCGCAAATTTTTCAAATGTCATGTCGATTTTTAGAAAAAATGTAATTTTTTTCGAAAAATCGCGTGTCGATCGTCGAGTGGTTGCGTCTCGAGATCGCGATTTTCGAAAAAGTGGCAAACGACACAACCGCTTCGCCGATCTCCGACTTTCGGTCGGTCGTCGACGACTTGCGAAAAAGTTCATGTGATCACTCGAATTTTTCGCAAATTTTTCAAATGTCATGTCGATTTTTAGAAAAAATGTAATTTTTTTCGAAAAATCGCGTGTCGATCGTCGAGTGGTTGCGTCTCGAGATCGCGATTTTCGAAAAAGTGGCAAACGACACAACCGCTTCGCCGATCTCCGACTTTCGGTCGGTCGTCGACGACTTGCGAAAAAGTTCATGTGATCACTCGAATTTTTCGCAAATTTTTAAAATCTCAAACTCGATTTTTAGAAAAAATGTAATTTTTTTCGAAAAATCGCGTGTCGATCGTCGAGTGGTTGCGTCTCGAGATCGCGATTTTCGAAAAAGTGGCAAACGACACAACCGCTTCGCCGATCTCCGACTTTCGGTCGGTCGTCGACGACTTGCGAAAAAGTTCATGTGATCACTCGAATTTTTCGCAAATTTTTAAAATCTCAAACTCGATTTTTAGAAAAAATGTAATTTTTTTCGAAAAATCGCGTGTCGATCGTCGAGTGGTTGCGTCTCGAGATCGCGATTTTCGAAAAAGTGGCAAACGACACAACCGCTTCGCCGATCTCCGACTTTCGGTCGGTCGTCGACGACTTGCGAAAAAGTTCATGTGATCACTCGAATTTTTCGCAAATTTTTCAAATGTCATGTCGATTTTTAGAAAAAATGTAATTTTTTTCGAAAAATCGCGTGTCGATCGTCGAGTGGTTGCGTCTCGAGATCGCGATTTTCGAAAAAGTGGCAAACGACACAACCGCTTCGCCGATCTCCGACTTTCGGTCGGTCGTCGACGACTTGCGAAAAAGTTCATGTGATCACTCGAATTTTTCGCAAATTTTTAAAAAATGTCATGTCGATTTTTAGAAAAAATGTAATTTTTTTCGAAAAATCGCGTGTCGATCGTCGAGTGGTTGCGTCTCGAGATCGCGATTTTCGAAAAAGTGGCAAACGACACAACCGCTTCGCCGATCTCCGACTTTCGGTCGGTCGTCGACGACTTGCGAAAAAGTTCATGTGATCACTCGAATTTTTCGCAAATTTTTCAAATGTCATGTCGATTTTTAGAAAAAATGTAATTTTTTTCGAAAAATCGCGTGTCGATCGTCGAGTGGTTGCGTCTCGAGATCGCGATTTTCGAAAAAGTGGCAAACGACACAACCGCTTCGCCGATCTCCGACTTTCGGTCGGTCGTCGACGACTTGCGAAAAAGTTCATGTGATCACTCGAATTTTTCGCAAATTTTTAAAATCTCAAACTCGATTTTTAGAAAAAATGTAATTTTTTTCGAAAAATCGCGTGTCGATCGTCGAGTGGTTGCGTCTCGAGATCGCGATTTTCGAAAAAGTGGCAAACGACACAACCGCTTCGCCGATCTCCGACTTTCGGTCGGTCGTCGACGACTTGCGAAAAAGTTCATGTGATCACTCGAATTTTTCGCAAATTTTTAAAAAATGTCATGTCGATTTTTAGAAAAAATGTAATTTTTTTCGAAAAATCGCGTGTCGATCGTCGAGTGGTTGCGTCTCGAGATCGCGATTTTCGAAAAAGTGGCAAACGACACAACCGCTTCGCCGATCTCCGACTTTCGGTCGGTCGTCGACGACTTGCGAAAAAGTTCATGTGATCACTCGAATTTTTCGCAAATTTTTAAAAAATGTCATGTCGATTTTTAGAAAAAATGTAATTTTTTTCGAAAAATCGCGTGTCGATCGTCGAGTGGTTGCGTCTCGAGATCGCGATTTTCGAAAAAGTGGCAAACGACACAACCGCTTCGCCGATCTCCGACTTTCGGTCGGTCGTCGACGACTTGCGAAAAAGTTCATGTGATCACTCGAATTTTTCGCAAATTTTTAAAAAATGTCATGTCGATTTTTAGAAAAAATGTAATTTTTTTCGAAAAATCGCGTGTCGATCGTCGAGTGGTTGCGTCTCGAGATCGCGATTTTCGAAAAAGTGGCAAACGACACAACCGCTTCGCCGATCTCCGACTTTCGGTCGGTCGTCGACGACTTGCGAAAAAGTTCATGTGATCACTCGAATTTTTCGCAAATTTTTAAAATCTCAAACTCGATTTTTAGAAAAAATGTAATTTTTTTCGAAAAATCGCGTGTCGATCGTCGAGTGGTTGCGTCTCGAGATCGCGATTTTCGAAAAAGTGGCAAACGACACAACCGCTTCGCCGATCTCCGACTTTCGGTCGGTCGTCGACGACTTGCGAAAAAGTTCATGTGATCACTCGAATTTTTCGCAAATTTTTAAAAAATGTCATGTCGATTTTTAGAAAAAATGTAATTTTTTTCGAAAAATCGCGTGTCGATCGTCGAGTGGTTGCGTCTCGAGATCGCGATTTTCGAA
Source organism: Leptonema lineaticorne (assembly GCA_024500535.1). Lineage (NCBI taxonomy): Eukaryota > Metazoa > Arthropoda > Insecta > Trichoptera > Hydropsychidae > Leptonema > Leptonema lineaticorne. The sequence continues at coordinate 30,048 of JANIJI010000032.1, read as the reverse complement.
AAAGTGGCAAACGACACAACCGCTTCGCCGATCTCCGACTTTCGGTCGGTCGTCGACGACTTGCGAAAAAGTTCATGTGATCACTCGAATTTTTCGCAAATTTTTCAAATGTCATGTCGATTTTTAGAAAAAATGTAATTTTTTTCGAAAAATCGCGTGTCGATCGTCGAGTGGTTGCGTCTCGAGATCGCGATTTTCGAAAAAGTGGCAAACGACACAACCGCTTCGCCGATCTCCGACTTTCGGTCGGTCGTCGACGACTTGCGAAAAAGTTCATGTGATCACTCGAATTTTTCGCAAATTTTTCAAATGTCATGTCGATTTTTAGAAAAAATCTAATTTTTTTCGAAAAATCGCGTGTCGATCGTCGAGTGGTTGCGTCTCGAGATCGCGATTTTCGAAAAAGTGGCAAACGACACAACCGCTTCGCCGATCTCCGACTTTCGGTCGGTCGTCGACGACTTGCGAAAAAGTTCATGTGATCACTCGAATTTTTCGCAAATTTTTAAAAATGTCATGTCGATTTTTAGAAAAAATGTAATTTTTTTCGAAAAATCGCGTGTCGATCGTCGAGTGGTTGCGTCTCGAGATCGCGATTTTCGAAAAAGTGGCAAACGACACAACCGCTTCGCCGATCTCCGACTTTCGGTCGGTCGTCGACGACTTGCGAAAAAGTTCATGTGATCACTCGAATTTTTCGCAAATTTTTCAAATGTCATGTCGATTTTTAGAAAAAATGTAATTTTTTTCGAAAAATCGCGTGTCGATCGTCGAGTGGTTGCGTCTCGAGATCGCGATTTTCGAAAAAGTGGCAAACGACACAACCGCTTCGCCGATCTCCGACTTTCGGTCGGTCGTCGACGACTTGCGAAAAAGTTCATGTGATCACTCGAATTTTTCGCAAATTTTTCAAATGTCATGTCGATTTTTAGAAAAAATGTAATTTTTTTCGAAAAATCGCGTGTCGATCGTCGAGTGGTTGCGTCTCGAGATCGCGATTTTCGAAAAAGTGGCAAACGACACAACCGCTTCGCCGATCTCCGACTTTCGGTCGGTCGTCGACGACTTGCGAAAAAGTTCATGTGATCACTCGAATTTTTCGCAAATTTTTCAAATGTCATGTCGATTTTTAGAAAAAATCTAATTTTTTTCGAAAAATCGCGTGTCGATCGTCGAGTGGTTGCGTCTCGAGATCGCGATTTTCGAAAAAGTGGCAAACGACACAACCGCTTCGCCGATCTCCGACTTTCGGTCGGTCGTCGACGACTTGCGAAAAAGTTCATGTGATCACTCGAATTTTTCGCAAATTTTTCAAATCTCAAACTCGATTTTTAGAAAAAATGTAATTTTTTTCGAAAAATCGCGTGTCGATCGTCGAGTGGTTGCGTCTCGAGATCGCGATTTTCGAAAAAGTGGCAAACGACACAACCGCTTCGCCGATCTCCGACTTTCGGTCGGTCGTCGACGACTTGCGAAAAAGTTCATGTGATCACTCGAATTTTTCGCAAATTTTTAAAAATGTCATGTCGATTTTTAGAAAAAATGTAATTTTTTTCGAAAAATCGCGTGTCGATCGTCGAGTGGTTGCGTCTCGAGATCGCGATTTTCGAAAAAGTGGCAAACGACACAACCGCTTCGCCGATCTCCGACTTTCGGTCGGTCGTCGACGACTTGCGAAAAAGTTCATGTGATCACTCGAATTTTTCGCAAATTTTTAAAAAATGTCATGTCGATTTTTAGAAAAAATGTAATTTTTTTCGAAAAATCGCGTGTCGATCGTCGAGTGGTTGCGTCTCGAGATCGCGATTTTCGAAAAAGTGGCAAACGACACAACCGCTTCGCCGATCTCCGACTTTCGGTCGGTCGTCGACGACTTGCGAAAAAGTTCATGTGATCACTCGAATTTTTCGCAAATTTTTAAAATCTCAAACTCGATTTTTAGAAAAAATGTAATTTTTTTCGAAAAATCGCGTGTCGATCGTCGAGTGGTTGCGTCTCGAGATCGCGATTTTCGAAAAAGTGCAAACGACACAACCGCTTCGCCGATCTCCGACTTTCGGTCGGTCGTCGACGACTTGCGAAAAAGTTCATGTGATCACTCGAATTTTTCGCAAATTTTTCAAATGTCATGTCGATTTTTAGAAAAAATCTAATTTTTTTCGAAAAATCGCGTGTCGATCGTCGAGTGGTTGCGTCTCGAGATCGCGATTTTCGAAAAAGTGGCAAACGACACAACCGCTTCGCCGATCTCCGACTTTCGGTCGGTCGTCGACGACTTGCGAAAAAGTTCATGTGATCACTCGAATTTTTCGCAAATTTTTCAAATCTCAAACTCGATTTTTAGAAAAAATGTAATTTTTTTCGAAAAATCGCGTGTCGATCGTCGAGTGGTTGCGTCTCGAGATCGCGATTTTCGAAAAAGTGGCAAACGACACAACCGCTTCGCCGATCTCCGACTTTCGGTCGGTCGTCGACGACTTGCGAAAAAGTTCATGTGATCACTCGAATTTTTCGCAAATTTTTAAAAAATGTCATGTCGATTTTTAGAAAAAATGTAATTTTTTTCGAAAAATCGCGTGTCGATCGTCGAGTGGTTGCGTCTCGAGATCGCGATTTTCCGAAAAAGTGGCAAACGACACAACCGCTTCGCCGATCTCCGACTTTCGGTCGGTCGTCGACGACTTGCGAAAAAGTTCATGTGATCACTCGAATTTTTCGCAAATTTTTAAAAAATGTCATGTCGATTTTTAGAAAAAATGTAATTTTTTTCGAAAAATCGCGTGTCGATCGTCGAGTGGTTGCGTCTCGAGATCGCGATTTTCGAAAAAGTGGCAAACGACACAACCGCTTCGCCGATCTCCGACTTTCGGTCGGTCGTCGACGACTTGCGAAAAAGTTCATGTGATCACTCGAATTTTTCGCAAATTTTTCAAATGTCATGTCGATTTTTAGAAAAAATGTAATTTTTTTCGAAAAATCGCGTGTCGATCGTCGAGTGGTTGCGTCTCGAGATCGCGATTTTCGAAAAAGTGGCAAACGACACAACCGCTTCGCCGATCTCCGACTTTCGGTCGGTCGTCGACGACTTGCGAAAAAGTTCATGTGATCAGTCGAATTTTTCGCAAATTTTTCAAATGTCATGTCGATTTTTAGAAAAAATGTAATTTTTTTCGAAAAATCGCGTGTCGATCGTCGAGTGGTTGCGTCTCGAGATCGCGATTTTCGAAAAAGTGGCAAACGACACAACCGCTTCGCCGATCTCCGACTTTCGGTCGGTCGTCGACGACTTGCGAAAAAGTTCATGTGATCACTCGAATTTTTCGCAAATTTTTAAAAAATGTCATGTCGATTTTTAGAAAAAATGTAATTTTTTTCGAAAAATCGCGTGTCGATCGTCGAGTGGTTGCGTCTCGAGATCGCGATTTTCGAAAAAGTGGCAAACGACACAACCGCTTCGCCGATCTCCGACTTTCGGTCGGTCGTCGACGACTTGCGAAAAAGTTCATGTGATCACTCGAATTTTTCGCAAATTTTTCAAATGTCATGTCGATTTTTAGAAAAAATGTAATTTTTTTCGAAAAATCGCGTGTCGATCGTCGAGTGGTTGCGTCTCGAGATCGCGATTTTCGAAAAAGTGGCAAACGACACAACCGCTTCGCCGATCTCCGACTTTCGGTCGGTCGTCGACGACTTGCGAAAAAGTTCATGTGATCACTCGAATTTTTCGCAAATTTTTCAAATGTCATGTCGATTTTTAGAAAAAATGTAATTTTTTTCGAAAAATCGCGTGTCGATCGTCGAGTGGTTGCGTCTCGAGTTCGCGATTTTCGAAAAAGTGGCAAACGACACAACCGCTTCGCCGATCTCCGACTTTCGGTCGGTCGTCGACGACTTGCGAAAAAGTTCATGTGATCACTCGAATTTTTCGCAAATTTTTAAAATCTCAAACTCGATTTTTAGAAAAAATGTAATTTTTTTCGAAAAATCGCGTGTCGATCGTCGAGTGGTTGCGTCTCGAGATCGCGATTTTCGAAAAAGTGGCAAACGACACAACCGCTTCGCCGATCTCCGACTTTCGGTCGGTCGTCGACGACTTGCGAAAAAGTTCATGTGATCACTCGAATTTTTCGCAAATTTTTCAAATGTCATGTCGATTTTTAGAAAAAATGTAATTTTTTTCGAAAAATCGCGTGTCGATCGTCGAGTGGTTGCGTCTCGAGATCGCGATTTTCGAAAAAGTGGCAAACGACACAACCGCTTCGCCGATCTCCGACTTTCGGTCGGTCGTCGACGACTTGCGAAAAAGTTCATGTGATCACTCGAATTTTTCGCAAATTTTTAAAATCTCAAACTCGATTTTTAGAAAAAATGTAATTTTTTTCGAAAAATCGCGTGTCGATCGTCGAGTGGTTGCGTCTCGAGATCGCGATTTTCGAAAAAGTGGCAAACGACACAACCGCTTCGCCGATCTCCGACTTTCGGTCGGTCGTCGACGACTTGCGAAAAAGTTCATGTGATCACTCGAATTTTTCGCAAATTTTTCAAATGTCATGTCGATTTTTAGAAAAAATGTAATTTTTTTCGAAAAATCGCGTGTCGATCGTCGAGTGGTTGCGTCTCGAGATCGCGATTTTCGAAAAAGTGGCAAACGACACAACCGCTTCGCCGATCTCCGACTTTCGGTCGGTCGTCGACGACTTGCGAAAAAGTTCATGTGATCACTCGAATTTTTCGCAAATTTTTAAAATCTCAAACTCGATTTTTAGAAAAAATGTAATTTTTTTCGAAAAATCGCGTGTCGATCGTCGAGTGGTTGCGTCTCGAGATCGCGATTTTCGAAAAAGTGGCAAACGACACAACCGCTTCGCCGATCTCCGACTTTCGGTCGGTCGTCGACGACTTGCGAAAAAGTTCATGTGATCACTCGAATTTTTCGCAAATTTTTAAAAATGTCATGTCGATTTTTAGAAAAAATGTAATTTTTTTCGAAAAATCGCGTGTCGATCGTCGAGTGGTTGCGTCTCGAGATCGCGATTTTCGAAAAAGTGGCAAACGACACAACCGCTTCGCCGATCTCCGACTTTCGGTCGGTCGTCGACGACTTGCGAAAAAGTTCATGTGATCACTCGAATTTTTCGCAAATTTTTCAAATGTCATGTCGATTTTTAGAAAAAATGTAATTTTTTTCGAAAAATCGCGTGTCGATCGTCGAGTGGTTGCGTCTCGAGATCGCGATTTTCGAAAAAGTGGCAAACGACACAACCGCTTCGCCGATCTCCGACTTTCGGTCGGTCGTCGACGACTTGCGAAAAAGTTCATGTGATCACTCGAATTTTTCGCAAATTTTTCAAATGTCATGTCGATTTTTAGAAAAAATCTAATTTTTTTCGAAAAATCGCGTGTCGATCGTCGAGTGGTTGCGTCTCGAGATCGCGATTTTCGAAAAAGTGGCAAACGACACAACCGCTTCGCCGATCTCCGACTTTCGGTCGGTCGTCGACGACTTGCGAAAAAGTTCATGTGATCACTCGAATTTTTCGCAAATTTTTAAAAATGTCATGTCGATTTTTAGAAAAAATGTAATTTTTTTCGAAAAATCGCGTGTCGATCGTCGAGTGGTTGCGTCTCGAGATCGCGATTTTCGAAAAAGTGGCAAACGACACAACCGCTTCGCCGATCTCCGACTTTCGGTCGGTCGTCGACGACTTGCGAAAAAGTTCATGTGATCACTCGAATTTTTCGCAAATTTTTCAAATGTCATGTCGATTTTTAGAAAAAATGTAATTTTTTTCGAAAAATCGCGTGTCGATCGTCGAGTGGTTGCGTCTCGAGATCGCGATTTTCGAAAAAGTGGCAAACGACACAACCGCTTCGCCGATCTCCGACTTTCGGTCGGTCGTCGACGACTTGCGAAAAAGTTCATGTGATCACTCGAATTTTTCGCAAATTTTTCAAATGTCATGTCGATTTTTAGAAAAAATGTAATTTTTTTCGAAAAATCGCGTGTCGATCGTCGAGTGGTTGCGTCTCGAGATCGCGATTTTCGAAAAAGTGGCAAACGACACAACCGCTTCGCCGATCTCCGACTTTCGGTCGGTCGTCGACGACTTGCGAAAAAGTTCATGTGATCACTCGAATTTTTCGCAAATTTTTCAAATGTCATGTCGATTTTTAGAAAAAATCTAATTTTTTTCGAAAAATCGCGTGTCGATCGTCGAGTGGTTGCGTCTCGAGATCGCGATTTTCGAAAAAGTGGCAAACGACACAACCGCTTCGCCGATCTCCGACTTTCGGTCGGTCGTCGACGACTTGCGAAAAAGTTCATGTGATCACTCGAATTTTTCGCAAATTTTTCAAATCTCAAACTCGATTTTTAGAAAAAATGTAATTTTTTTCGAAAAATCGCGTGTCGATCGTCGAGTGGTTGCGTCTCGAGATCGCGATTTTCGAAAAAGTGGCAAACGACACAACCGCTTCGCCGATCTCCGACTTTCGGTCGGTCGTCGACGACTTGCGAAAAAGTTCATGTGATCACTCGAATTTTTCGCAAATTTTTAAAAAATGTCATGTCGATTTTTAGAAAAAATGTAATTTTTTTCGAAAAATCGCGTGTCGATCGTCGAGTGGTTGCGTCTCGAGATCGCGATTTTCGAAAAAGTGGCAAACGACACAACCGCTTCGCCGATCTCCGACTTTCGGTCGGTCGTCGACGACTTGCGAAAAAGTTCATGTGATCACTCGAATTTTTCGCAAATTTTTAAAAAATGTCATGTCGATTTTTAGAAAAAATGTAATTTTTTTCGAAAAATCGCGTGTCGATCGTCGAGTGGTTGCGTCTCGAGATCGCGATTTTCGAAAAAGTGGCAAACGACACAACCGCTTCGCCGATCTCCGACTTTCGGTCGGTCGTCGACGACTTGCGAAAAAGTTCATGTGATCACTCGAATTTTTCGCAAATTTTTAAAATCTCAAACTCGATTTTTAGAAAAAATGTAATTTTTTTCGAAAAATCGCGTGTCGATCGTCGAGTGGTTGCGTCTCGAGATCGCGATTTTCGAAAAAGTGGCAAACGACACAACCGCTTCGCCGATCTCCGACTTTCGGTCGGTCGTCGACGACTTGCGAAAAAGTTCATGTGATCACTCGAATTTTTCGCAAATTTTTAAAAAATGTCATGTCGATTTTTAGAAAAAATGTAATTTTTTTCGAAAAATCGCGTGTCGATCGTCGAGTGGTTGCGTCTCGAGATCGCGATTTTCGAAAAAGTGGCAAACGACACAACCGCTTCGCCGATCTCCGACTTTCGGTCGGTCGTCGACGACTTGCGAAAAAGTTCATGTGATCACTCGAATTTTTCGCAAATTTTTAAAAATGTCATGTCGATTTTTAGAAAAAATGTAATTTTTTTCGAAAAATCGCGTGTCGATCGTCGAGTGGTTGCGTCTCGAGATCGCGATTTTCGAAAAAGTGGCAAACGACACAACCGCTTCGCCGATCTCCGACTTTCGGTCGGTCGTCGACGACTTGCGAAAAAGTTCATGTGATCACTCGAATTTTTCGCAAATTTTTCAAATGTCATGTCGATTTTTAGAAAAAATGTAATTTTTTTCGAAAAATCGCGTGTCGATCGTCGAGTGGTTGCGTCTCGAGATCGCGATTTTCGAAAAAGTGGCAAACGACACAACCGCTTCGCCGATCTCCGACTTTCGGTCGGTCGTCGACGACTTGCGAAAAAGTTCATGTGATCACTCGAATTTTTCGCAAATTTTTCAAATGTCATGTCGATTTTTAGAAAAAATGTAATTTTTTTCGAAAAATCGCGTGTCGATCGTCGAGTGGTTGCGTCTCGAGATCGCGATTTTCGAAAAAGTGGCAAACGACACAACCGCTTCGCCGATCTCCGACTTTCGGTCGGTCGTCGACGACTTGCGAAAAAGTTCATGTGATCACTCGAATTTTTCGCAAATTTTTAAAATCTCAAACTCGATTTTTAGAAAAAATGTAATTTTTTTCGAAAAATCGCGTGTCGATCGTCGAGTGGTTGCGTCTCGAGATCGCGATTTTCGAAAAAGTGGCAAACGACACAACCGCTTCGCCGATCTCCGACTTTCGGTCGGTCGTCGACGACTTGCGAAAAAGTTCATGTGATCACTCGAATTTTTCGCAAATTTTTCAAATGTCATGTCGATTTTTAGAAAAAATGTAATTTTTTTCGAAAAATCGCGTGTCGATCGTCGAGTGGTTGCGTCTCGAGATCGCGATTTTCGAAAAAGTGGCAAACGACACAACCGCTTCGCCGATCTCCGACTTTCGGTCGGTCGTCGACGACTTGCGAAAAAGTTCATGTGATCACTCGAATTTTTCGCAAATTTTTAAAATCTCAAACTCGATTTTTAGAAAAAATGTAATTTTTTTCGAAAAATCGCGTGTCGATCGTCGAGTGGTTGCGTCTCGAGATCGCGATTTTCGAAAAAGTGGCAAACGACACAACCGCTTCGCCGATCTCCGACTTTCGGTCGGTCGTCGACGACTTGCGAAAAAGTTCATGTGATCACTCGAATTTTTCGCAAATTTTTCAAATGTCATGTCGATTTTTAGAAAAAATGTAATTTTTTTCGAAAAATCGCGTGTCGATCGTCGAGTGGTTGCGTCTCGAGATCGCGATTTTCGAAAAAGTGGCAAACGACACAACCGCTTCGCCGATCTCCGACTTTCGGTCGGTCGTCGACGACTTGCGAAAAAGTTCATGTGATCACTCGAATTTTTCGCAAATTTTTCAAATGTCATGTCGATTTTTAGAAAAAATGTAATTTTTTTCGAAAAATCGCGTGTCGATCGTCGAGTGGTTGCGTCTCGAGATCGCGATTTTCGAAAAAGTGGCAAACGACACAACCGCTTCGCCGATCTCCGACTTTCGGTCGGTCGTCGACGACTTGCGAAAAAGTTCATGTGATCACTCGAATTTTTCGCAAATTTTTAAAAAATGTCATGTCGATTTTTAGAAAAAATGTAATTTTTTTCGAAAAATCGCGTGTCGATCGTCGAGTGGTTGCGTCTCGAGATCGCGATTTTCGAAAAAGTGGCAAACGACACAACCGCTTCGCCGATCTCCGACTTTCGGTCGGGTCGTCGACGACTTGCGAAAAAGTTCATGTGATCACTCGAATTTTTCGCAAATTTTTCAAATGTCATGTCGATTTTTAGAAAAAATGTAATTTTTTTCGAAAAATCGCGTGTCGATCGTCGAGTGGTTGCGTCTCGAGATCGCGATTTTCGAAAAAGTGGCAAACGACACAACCGCTTCGCCGATCTCCGACTTTCGGTCGGTCGTCGACGACTTGCGAAAAAGTTCATGTGATCACTCGAATTTTTCGCAAATTTTTCAAATGTCATGTCGATTTTTAGAAAAAATCTAATTTTTTTCGAAAAATCGCGTGTCGATCGTCGAGTGGTTGCGTCTCGAGATCGCGATTTTCGAAAAAGTGGCAAACGACACAACCGCTTCGCCGATCTCCGACTTTCGGTCGGTCGTCGACGACTTGCGAAAAAGTTCATGTGATCACTCGAATTTTTCGCAAATTTTTCAAATCTCAAACTCGATTTTTAGAAAAAATGTAATTTTTTTCGAAAAATCGCGTGTCGATCGTCGAGTGGTTGCGTCTCGAGATCGCGATTTTCGAAAAAGTGGCAAACGACACAACCGCTTCGCCGATCTCCGACTTTCGGTCGGTCGTCGACGACTTGCGAAAAAGTTCATGTGATCACTCGAATTTTTCGCAAATTTTTCAAATGTCATGTCGATTTTTAGAAAAAATGTAATTTTTTTCGAAAAATCGCGTGTCGATCGTCGAGTGGTTGCGTCTCGAGATCGCGATTTTCGAAAAAGTGGCAAACGACACAACCGCTTTGCCGATCTCCGACTTTCGGTCGGTCGTCGACGACTTGCGAAAAAGTTCATGTGATCACTCGAATTTTTCGCAAATTTTTAAAAAATGTCATGTCGATTTTTAGAAAAAATGTAATTTTTTTCGAAAAATCGCGTGTCGATCGTCGAGTGGTTGCGTCTCGAGATCGCGATTTTCGAAAAAGTGGCAAACGACACAACCGCTTCGCCGATCTCCGACTTTCGGTCGGTCGTCGACGACTTGCGAAAAAGTTCATGTGATCACTCGAATTTTTCGCAAATTTTTCAAATGTCATGTCGATTTTTAGAAAAAATGTAATTTTTTTCGAAAAATCGCGTGTCGATCGTCGAGTGGTTGCGTCTCGAGATCGCGATTTTCGAAAAAGTGGCAAACGACACAACCGCTTCGCCGATCTCCGACTTTCGGTCGGTCGTCGACGACTTGCGAAAAAGTTCATGTGATCACTCGAATTTTTCGCAAATTTTTAAAATCTCAAACTCGATTTTTAGAAAAAATGTAATTTTTTTCGAAAAATCGCGTGTCGATCGTCGAGTGGTTGCGTCTCGAGATCGCGATTTTCGAAAAAGTGGCAAACGACACAACCGCTTCGCCGATCTCCGACTTTCGGTCGGTCGTCGACGACTTGCGAAAAAGTTCATGTGATCACTCGAATTTTTCGCAAATTTTTCAAATGTCATGTCGATTTTTAGAAAAAATGTAATTTTTTTCGAAAAATCGCGTGTCGATCGTCGAGTGGTTGCGTCTCGAGATCGCGATTTTCGAAAAAGTGGCAAACGACACAACCGCTTCGCCGATCTCCGACTTTCGGTCGGTCGTCGACGACTTGCGAAAAAGTTCATGTGATCACTCGAATTTTTCGCAAATTTTTAAAAAATGTCATGTCGATTTTTAGAAAAAATGTAATTTTTTTCGAAAAATCGCGTGTCGATCGTCGAGTGGTTGCGTCTCGAGATCGCGATTTTCGAAAAAGTGGCAAACGACACAACCGCTTCGCCGATCTCCGACTTTCGGTCGGTCGTCGACGACTTGCGAAAAAGTTCATGTGATCACTCGAATTTTTCGCAAATTTTTAAAATCTCAAACTCGATTTTTAGAAAAAATGTAATTTTTTTCGAAAAATCGCGTGTCGATCGTCGAGTGGTTGCGTCTCGAGATCGCGATTTTCGAAAAAGTGGCAAACGACACAACCGCTTCGCCGATCTCCGACTTTCGGTCGGTCGTCGACGACTTGCGAAAAAGTTCATGTGATCACTCGAATTTTTCGCAAATTTTTCAAATGTCATGTCGATTTTTAGAAAAAATGTAATTTTTTTCGAAAAATCGCGTGTCGATCGTCGAGTGGTTGCGTCTCGAGATCGCGATTTTCGAAAAAGTGGCAAACGACACAACCGCTTCGCCGATCTCCGACTTTCGGTCGGTCGTCGACGACTTGCGAAAAAGTTCATGTGATCACTCGAATTTTTCGCAAATTTTTAAAAAATGTCATGTCGATTTTTAGAAAAAATGTAATTTTTTTCGAAAAATCGCGTGTCGATCGTCGAGTGGTTGCGTCTCGAGATCGCGATTTTCGAAAAAGTGGCAAACGACACAACCGCTTCGCCGATCTCCGACTTTCGGTCGGTCGTCGACGACTTGCGAAAAAGTTCATGTGATCACTCGAATTTTTCGCAAATTTTTCAAATGTCATGTCGATTTTTAGAAAAAATGTAATTTTTTTCGAAAAATCGCGTGTCGATCGTCGAGTGGTTGCGTCTCGAGATCGCGATTTTCGAAAAAGTGGCAAACGACACAACCGCTTCGCCGATCTCCGACTTTCGGTCGGTCGTCGACGACTTGCGAAAAAGTTCATGTGATCACTCGAATTTTTCGCAAATTTTTCAAATGTCATGTCGATTTTTAGAAAAAATGTAATTTTTTTCGAAAAATCGCGTGTCGATCGTCGAGTGGTTGCGTCTCGAGATCGCGATTTTCGAAAAAGTGGCAAACGACACAACCGCTTCGCCGATCTCCGACTTTCGGTCGGTCGTCGACGACTTGCGAAAAAGTTCATGTGATCACTCGAATTTTTCGCAAATTTTTCAAATGTCATGTCGATTTTTAGAAAAAATCTAATTTTTTTCGAAAAATCGCGTGTCGATCGTCGAGTGGTTGCGTCTCGAGATCGCGATTTTCGAAAAAGTGGCAAACGACACAACCGCTTCGCCGATCTCCGACTTTCGGTCGGTCGTCGACGACTTGCGAAAAAGTTCATGTGATCACTCGAATTTTTCGCAAATTTTTCAAATCTCAAACTCGATTTTTAGAAAAAATGTAATTTTTTTCGAAAAATCGCGTGTCGATCGTCGAGTGGTTGCGTCTCGAGATCGCGATTTTCGAAAAAGTGGCAAACGACACAACCGCTTCGCCGATCTCCGACTTTCGGTCGGTCGTCGACGACTTGCGAAAAAGTTCATGTGATCACTCGAATTTTTCGCAAATTTTTAAAAAATGTCATGTCGATTTTTAGAAAAAATGTAATTTTTTTCGAAAAATCGCGTGTCGATCGTCGAGTGGTTGCGTCTCGAGATCGCGATTTTCGAAAAAGTGGCAAACGACACAACCGCTTCGCCGATCTCCGACTTTCGGTCGGTCGTCGACGACTTGCGAAAAAGTTCATGTGATCACTCGAATTTTTCGCAAATTTTTAAAAAATGTCATGTCGATTTTTAGAAAAAATCTAATTTTTTTCGAAAAATCGCGTGTCGATCGTCGAGTGGTTGCGTCTCGAGATCGCGATTTTCGAAAAAGTGGCAAACGACACAACCGCTTCGCCGATCTCCGACTTTCGGTCGGTCGTCGACGACTTGCGAAAAAGTTCATGTGATCACTCGAATTTTTCGCAAATTTTTAAAATCTCAAACTCGATTTTTAGAAAAAATGTAATTTTTTTCGAAAAATCGCGTGTCGATCGTCGAGTGGTTGCGTCTCGAGATCGCGATTTTCGAAAAAGTGGCAAACGACACAACCGCTTCGCCGATCTCCGACTTTCGGTCGGTCGTCGACGACTTGCGAAAAAGTTCATGTGATCACTCGAATTTTTCGCAAATTTTTAAAAAATGTCATGTCGATTTTTAGAAAAAATGTAATTTTTTTCGAAAAATCGCGTGTCGATCGTCGAGTGGTTGCGTCTCGAGATCGCGATTTTCGAAAAAGTGGCAAACGACACAACCGCTTCGCCGATCTCCGACTTTCGGTCGGTCGTCGACGACTTGCGAAAAAGTTCATGTGATCACTCGAATTTTTCGCAAATTTTTAAAAAATGTCATGTCGATTTTTAGAAAAAATGTAATTTTTTTCGAAAAATCGCGTGTCGATCGTCGAGTGGTTGCGTCTCGAGATCGCGATTTTCGAAAAAGTGGCAAACGACACAACCGCTTCGCCGATCTCCGACTTTCGGTCGGTCGTCGACGACTTGCGAAAAAGTTCATGTGATCACTCGAATTTTTCGCAAATTTTTCAAATGTCATGTCGATTTTTAGAAAAAATGTAATTTTTTTCGAAAAATCGCGTGTCGATCGTCGAGTGGTTGCGTCTCGAGATCGCGATTTTCGAAAAAGTGGCAAACGACACAACCGCTTCGCCGATCTCCGACTTTCGGTCGGTCGTCGACGACTTGCGAAAAAGTTCATGTGATCACTCGAATTTTTCGCAAATTTTTAAAATCTCAAACTCGATTTTTAGAAAAAATGTAATTTTTTTCGAAAAATCGCGTGTCGATCGTCGAGTGGTTGCGTCTCGAGATCGCGATTTTCGAAAAAGTGGCAAACGACACAACCGCTTCGCCGATCTCCGACTTTCGGTCGGTCGTCGACGACTTGCGAAAAAGTTCATGTGATCACTCGAATTTTTCGCAAATTTTTCAAATGTCATGTCGATTTTTAGAAAAAATGTAATTTTTTTCGAAAAATCGCGTGTCGATCGTCGAGTGGTTGCGTCTCGAGATCGCGATTTTCGAAAAAGTGGCAAACGACACAACCGCTTCGCCGATCTCCGACTTTCGGTCGGTCGTCGACGACTTGCGAAAAAGTTCATGTGATCACTCGAATTTTTCGCAAATTTTTCAAATGTCATGTCGATTTTTAGAAAAAATGTAATTTTTTTCGAAAAATCGCGTGTCGATCGTCGAGTGGTTGCGTCTCGAGATCGCGATTTTCGAAAAAGTGGCAAACGACACAACCGCTTCGCCGATCTCCGACTTTCGGTCGGTCGTCGACGACTTGCGAAAAAGTTCATGTGATCACTCGAATTTTTCGCAAATTTTTAAAATCTCAAACTCGATTTTTAGAAAAAATGTAATTTTTTTCGAAAAATCGCGTGTCGATCGTCGAGTGGTTGCGTCTCGAGATCGCGATTTTCGAAAAAGTGGCAAACGACACAACCGCTTCGCCGATCTCCGACTTTCGGTCGGTCGTCGACGACTTGCGAAAAAGTTCATGTGATCACTCGAATTTTTCGCAAATTTTTAAAATCTCAAACTCGATTTTTAGAAAAAATGTAATTTTTTTCGAAAAATCGCGTGTCGATCGTCGAGTGGTTGCGTCTCGAGATCGCGATTTTCGAAAAAGTGGCAAACGACACAACCGCTTCGCCGATCTCCGACTTTCGGTCGGTCGTCGACGACTTGCGAAAAAGTTCATGTGATCACTCGAATTTTTCGCAAATTTTTCAAATGTCATGTCGATTTTTAGAAAAAATGTAATTTTTTTCGAAAAATCGCGTGTCGATCGTCGAGTGGTTGCGTCTCGAGATCGCGATTTTCGAAAAAGTGGCAAACGACACAACCGCTTCGCCGATCTCCGACTTTCGGTCGGTCGTCGACGACTTGCGAAAAAGTTCATGTGATCACTCGAATTTTTCGCAAATTTTTCAAATGTCATGTCGATTTTTAGAAAAAATCTAATTTTTTTCGAAAAATCGCGTGTCGATCGTCGAGTGGTTGCGTCTCGAGATCGCGATTTTCGAAAAAGTGGCAAACGACACAACCGCTTCGCCGATCTCCGACTTTCGGTCGGTCGTCGACGACTTGCGAAAAAGTTCATGTGATCACTCGAATTTTTCGCAAATTTTTAAAATCTCAAACTCGATTTTTAGAAAAAATGTAATTTTTTTCGAAAAATCGCGTGTCGATCGTCGAGTGGTTGCGTCTCGAGATCGCGATTTTCGAAAAAGTGGCAAACGACACAACCGCTTCGCCGATCTCCGACTTTCGGTCGGTCGTCGACGACTTGCGAAAAAGTTCATGTGATCACTCGAATTTTTCGCAAATTTTTAAAAATGTCATGTCGATTTTTAGAAAAAATGTAATTTTTTTCGAAAAATCGCGTGTCGATCGTCGAGTGGTTGCGTCTCGAGATCGCGATTTTCGAAAAAGTGGCAAACGACACAACCGCTTCGCCGATCTCCGACTTTCGGTCGGTCGTCGACGACTTGCGAAAAAGTTCATGTGATCACTCGAATTTTTCGCAAATTTTTCAAATGTCATGTCGATTTTTAGAAAAAATGTAATTTTTTTCGAAAAATCGCGTGTCGATCGTCGAGTGGTTGCGTCTCGAGATCGCGATTTTCGAAAAAGTGGCAAACGACACAACCGCTTCGCCGATCTCCGACTTTCGGTCGGTCGTCGACGACTTGCGAAAAAGTTCATGTGATCAGTCGAATTTTTCGCAAATTTTTCAAATGTCATGTCGATTTTTAGAAAAAATGTAATTTTTTTCGAAAAATCGCGTGTCGATCGTCGAGTGGTTGCGTCTCGAGATCGCGATTTTCGAAAAAGTGGCAAACGACACAACCGCTTCGCCGATCTCCGACTTTCGGTCGGTCGTCGACGACTTGCGAAAAAGTTCATGTGATCACTCGAATTTTTCGCAAATTTTTAAAATCTCAAACTCGATTTTTAGAAAAAATGTAATTTTTTTCGAAAAATCGCGTGTCGATCGTCGAGTGGTTGCGTCTCGAGATCGCGATTTTCGAAAAAGTGGCAAACGACACAACCGCTTCGCCGATCTCCGACTTTCGGTCGGTCGTCGACGACTTGCGAAAAAGTTCATGTGATCACTCGAATTTTTCGCAAATTTTTCAAATGTCATGTCGATTTTTAGAAAAAATGTAATTTTTTTCGAAAAATCGCGTGTCGATCGTCGAGTGGTTGCGTCTCGAGATCGCGATTTTCGAAAAAGTGGCAAACGACACAACCGCTTCGCCGATCTCCGACTTTCGGTCGGTCGTCGACGACTTGCGAAAAAGTTCATGTGATCACTCGAATTTTTCGCAAATTTTTCAAATGTCATGTCGATTTTTAGAAAAAATGTAATTTTTTTCGAAAAATCGCGTGTCGATCGTCGAGTGGTTGCGTCTCGAGATCGCGATTTTCGAAAAAGTGGCAAACGACACAACCGCTTCGCCGATCTCCGACTTTCGGTCGGTCGTCGACGACTTGCGAAAAAGTTCATGTGATCACTCGAATTTTTCGCAAATTTTTAAAATCTCAAACTCGATTTTTAGAAAAAATGTAATTTTTTTCGAAAAATCGCGTGTCGATCGTCGAGTGGTTGCGTCTCGAGATCGCGATTTTCGAAAAAGTGGCAAACGACACAACCGCTTCGCCGATCTCCGACTTTCGGTCGGTCGTCGACGACTTGCGAAAAAGTTCATGTGATCACTCGAATTTTTCGCAAATTTTTAAAATCTCAAACTCGATTTTTAGAAAAAATGTAATTTTTTTCGAAAAATCGCGTGTCGATCGTCGAGTGGTTGCGTCTCGAGATCGCGATTTTCGAAAAAGTGGCAAACGACACAACCGCTTCGCCGATCTCCGACTTTCGGTCGGTCGTCGACGACTTGCGAAAAAGTTCATGTGATCACTCGAATTTTTCGCAAATTTTTCAAATGTCATGTCGATTTTTAGAAAAAATGTAATTTTTTTCGAAAAATCGCGTGTCGATCGTCGAGTGGTTGCGTCTCGAGATCGCGATTTTCGAAAAAGTGGCAAACGACACAACCGCTTCGCCGATCTCCGACTTTCGGTCGGTCGTCGACGACTTGCGAAAAAGTTCATGTGATCACTCGAATTTTTCGCAAATTTTTAAAAATGTCATGTCGATTTTTAGAAAAAATGTAATTTTTTTCGAAAAATCGCGTGTCGATCGTCGAGTGGTTGCGTCTCGAGATCGCGATTTTCGAAAAAGTGGCAAACGACACAACCGCTTCGCCGATCTCCGACTTTCGGTCGGTCGTCGACGACTTGCGAAAAAGTTCATGTGATCACTCGAATTTTTCGCAAATTTTTCAAATGTCATGTCGATTTTTAGAAAAAATGTAATTTTTTTCGAAAAATCGCGTGTCGATCGTCGAGTGGTTGCGTCTCGAGATCGCGATTTTCGAAAAAGTGGCAAACGACACAACCGCTTCGCCGATCTCCGACTTTCGGTCGGTCGTCGACGACTTGCGAAAAAGTTCATGTGATCACTCGAATTTTTCGCAAATTTTTCAAATGTCATGTCGATTTTTAGAAAAAATGTAATTTTTTTCGAAAAATCGCGTGTCGATCGTCGAGTGGTTGCGTCTCGAGATCGCGATTTTCGAAAAAGTGGCAAACGACACAACCGCTTCGCCGATCTCCGACTTTCGGTCGGTCGTCGACGACTTGCGAAAAAGTTCATGTGATCACTCGAATTTTTCGCAAATTTTTAAAATCTCAAACTCGATTTTTAGAAAAAATGTAATTTTTTTCGAAAAATCGCGTGTCGATCGTCGAGTGGTTGCGTCTCGAGATCGCGATTTTCGAAAAAGTGGCAAACGACACAACCGCTTCGCCGATCTCCGACTTTCGGTCGGTCGTCGACGACTTGCGAAAAAGTTCATGTGATCACTCGAATTTTTCGCAAATTTTTCAAATGTCATGTCGATTTTTAGAAAAAATGTAATTTTTTTCGAAAAATCGCGTGTCGATCGTCGAGTGGTTGCGTCTCGAGATCGCGATTTTCGAAAAAGTGGCAAACGACACAACCGCTTCGCCGATCTCCGACTTTCGGTCGGTCGTCGACGACTTGCGAAAAAGTTCATGTGATCACTCGAATTTTTCGCAAATTTTTAAAATCTCAAACTCGATTTTTAGAAAAAATGTAATTTTTTTCGAAAAATCGCGTGTCGATCGTCGAGTGGTTGCGTCTCGAGATCGCGATTTTCGAAAAAGTGGCAAACGACACAACCGCTTCGCCGATCTCCGACTTTCGGTCGGTCGTCGACGACTTGCGAAAAAGTTCATGTGATCACTCGAATTTTTCGCAAATTTTTAAAATCTCAAACTCGATTTTTAGAAAAAATGTAATTTTTTTCGAAAAATCGCGTGTCGATCGTCGAGTGGTTGCGTCTCGAGATCGCGATTTTCGAAAAAGTGGCAAACGACACAACCGCTTCGCCGATCTCCGACTTTCGGTCGGTCGTCGACGACTTGCGAAAAAGTTCATGTGATCACTCGAATTTTTCGCAAATTTTTCAAATGTCATGTCGATTTTTAGAAAAAATGTAATTTTTTTCGAAAAATCGCGTGTCGATCGTCGAGTGGTTGCGTCTCGAGATCGCGATTTTCGAAAAAGTGGCAAACGACACAACCGCTTCGCCGATCTCCGACTTTCGGTCGGTCGTCGACGACTTGCGAAAAAGTTCATGTGATCACTCGAATTTTTCGCAAATTTTTAAAATCTCAAACTCGATTTTTAGAAAAAATGTAATTTTTTTCGAAAAATCGCGTGTCGATCGTCGAGTGGTTGCGTCTCGAGATCGCGATTTTCGAAAAAGTGGCAAACGACACAACCGCTTCGCCGATCTCCGACTTTCGGTCGGTCGTCGACGACTTGCGAAAAAGTTCATGTGATCACTCGAATTTTTCGCAAATTTTTAAAAAATGTCATGTCGATTTTTAGAAAAAATGTAATTTTTTTCGAAAAATCGCGTGTCGATCGTCGAGTGGTTGCGTCTCGAGATCGCGATTTTCGAAAAAGTGGCAAACGACACAACCGCTTCGCCGATCTCCGACTTTCGGTCGGTCGTCGACGACTTGCGAAAAAGTTCATGTGATCACTCGAATTTTTCGCAAATTTTTCAAATGTCATGTCGATTTTTAGAAAAAATGTAATTTTTTTCGAAAAATCGCGTGTCGATCGTCGAGTGGTTGCGTCTCGAGATCGCGATTTTCGAAAAAGTGGCAAACGACACAACCGCTTCGCCGATCTCCGACTTTCGGTCGGTCGTCGACGACTTGCGAAAAAGTTCATGTGATCACTCGAATTTTTCGCAAATTTTTCAAATGTCATGTCGATTTTTAGAAAAAATGTAATTTTTTTCGAAAAATCGCGTGTCGATCGTCGAGTGGTTGCGTCTCGAGATCGCGATTTTCGAAAAAGTGGCAAACGACACAACCGCTTCGCCGATCTCCGACTTTCGGTCGGTCGTCGACGACTTGCGAAAAAGTTCATGTGATCACTCGAATTTTTCGCAAATTTTTAAAATCTCAAACTCGATTTTTAGAAAAAATGTAATTTTTTTCGAAAAATCGCGTGTCGATCGTCGAGTGGTTGCGTCTCGAGATCGCGATTTTCGAAAAAGTGGCAAACGACACAACCGCTTCGCCGATCTCCGACTTTCGGTCGGTCGTCGACGACTTGCGAAAAAGTTCATGTGATCACTCGAATTTTTCGCAAATTTTTAAAAAATGTCATGTCGATTTTTAGAAAAAATGTAATTTTTTTCGAAAAATCGCGTGTCGATCGTCGAGTGGTTGCGTCTCGAGATCGCGATTTTCGAAAAAGTGGCAAACGACACAACCGCTTCGCCGATCTCCGACTTTCGGTCGGTCGTCGACGACTTGCGAAAAAGTTCATGTGATCACTCGAATTTTTCGCAAATTTTTAAAAAATGTCATGTCGATTTTTAGAAAAAATGTAATTTTTTTCGAAAAATCGCGTGTCGATCGTCGAGTGGTTGCGTCTCGAGATCGCGATTTTCGAAAAAGTGGCAAACGACACAACCGCTTCGCCGATCTCCGACTTTCGGTCGGTCGTCGACGACTTGCGAAAAAGTTCATGTGATCACTCGAATTTTTCGCAAATTTTTAAAAAATGTCATGTCGATTTTTAGAAAAAATGTAATTTTTTTCGAAAAATCGCGTGTCGATCGTCGAGTGGTTGCGTCTCGAGATCGCGATTTTCGAAAAAGTGGCAAACGACACAACCGCTTCGCCGATCTCCGACTTTCGGTCGGTCGTCGACGACTTGCGAAAAAGTTCATGTGATCACTCGAATTTTTCGCAAATTTTTCAAATGTCATGTCGATTTTTAGAAAAAATGTAATTTTTTTCGAAAAATCGCGTGTCGATCGTCGAGTGGTTGCGTCTCGAGATCGCGATTTTCGAAAAAGTGGCAAACGACACAACCGCTTCGCCGATCTCCGACTTTCGGTCGGTCGTCGACGACTTGCGAAAAAGTTCATGTGATCACTCGAATTTTTCGCAAATTTTTAAAATCTCAAACTCGATTTTTAGAAAAAATGTAATTTTTTTCGAAAAATCGCGTGTCGATCGTCGAGTGGTTGCGTCTCGAGATCGCGATTTTCGAAAAAGTGGCAAACGACACAACCGCTTCGCCGATCTCCGACTTTCGGTCGGTCGTCGACGACTTGCGAAAAAGTTCATGTGATCACTCGAATTTTTCGCAAATTTTTAAAAAATGTCATGTCGATTTTTAGAAAAAATGTAATTTTTTTCGAAAAATCGCGTGTCGATCGTCGAGTGGTTGCGTCTCGAGATCGCGATTTTCGAAAAAGTGGCAAACGACACAACCGCTTCGCCGATCTCCGACTTTCGGTCGGTCGTCGACGACTTGCGAAAAAGTTCATGTGATCACTCGAATTTTTCGCAAATTTTTAAAAAATGTCATGTCGATTTTTAGAAAAAATGTAATTTTTTTCGAAAAATCGCGTGTCGATCGTCGAGTGGTTGCGTCTCGAGATCGCGATTTTCGAAAAAGTGGCAAACGACACAACCGCTTCGCCGATCTCCGACTTTCGGTCGGTCGTCGACGACTTGCGAAAAAGTTCATGTGATCACTCGAATTTTTCGCAAATTTTTAAAAATGTCATGTCGATTTTTAGAAAAAATGTAATTTTTTTCGAAAAATCGCGTGTCGATCGTCGAGTGGTTGCGTCTCGAGATCGCGATTTTCGAAAAAGTGGCAAACGACACAACCGCTTCGCCGATCTCCGACTTTCGGTCGGTCGTCGACGACTTGCAAAAAAGTTCATGTGATCACTCGAATTTTTCGCAAATTTTTAAAAAATGTCATGTCGATTTTTAGAAAAAATGTAATTTTTTTCGAAAAATCGCGTGTCGATCGTCGAGTGGTTGCGTCTCGAGATCGCGATTTTCGAAAAAGTGGCAAACGACACAACCGCTTCGCCGATCTCCGACTTTCGGTCGGTCGTCGACGACTTGCGAAAAAGTTCATGTGATCACTCGAATTTTTCGCAAATTTTTAAAATCTCAAACTCGATTTTTAGAAAAAATGTAATTTTTTTCGAAAAATCGCGTGTCGATCGTCGAGTGGTTGCGTCTCGAGATCGCGATTTTCGAAAAAGTGGCAAACGACACAACCGCTTCGCCGATCTCCGACTTTCGGTCGGTCGTCGACGACTTGCGAAAAAGTTCATGTGATCACTCGAATTTTTCGCAAATTTTTAAAAAATGTCATGTCGATTTTTAGAAAAAATGTAATTTTTTTCGAAAAATCGCGTGTCGATCGTCGAGTGGTTGCGTCTCGAGATCGCGATTTTCGAAAAAGTGGCAAACGACACAACCGCTTCGCCGATCTCCGACTTTCGGTCGGTCGTCGACGACTTGCGAAAAAGTTCATGTGATCACTCGAATTTTTCGCAAATTTTTCAAATGTCATGTCGATTTTTAGAAAAAATGTAATTTTTTTCGAAAAATCGCGTGTCGATCGTCGAGTGGTTGCGTCTCGAGATCGCGATTTTCGAAAAAGTGGCAAACGACACAACCGCTTCGCCGATCTCCGACTTTCGGTCGGTCGTCGACGACTTGCGAAAAAGTTCATGTGATCACTCGAATTTTTCGCAAATTTTTCAAATGTCATGTCGATTTTTAGAAAAAATGTAATTTTTTTCGAAAAATCGCGTGTCGATCGTCGAGTGGTTGCGTCTCGAGATCGCGATTTTCGAAAAAGTGGCAAACGACACAACCGCTTCGCCGATCTCCGACTTTCGGTCGGTCGTCGACGACTTGCGAAAAAGTTCATGTGATCACTCGAATTTTTCGCAAATTTTTAAAATCTCAAACTCGATTTTTAGAAAAAATGTAATTTTTTTCGAAAAATCGCGTGTCGATCGTCGAGTGGTTGCGTCTCGAGATCGCGATTTTCGAAAAAGTGGCAAACGACACAACCGCTTCGCCGATCTCCGACTTTCGGTCGGTCGTCGACGACTTGCGAAAAAGTTCATGTGATCACTCGAATTTTTCGCAAATTTTTAAAATCTCAAACTCGATTTTTAGAAAAAATGTAATTTTTTTCGAAAAATCGCGTGTCGATCGTCGAGTGGTTGCGTCTCGAGATCGCGATTTTCGAAAAAGTGGCAAACGACACAACCGCTTCGCCGATCTCCGACTTTCGGTCGGTCGTCGACGACTTGCGAAAAAGTTCATGTGATCACTCGAATTTTTCGCAAATTTTTCAAATCTCAAACTCGATTTTTAGAAAAAATGTATTTTTTTTCGAAAAATCGCGTGTCGATCGTCGAGTGGTTGCGTCTCGAGATCGCGATTTTCGAAAAAGTGGCAAACGACACAACCGCTTCGCCGATCTCCGACTTTCGGTCGGTCGTCGACGACTTGCGAAAAAGTTCATGTGATCACTCGAATTTTTCGCAAATTTTTCAAATGTCATGTCGATTTTTAGAAAAAATGTAATTTTTTTCGAAAAATCGCGTGTCGATCGTCGAGTGGTTGCGTCTCGAGATCGCGATTTTCGAAAAAGTGGCAAACGACACAACCGCTTCGCCGATCTCCGACTTTCGGTCGGTCGTCGACGACTTGCGAAAAAGTTCATGTGATCACTCGAATTTTTCGCAAATTTTTAAAATCTCAAACTCGATTTTTAGAAAAAATGTAATTTTTTTCGAAAAATCGCGTGTCGATCGTCGAGTGGTTGCGTCTCGAGATCGCGATTTTCGAAAAAGTGGCAAACGACACAACCGCTTCGCCGATCTCCGACTTTCGGTCGGTCGTCGACGACTTGCGAAAAAGTTCATGTGATCACTCGAATTTTTCGCAAATTTTTCAAATGTCATGTCGATTTTTAGAAAAAATGTAATTTTTTTCGAAAAATCGCGTGTCGATCGTCGAGTGGTTGCGTCTCGAGATCGCGATTTTCGAAAAAGTGGCAAACGACACAACCGCTTCGCCGATCTCCGACTTTCGGTCGGTCGTCGACGACTTGCGAAAAAGTTCATGTGATCACTCGAATTTTTCGCAAATTTTTCAAATGTCATGTCGATTTTTAGAAAAAATGTAATTTTTTTCGAAAAATCGCGTGTCGATCGTCGAGTGGTTGCGTCTCGAGATCGCGATTTTCGAAAAAGTGGCAAACGACACAACCGCTTCGCCGATCTCCGACTTTCGGTCGGTCGTCGACGACTTGCGAAAAAGTTCATGTGATCACTCGAATTTTTCGCAAATTTTTAAAATCTCAAACTCGATTTTTAGAAAAAATGTAATTTTTTTCGAAAAATCGCGTGTCGATCGTCGAGTGGTTGCGTCTCGAGATCGCGATTTTCGAAAAAGTGGCAAACGACACAACCGCTTCGCCGATCTCCGACTTTCGGTCGGTCGTCGACGACTTGCGAAAAAGTTCATGTGATCACTCGAATTTTTCGCAAATTTTTAAAATCTCAAACTCGATTTTTAGAAAAAATGTAATTTTTTTCGAAAAATCGCGTGTCGATCGTCGAGTGGTTGCGTCTCGAGATCGCGATTTTCGAAAAAGTGGCAAACGACACAACCGCTTCGCCGATCTCCGACTTTCGGTCGGTCGTCGACGACTTGCGAAAAAGTTCATGTGATCACTCGAATTTTTCGCAAATTTTTAAAATCTCAAACTCGATTTTTAGAAAAAATGTAATTTTTTTCGAAAAATCGCGTGTCGATCGTCGAGTGGTTGCGTCTCGAGATCGCGATTTTCGAAAAAGTGGCAAACGACACAACCGCTTCGCCGATCTCCGACTTTCGGTCGGTCGTCGACGACTTGCGAAAAAGTTCATGTGATCACTCGAATTTTTCGCAAATTTTTAAAATCTCAAACTCGATTTTTAGAAAAAATGTAATTTTTTTCGAAAAATCGCGTGTCGATCGTCGAGTGGTTGCGTCTCGAGATCGCGATTTTCGAAAAAGTGGCAAACGACACAACCGCTTCGCCGATCTCCGACTTTCGGTCGGTCGTCGACGACTTGCGAAAAAGTTCATGTGATCACTCGAATTTTTCGCAAATTTTTCAAATGTCATGTCGATTTTTAGAAAAAATGTAATTTTTTTCGAAAAATCGCGTGTCGATCGTCGAGTGGTTGCGTCTCGAGATCGCGATTTTCGAAAAAGTGGCAAACGACACAACCGCTTCGCCGATCTCCGACTTTCGGTCGGTCGTCGACGACTTGCGAAAAAGTTCATGTGATCACTCGAATTTTTCGCAAATTTTTCAAATGTCATGTCGATTTTTAGAAAAAATGTAATTTTTTTCGAAAAATCGCGTGTCGATCGTCGAGTGGTTGCGTCTCGAGATCGCGATTTTCGAAAAAGTGGCAAACGACACAACCGCTTCGCCGATCTCCGACTTTCGGTCGGTCGTCGACGACTTGCGAAAAAGTTCATGTGATCACTCGAATTTTTCGCAAATTTTTCAAATGTCATGTCGATTTTTAGAAAAAATGTAATTTTTTTCGAAAAATCGCGTGTCGATCGTCGAGTGGTTGCGTCTCGAGATCGCGATTTTCGAAAAAGTGGCAAACGACACAACCGCTTCGCCGATCTCCGACTTTCGGTCGGTCGTCGACGACTTGCGAAAAAGTTCATGTGATCACTCGAATTTTTCGCAAATTTTTAAAATCTCAAACTCGATTTTTAGAAAAAATGTAATTTTTTTCGAAAAATCGCGTGTCGATCGTCGAGTGGTTGCGTCTCGAGATCGCGATTTTCGAAAAAGTGGCAAACGACACAACCGCTTCGCCGATCTCCGACTTTCGGTCGGTCGTCGACGACTTGCGAAAAAGTTCATGTGATCACTCGAATTTTTCGCAAATTTTTCAAATGTCATGTCGATTTTTAGAAAAAATGTAATTTTTTTCGAAAAATCGCGTGTCGATCGTCGAGTGGTTGCGTCTCGAGATCGCGATTTTCGAAAAAGTGGCAAACGACACAACCGCTTCGCCGATCTCCGACTTTCGGTCGGTCGTCGACGACTTGCGAAAAAGTTCATGTGATCACTCGAATTTTTCGCAAATTTTTAAAATCTCAAACTCGATTTTTAGAAAAAATGTAATTTTTTTCGAAAAATCGCGTGTCGATCGTCGAGTGGTTGCGTCTCGAGATCGCGATTTTCGAAAAAGTGGCAAACGACACAACCGCTTCGCCGATCTCCGACTTTCGGTCGGTCGTCGACGACTTGCGAAAAAGTTCATGTGATCACTCGAATTTTTCGCAAATTTTTAAAATCTCAAACTCGATTTTTAGAAAAAATGTAATTTTTTTCGAAAAATCGCGTGTCGATCGTCGAGTGGTTGCGTCTCGAGATCGCGATTTTCGAAAAAGTGGCAAACGACACAACCGCTTCGCCGATCTCCGACTTTCGGTCGGTCGTCGACGACTTGCGAAAAAGTTCATGTGATCACTCGAATTTTTCGCAAATTTTTCAAATGTCATGTCGATTTTTAGAAAAAATGTAATTTTTTTCGAAAAATCGCGTGTCGATCGTCGAGTGGTTGCGTCTCGAGATCGCGATTTTCGAAAAAGTGGCAAACGACACAACCGCTTCGCCGATCTCCGACTTTCGGTCGGTCGTCGACGACTTGCGAAAAAGTTCATGTGATCACTCGAATTTTTCGCAAATTTTTAAAATCTCAAACTCGATTTTTAGAAAAAATGTAATTTTTTTCGAAAAATCGCGTGTCGATCGTCGAGTGGTTGCGTCTCGAGATCGCGATTTTCGAAAAAGTGGCAAACGACACAACCGCTTCGCCGATCTCCGACTTTCGGTCGGTCGTCGACGACTTGCGAAAAAGTTCATGTGATCACTCGAATTTTTCGCAAATTTTTAAAATCTCAAACTCGATTTTTAGAAAAAATGTAATTTTTTTCGAAAAATCGCGTGTCGATCGTCGAGTGGTTGCGTCTCGAGATCGCGATTTTCGAAAAAGTGGCAAACGACACAACCGCTTCGCCGATCTCCGACTTTCGGTCGGTCGTCGACGACTTGCGAAAAAGTTCATGTGATCACTCGAATTTTTCGCAAATTTTTAAAATCTCAAACTCGATTTTTAGAAAAAATGTAATTTTTTTCGAAAAATCGCGTGTCGATCGTCGAGTGGTTGCGTCTCGAGATCGCGATTTTCGAAAAAGTGGCAAACGACACAACCGCTTCGCCGATCTCCGACTTTCGGTCGGTCGTCGACGACTTGCGAAAAAGTTCATGTGATCACTCGAATTTTTCGCAAATTTTTAAAATCTCAAACTCGATTTTTAGAAAAAATGTAATTTTTTTCGAAAAATCGCGTGTCGATCGTCGAGTGGTTGCGTCTCGAGATCGCGATTTTCGAAAAAGTGGCAAACGACACAACCGCTTCGCCGATCTCCGACTTTCGGTCGGTCGTCGACGACTTGCGAAAAAGTTCATGTGATCACTCGAATTTTTCGCAAATTTTTAAAATCTCAAACTCGATTTTTAGAAAAAATGTAATTTTTTTCGAAAAATCGCGTGTCGATCGTCGAGTGGTTGCGTCTCGAGATCGCGATTTTCGAAAAAGTGGCAAACGACACAACCGCTTCGCCGATCTCCGACTTTCGGTCGGTCGTCGACGACTTGCGAAAAAGTTCATGTGATCACTCGAATTTTTCGCAAATTTTTAAAATCTCAAACTCGATTTTTAGAAAAAATGTAATTTTTTTCGAAAAATCGCGTGTCGATCGTCGAGTGGTTGCGTCTCGAGATCGCGATTTTCGAAAAAGTGGCAAACGACACAACCGCTTCGCCGATCTCCGACTTTCGGTCGGTCGTCGACGACTTGCGAAAAAGTTCATGTGATCACTCGAATTTTTCGCAAATTTTTAAAATCTCAAACTCGATTTTTAGAAAAAATGTAATTTTTTTCGAAAAATCGCGTGTCGATCGTCGAGTGGTTGCGTCTCGAGATCGCGATTTTCGAAAAAGTGGCAAACGACACAACCGCTTCGCCGATCTCCGACTTTCGGTCGGTCGTCGACGACTTGCGAAAAAGTTCATGTGATCACTCGAATTTTTCGCAAATTTTTAAAATCTCAAACTCGATTTTTAGAAAAAATGTAATTTTTTTCGAAAAATCGCGTGTCGATCGTCGAGTGGTTGCGTCTCGAGATCGCGATTTTCGAAAAAGTGGCAAACGACACAACCGCTTCGCCGATCTCCGACTTTCGGTCGGTCGTCGACGACTTGCGAAAAAGTTCATGTGATCACTCGAATTTTTCGCAAATTTTTCAAATGTCATGTCGATTTTTAGAAAAAATGTAATTTTTTTCGAAAAATCGCGTGTCGATCGTCGAGTGGTTGCGTCTCGAGATCGCGATTTTCGAAAAAGTGGCAAACGACACAACCGCTTCGCCGATCTCCGACTTTCGGTCGGTCGTCGACGACTTGCGAAAAAGTTCATGTGATCACTCGAATTTTTCGCAAATTTTTAAAATCTCAAACTCGATTTTTAGAAAAAATGTAATTTTTTTCGAAAAATCGCGTGTCGATCGTCGAGTGGTTGCGTCTCGAGATCGCGATTTTCGAAAAAGTGGCAAACGACACAACCGCTTCGCCGATCTCCGACTTTCGGTCGGTCGTCGACGACTTGCGAAAAAGTTCATGTGATCACTCGAATTTTTCGCAAATTTTTAAAATCTCAAACTCGATTTTTAGAAAAAATGTAATTTTTTTCGAAAAATCGCGTGTCGATCGTCGAGTGGTTGCGTCTCGAGATCGCGATTTTCGAAAAAGTGGCAAACGACACAACCGCTTCGCCGATCTCCGACTTTCGGTCGGTCGTCGACGACTTGCGAAAAAGTTCATGTGATCACTCGAATTTTTCGCAAATTTTTAAAATCTCAAACTCGATTTTTAGAAAAAATGTATTTTTTTTCGAAAAATCGCGTGTCGATCGTCGAGTGGTTGCGTCTCGAGATCGCGATTTTCGAAAAAGTGGCAAACGACACAACCGCTTCGCCGATCTCCGACTTTCGGTCGGTCGTCGACGACTTGCGAAAAAGTTCATGTGATCACTCGAATTTTTCGCAAATTTTTAAAATCTCAAACTCGATTTTTAGAAAAAATGTAATTTTTTTCGAAAAATCGCGTGTCGATCGTCGAGTGGTTGCGTCTCGAGATCGCGATTTTCGAAAAAGTGGCAAACGACACAACCGCTTCGCCGATCTCCGACTTTCGGTCGGTCGTCGACGACTTGCGAAAAAGTTCATGTGATCACTCGAATTTTTCGCAAATTTTTAAAATCTCAAACTCGATTTTTAGAAAAAATGTAATTTTTTCGAAAAATCGCGTGTCGATCGTCGAGTGGTTGCGTCTCGAGATCGCGATTTTCGAAAAAGTGGCAAACGACACAACCGCTTCGCCGATCTCCGACTTTCGGTCGGTCGTCGACGACTTGCGAAAAAGTTCATGTGATCACTCGAATTTTTCGCAAATTTTTAAAATCTCAAACTCGATTTTTAGAAAAAATGTAATTTTTTTCCGAAAAATCGCGTGTCGATCGTCGAGTGGTTGCGTCTCGAGATCGCGATTTTCGAAAAAGTGGCAAACGACACAACCGCTTCGCCGATCTCCGACTTTCGGTCGGTCGTCGACGACTTGCGAAAAAGTTCATGTGATCACTCGAATTTTTCGCAAATTTTTCAAATGTCATGTCGATTTTTAGAAAAAATGTAATTTTTTTCGAAAAATCGCGTGTCGATCGTCGAGTGGTTGCGTCTCGAGATCGCGATTTTCGAAAAAGTGGCAAACGACACAACCGCTTCGCCGATCTCCGACTTTCGGTCGGTCGTCGACGACTTGCGAAAAAGTTCATGTGATCACTCGAATTTTTCGCAAATTTTTAAAATCTCAAACTCGATTTTTAGAAAAAATGTAATTTTTTTCGAAAAATCGCGTGTCGATCGTCGAGTGGTTGCGTCTCGAGATCGCGATTTTCGAAAAAGTGGCAAACGACACAACCGCTTCGCCGATCTCCGACTTTCGGTCGGTCGTCGACGACTTGCGAAAAAGTTCATGTGATCACTCGAATTTTTCGCAAATTTTTAAAATCTCAAACTCGATTTTTAGAAAAAATGTAATTTTTTCGAAAAATCGCGTGTCGATCGTCGAGTGGTTGCGTCTCGAGATCGCGATTTTCGAAAAAGTGGCAAACGACACAACCGCTTCGCCGATCTCCGACTTTCGGTCGGTCGTCGACGACTTGCGAAAAAGTTCATGTGATCACTCGAATTTTTCGCAAATTTTTAAAAATGTCATGTCGATTTTTAGAAAAAATGTAATTTTTTTCGAAAAATCGCGTGTCGATCGTCGAGTGGTTGCGTCTCGAGATCGCGATTTTCGAAAAAGTGGCAAACGACACAACCGCTTCGCCGATCTCCGACTTTCGGTCGGTCGTCGACGACTTGCGAAAAAGTTCATGTGATCACTCGAATTTTCGCAAATTTTTCAAATGTCATGTCGATTTTTAGAAAAAATGTAATTTTTTTCGAAAAATCGCGTGTCGATCGTCGAGTGGTTGCGTCTCGAGATCG
>JANIJI010000031.1:0-35000 GCA_024500535.1 Leptonema lineaticorne | reverse complement strand
AACCTAACCTAACCTAACCTAACCTAACCTAACCTAACCTAACCTAACCTAACCTAACCTAACCTAACCTAACCTAACCTAACCTAACCTAACCTAACCTAACCTAACCTAACCTAACCTAACCTAACCTAACCTAACCTAACCTAACCTAACCTAACCTAACCTAACCTAACCTAACCTAACCTAACCTAACCTAACCTAACCTAACCTAACCTAACCTAACCTAACCTAACCTAACCTAACCTAACCTAACCTAACCTAACCTAACCTAACCTAACCTAACCTAACCTAACCTAACCTAACCTAACCTAACCTAACCTAACCTAACCTAACCTAACCTAACCTAACCTAACCTAACCTAACCTAACCTAACCTAACCTAACCTAACCTAACCTAACCTAACCTAACCTAACCTAACCTAACCTAACCTAACCTAACCTAACCTAACCTAACCTAACCTAACCTAACCTAACCTAACCTAACCTAACCTAACCTAACCTAACCTAACCTAACCTAACCTAACCTAACCTAACCTAACCTAACCTAACCTAACCTAACCTAACCTAACCTAACCTAACCTAACCTAACCTAACCTAACCTAACCTAACCTAACCTAACCTAACCTAACCTAACCTAACCTAACCTAACCTAACCTAACCTAACCTAACCTAACCTAACCTAACCTTTTTTTTTTTTTTTTTTTTTTTTTTTTTTTTTTTTTTTTTTTTTTTCATAAGGAGGAAATTTGCCGACCAAACAAAAGCGCCCGAGCAGACAGACGCTTATAGTGTGGGATTCACGCCAGAGATTTTTACAATTACTCTGGGTGGGACCCACTAAAACCTCCTGTGTTCCCCGACCTAGCCAGAACCACCGTCAGGCATTGCTTTGTACTAGGTCGGTATGTTAGGCGTGTTGCCACGGCCTATCGCAAGTCTAGGCATCTGCCTGCCTATACTCGGAGTTAAAGGGCATTTGCTGCCATCTCGGTCGTCCGGCTCGGTCACCGGAGCATTGCTGTCCGGAGTCCGAGCCGAGACGCTGGGGGTGTGCTCTTGATTTGGGCGCCCGGAGGCACCACTCATCCACTCAGGATCATCAGCTATCGGTCGCCCGCGAATGAAGCAGACAGCAGTTATAGAGAACTCCCGATCGATGGTCACGGGCGCGCGCGCATCGGCCTCTGCAAGTTTCCAGTCTGAACGCCTTCAACCGGGGAACATGGAGGCAGACGGGCGCCGACTAGATCCACCGATGCAGGTGCAACATTCGCGAACAACGGCGACTGCGGATGTGAGTGTTCTTCTATGTTGGGAGTGAGCAGTGCACGGAGGCACCACTCTTGCTCAGGATCATCAACAATCGGTCACCCACAAATGAAGCAGACAGCAGTTATAAAAGAACTCCCGATCGATGGTCACGGGCGTCAACATCGGCCTCTACAAGTTTCCGGTTGGTACGACTTCAACCGGCAAACATGGAGGCCGACGGTCGCCATCGAGAACCACCGATGCAGGTGCAACACTTGTGAGCGACGACGACTGCGGATGTGAGCATTCTTCCGTGTTGTTGGAGGAGAAGACCACACCGTTGTCTTCCCCTCCAGCCTGTTGGTCCGCGGGAGCTATTTTATTTCACTCCTACCCTCCAGCAACATAGTCACTGACGAGCATTCCCCTATCCGCCACCTGGGGACGCGCTCTCTAGGGGACAGGCTCCCCCGAGAGAACCTAACCTAACCTAACCTAACCTAACCTAACCTAACCTAACCTAACCTAACCTAACCTAACCTAACCTAACCTAACCTAACCTAACCTAACCTAACCTAACCTAACCTAACCTAACCTAACCTAACCTAACCTAACCTAACCTAACCTAACCTAACCTAACCTAACCTAACCTAACCTAACCTAACCTAACCTAACCTAACCTAACCTAACCTAACCTAACCTAACCTAACCTAACCTAACCTAACCTAACCTAACCTAACCTAACCTAACCTAACCTAACCTAACCTAACCTAACCTAACCTAACCTAACCTAACCTAACCTAACCTAACCTAACCTAACCTAACCTAACCTAACCTAACCTAACCTAACCTAACCTAACCTAACCTAACCTAACCTAACCTAACCTAACCTAACCTAACCTAACCTAACCTAACCTAACCTAACCTAACCTAACCTAACCTAACCTAACCTAACCTAACCTAACCTAACCTAACCTAACCTAACCTAACCTAACCTAACCTAACCTAACCTAACCTAACCTAACCTAACCTAACCTAACCTAACCTAACCTTTTTTTTTTTTTTTTTTTTTTTTTTTTTTTTTTTTTTTTTTTTTTTTTTTTTTTTTTTTTTTTTTCATAAGGAGGAAATTTGCCGACCAAACAAAAGCGCCCGAGCAGACAGACGCTTATAGTGTGGGATTCACGCCAGAGATTTTACAATTACTCTGGGTGGGACCCACTAAAACCTCCTGTCTTCCCCGACCTAGCCAGAACCACCGTCAGGCATTGCTTTGTACTAGGTCGGTATGTTAGGCGTGTTGCCACGGCCTCTCGCAAGTTTAGGCATCTG
Source organism: Leptonema lineaticorne (assembly GCA_024500535.1). Lineage (NCBI taxonomy): Eukaryota > Metazoa > Arthropoda > Insecta > Trichoptera > Hydropsychidae > Leptonema > Leptonema lineaticorne. The sequence continues at coordinate 32,418 of JANIJI010000031.1, read as the reverse complement.
CCTGCCTATACTCCGAATTGGTGGGCATTCTCTGCCATCTCTCGGTCGTCTGACCCGATCACCGAAGCATTGCTGTTCGAAGTCCGGGCCGAGACGCTGGGGGTGTGCTCCTGCTTCTTCAGTGTTGTTGGAGGAGAAGACCACCCCGTTGTCTTCCCCTCCAGCCTGTTGGTCCGCGGGAGCTATTTTATTTCACTCCTACCCTCCAGCAACATAGTCACTGACGAGCATTCCCCTATCCGCCACCTGGGGACGCGCTCTCTAGGGGACAGGCTCCCCCGAGAGAACCTAACCTAACCTAACCTAACCTAACCTAACCTAACCTAACCTAACCTAACCTAACCTAACCTAACCTAACCTAACCTAACCTAACCTAACCTAACCTAACCTAACCTAACCTAACCTAACCTAACCTAACCTAACCTAACCTAACCTAACCTAACCTAACCTAACCTAACCTAACCTAACCTAACCTTTTTTTTTTTTTTTTTTTTCATAAGGAGGAAATTTGCCGACCAAACAAAAGCGCCCGAGCAGACAGACGCTTATAGTGTGGGATTCACGCCAGAGATTTTACAATTACTCTGGGTGGGACCCACTAAAACCTCCTGTCTTCCCCGACCTAGCCAGAACCACCGTCAGGCATTGCTTTGTACTAGGTCGGTGTGTTAGGCGTGTTGCCACGGCCTCTCGCAAGTTTAGGCATCTGCCTGCCTATACTCCGAATTGGTGGGCATTCTCTGCCATCTCTCGGTCGTCTGACCCGATCACCGAAGCATTGCTGTTCGAAGTCCGGGCCGAGACGCTGGGGGTGTGCTCCTGGTTAAGCGTCCGGAGGCACCACTCATCCACTCAGGATCATCAGCAATCGGTCGCCCACGAATGAAGCAGACAGCAGTTGTAGAGAACTCCCGATCGATGGTCACGGGCGCGCACGCATCGGCGTCTGCAAGTTTCCAGTCTGTACGCCTTCAACCGGGGAACATGGAGGCCGACGGGCGCCGACTAGATCCACCGATGCAGGTGCAACATTCGCGAGCAACGGCGACTGCGGATGTGAGTGTTCTTCTTTGTTGGGAGGGAGCAGTGCTCGGAGGCTCCATTCTTGCTCAGGATCATCAACAATCGGTCACCCACAAATGAAGCAGACAGCAGTTATGAAGAACTCCCGATCGATGGTCACGGGCGTCAACATCGGCCTCTACAAGTTTCCGGTTGGTACGACTTCAACCGGCAAACATGGAGGCCGACGGTCGCCATCGAGAACCACCGATGCAGGTGCAACATTTGTGAGCGACGACGACTGCGGATGTGAGCATTCTTCCGTGTTGTTGGAGGAGAAGACCACCCCGTTGTCTTCCCCTCCAGCCTGTTGGTCCGCGGGAGCTATTTTATTTCACTCCTACCCTCCAGCAACATAGTCACTGACGAGCATTCCCCTATCCGCCACCTGGGGACGCGCTCTCTAGGGGACAGGCTCCCCGAGAGAACCTAACCTAACCTAACCTAACCTAACCTAACCTAACCTAACCTAACCTAACCTAACCTAACCTAACCTAACCTAACCTAACCTAACCTAACCTAACCTAACCTAACCTAACCTAACCTAACCTAACCTAACCTAACCTTTTTTTTTTTTTTTTTTCATAAGGAGGAAATTTGCCGACCAAACAAAAGCGCCCGAGCAGACAGACGCTTATAGTGTGGGATTCACGCCAGAGATTTTACAATTACTCTGGGTGGGACCCACTAAAACCTCCTGTCTTCCCCGACCTAGCCAGAACCACCGTCAGGCATTGCTTTGTACTAGGTCGGTATGTTAGGCGTGTTGCCACGGCCTCTCGCAAGTTTAGGCATCTGCCTGCCTATACTCCGAATTGGTGGGCATTCTCTGCCATCTCTCGGTCGTCTGACCCGATCACCGAAGCATTGCTGTTCGAAGTCCGGGCCGAGACGCTGGGGGTGTGCTCCTGGTTAAGCGTCCGGAGGCACCACTCATCCACTCAGGATCATCAGCAATCGGTCGCCCACGAATGAAGCAGATAGCAGTTGTAGAGAACTCCCGATCGATGGTCACGGGCGCGCACGCATCGGCGTCTGCAAGTTTCCAGTCTGTACGCCTTCAACCGGGGAACATGGAGGCCGACGGGCGCCGACTAGATCCACCGATGCAGGTGCAACATTCGCGAGCAACGGCGACTGCGGATGTGAGTGTTCTTCTTTGTTGGGAGGGAGCAGTGCTCGGAGGCTCCATTCTTGCTCAGGATCATCAACAATCGGTCACCCACAAATGAAGCAGACAGCAGTTATGAAGAACTCCCGATCGATGGTCACGGGCGTCAACATCGGCCTCTACAAGTTTCCGGTTGGTACGACTTCAACCGGGGAACATGGAGGCCGACGGTCGCCATCGAAAACCACCGATGCAGGTGCAACATTTGTGAGCGACGACGACTGCGGATGTGAGCATTCTTCCGTGTTGTTGGAGGAGAAGACCACCCCGTTGTCTTCCCCTCCAGCCTGTTGGTCCGCGGGAGCTATTTTATTTCACTCCTACCCTCCAGCAACAGAGTCGCTGACGAGCATTCCCCTATCCGCCACCTGGGGACGCGCTCTCTAGGGGACAGGCTCCCCCGAGAGAACCTAACCTTTTTTTTTTTTTTTTTTTTTTTTTTTTTTTTTTTTTTTTTCATAAGGAGGAAATTTGCCGACCAAACAAAAGCGCCCGAGCAGACAGACGCTTATAGTGTGGGATTCACGCCAGAGATTTTACAATTACTCTGGGTGGGACCCACTAAAACCTCCTGTCTTCCCCGACCTAGCCAGAACCACCGTCAGGCATTGCTTTGTACTAGGTCGGTGTGTTAGGCGTGTTGCCACGGCCTCTCGCAGGTTTAGGCATCTGCCTGCCTATACTCCGAATTGGTGGGCATTCTCTGCCATCTCTCGGTCGTCTGACCCGATCACCGAAGCATTGCTGTTCGAAGTCCGGGCCGAGACGCTGGGGGTGTGCTCCTGCTTCTTCGGGTTGTTGGAGGAGAAGACCACCCCGTTGTCTTCCCCTCCAGCCTGTTGGTCCGCGGGAGCTATTTTATTTCACTCCTACCCTCCAGCAACATAGTCACTGACGAGCATTCCCCTATCCGCCACCTGGGGACGCGCTCTCTAGGGGACAGGCTCCCCCGAGAGAACCTAACCTAACCTAACCTAACCTAACCTAACCTAACCTAACCTAACCTAACCTAACCTAACCTAACCTAACCTAACCTAACCTAACCTAACCTAACCTAACCTAACCTAACCTAACCTAACCTTTTTTTTTTTTTTTTTTTTTTTTTTTTTTTTTTTTTTTTTTTTTTTTCTAAGGAGGAAATTTGCCGACCAAACAAAAGTGCCCGCAGCAGACGGACACTTATAGTGTGAGATTCACGCCAGAGATTTTACAAATTACTCTGGGTGGGACTCACTAAAACCTCCTGTTTTCCCCGACCTATCCAGAACCGCCGCCAGGCATTGCTTTGTAATAGGTCGGTGTGATTTAGGCGTGTTTTTTCAGCCTTTCGCTGGTGTAGGCATCTGCCTGCCTAGACTTCGCGTTTGTGGGCATCTAGTTGCCTTCACTCTCTCTGTCTGGCCCGGTCATTCGGACATTGCTGTCCAGAACCCGGGCCGAGACGTTATCCTATGGGTCTTCTTACCCTCTCCGCCTCCTCCTTCATTTTCATGACGGAGGAGGCGAAGTCGAGCCAGGACGACCAGTTCTCGATGTTCTCAAGCATACTGCTCACCATCACCTCCGGCGTAACCGAGTCCCGTCGCAGAGCTCGTGAAAGCTTGCAGCGTTCCTCGATCCACGCCGGGCAATGGAATGCGGTATGCTCGGCGTCGTCCAGACTGGAATCGCAATGGTGACAGGCCGTCGAGTTCTCCTTTCCGATCCTGTGAAGGTACGAAGAGAAGGACCCGTGGCCGGACAGGAGTTGGGTGAGATGGTAGCTCAGCTCGCCGTGCGATCTGCCACACCACGTCCTCAGATCGCCGATGAGTCTGTGCGTCCACCTGCCCTTCTGCGAGTCGTCCCATCGCTTTTGCCAGTCTTCATATCTGATGGCTCTCGCCTCAGATCTGGTGGTTCCGCCGTAAACGGCCCGCCTCTCCTCGGCGAGAAGGTCGATAGGCGAGATTGCCGCAATGACGAGGACGGCATCTTCGGACACAGTTCTGTACGCAGTCGCGACCCGAAGGGCGCTCCTCCGCTGAACTTGTGCCATTATGCGCCTGGTCCTCTGCACCGACAGAGCCGCCGCCCACACCGGAGCGCCGTAGAGCATAGTGGAGTGCACCACCGAATTCAGCAGCACCCTCCGCCTATACCTCGGCCCCCCGATGTTTGGCATCAGCCCCGCCAACTGCTCTGTCACTACGGCCGCCTTTGCGGATGCCTTCCGGACGTGTTCGGCGAAGGTAAGCTTACGGTCTAGGTGGACGCCCAGATACCGAAGCGAGGGTGCGAAAGTCACCCTGTGTCCCTCCACCGTCAGCGCCGGAGGCTCCATCTTCCTTCTCCTCGAGAAGAGTACGGCCTCAGTTTTTTGAGGGGCCAGTGTGAGCCCAGACTCCCGCATCCAGGAGCAGATCCGGTGCAGCGTCATTTGAGTGACGTACTGCAGCTCGGAAGTGCTCTTTCCCGTGGCGATAACGGCGACGTCGTCCGCAAAGGCAACTATTTCTGCCCCCGCGGGGAGATCCACCCTGAGGAGGCCGTCATACATGATGTTCCACAGAGCTGGCCCGAGGACCGAACCCTGTGGAACACCCGCCTCCACTGCTCTGGTGTGAGTCACTCCGAGCTGATCGACATACTCAAGATGTCGATCGCTCAGGTAACTCGCCAGTAACTTGACGATGGAGCTGGGCGCCCGGACTCCTCCGCTCAGCGCTTTGAGAATTAAATCCCATCGCGCCGAGTTGAAGGCGTTCCGAACGTCAAGCGCCACCATCGCGACACTGTGGCTCGCTTTGACAGATCCCTCCCAAGCCGTCCGTATTATTGAGACGACCCGGGAGATCGCGTCTATCGTGGATCTGCCGCGGCGGAAGCCATACTGGCTATCGGCCAATCCGGTCAGCGGGTGCTCGATGCAAGACTGGAGCCTGTTTAATATCAGACGCTCCAGTAGCTTGCCCACCCCGCTGATCATGCAGAGCGGTCTGTACGTGGGCGGACCGGAGACCGATCCTCCGCCTTTCGGCATGAGAACCAGCCTCTGTCTCTTCCACGACCGCCCAAACACTCCCTGTTTCAGGCACGGATTGAACGTATCCAAGAGCAGCTCCGGGTATTTCTCGGCTACGACGCGCAGCACCGCGTTCGGTACCCCGTCTGGACCGGGAGTCTTATCCCCTCCCAGGCGGGCGGCTGCCAACGCCAATTCGGCCCTTGTGAAGGGCTCAGGCTCGTCTTCCGTGCAGTCGGTGTCGACACCGCCGAACGCCCCCGCCTCTCCGGCTCGCGAATCGCCTCCATGGCGAGCGACCCCGAGAGGCGCGGGGAACAGGCCGTCGACGACCGTCCGCAGATTCGACGGATCGGCCAGAAACTGGTCGAGGACTCGCCCCCTGATCTTGTTACGGACCAGTTTGTAGGGGAGTCCCCATGGGTCAATGTCGATCGTCTCGCACAGCTCGCGCCAGCATCTCTCCTTCGAGGCCTTGATGGCCTTTCGAAGGGCTCGTCGAGCGTCCCGGTAGGCCTCATTCGCGCTTTCATCATGCATTCGTGCCTGTGCAAACCTTCTATTTCGCAGACACGCGCTCCGAAGCGCGGCTATCTCTTCGCTCCACCAGTACACCTGACGGCGACCACAACCAGCCGCTCTTCTGGGCATGGATGCGTCGCACGCCCTGCGGATTATCGCACTGGTGGAGGAGATGACGTTCTCTGCGTGCACAAGCTCATTCGTACCGTTTACTCTTTCGCTTCTGAAACCCACCAGATCCGCTTCGAGAGTTACGCAAAAAGCTTCGACGTCTAGTTTGCGAGTGGACCACCCGGCCACCGAGGTGGCCGGCTTTTTGATGCCACTCGCTACGTCGAAGCCGATGTATTGGTGGTCACTGTGCGAGAAAATCTCCATGACCCTCCAGTCTCTGATCTTGCCGATCGTCGTCTCATCGGCGAACGTGACGTCGACGACCGATCCGCCCGCACCCCTGCGGCAGGTCAAGCTCGAGCCTCTGTTGGCGACCCGCAGCCGGAGATGAGCGACGGCGTCGGACAGCATTGTCCCTCTGCGATCGGTCAGAGCCGATCCCCACTCGACCGCCTTGGCGTTGAAGTCACCCGCCAAAATGACAGGGCGGCTCGTCTCTACAAACAGCACCAGGTCGCTCAGCGCCGTCTCAAATTCCTCGAGTGGGGAGTTGGGCGAGAAGTAACAGCTGTAAAGCCTGATTCCGCCCAGCTCAACCCACACGCAGCCGTCCGATGTGCCGGCCGACGCTCCGGTAACTCGATGCCGCCGCGAAGCCACGAAGATGGCAGCCCGCGACGACCTGTCCGAGTACCAGTTGGACGCGGTGTTTCTGTACTGTTCAGAAATTATCACCGCGTCCGCGTTCAGCTCGGCGGCTGTCAGGAACATGAGATCCTGAGCGATCCTGCTGTTGTTGAGATTAATTTGAAGGATCCTCAGCGACATTTCTGGAGGATCCTTCTTTGCTCCTTTTGGTATGAGGGGCACACTCGGCTGCCTCCCCTGTGCTGCGACGGTAACCCCTCGTCAGCACAAGTCGGACAATGCGCGTGACTTTTACAGTCACGCGCAACGTGGCCTCGTGTACCGCAGTTGAGGCAGCAGGCGCTGCGGTCGGGGCCGGAACATCGGATGGATGTATGCCCGAAGCCCAGGCAACGGTAGCAGCGGGGTGTTCTTTTTAGTTCCCGCAGCCTGCAGGACATCAGGCCTATTTTTAGCCTGCCCTCTTTCAGCAGGCTTTGCAACCTTGCAGTGTGCGGTATTCGGAGCAGCAAGCTCCGCGTACCGGAGCGCTGTTGGCGTGTGCTCACGACCTCAAGCCCGCCACCTTCACCCGCATACGGTAGGAGCGCCGCCCTGACGTCATCCTCTGAGAGGCCCTCGTCTAGGTCTTTAACCAGGACCTCTCTCTTGGGTGCGGTGACCCTTATGTGCGCTTTATCCCCGGCCACCATCCTGACTCTCTCCTGGATGATGGCTAGGGCCCCGGACTTTGTAGGGCGGAACACCAATTCCCCTTTGGCGTTCCGCCTCACCGTGAGTGGAGGCAGTGGCGTCTCCTTCTCCAGGGTGTGCATTTGCCGCAACACCTCCGCGTAGGAGAGCGGCTCGTCCCCCTCTGCCATTGGTTCAAGAACCACGCTACCCGATGGGCGCTTGCGGGTCCTGGACTTTATTGTAGGCAAGCTCATTTTTTGGGTGTGCGGAGCCGGAGGAAGTGACGGTCGATTTGAACGATGAGGAGGATGAGGGTGGCAGGGGGTGGGGAGTGGCGCAGGAAGTTTCTGGGCCGATTGCTCGGAGCCCTTCCTGGGATCACGTCTCCTCCTCTTCTTCGTCACCGTCTGGAAACGGTCCGGCTCCGCAGCCACGATCGGATTATTGGCCGCACCCAGCGGCGACGAGACGGGTATATCAAGATTTTTAATTAGAGAACGGGGAGGAGAGCTCCTAGATGACATGGTCGGGTCCATCGGACCGCCTCCGATGGCTTCGAGTTGGGCCAGTAAAAGGGTAATTTCCCGTATGTCATCTTTTATACGGGTGTGCACATTTTTTCCCTTCTTTGAATTACAAAAGGTGGCCAGTCCGCTCGCTAGAACCCTAATCTTCTCAAGGGCATCGCCCAGAGAAGATGAGGGTCGACGACATAAAGAGACAGAGGGGTCGGAGACGGTCGACAGAGGGGTCGGAGAGGACATTATTTAAATAGAATAAAAAAAATAAAAAAATAAAAACAATTGAAGAAATTGAAAAAAAAAAAAAAAAATAAAAAAATAAAAAAATAAAAACAATTAAAGAAATTGAAAAAAAGAAAAAAATAAAAATTGAAAAAATTTTAAATTGAAGAAAATGGAAAATATGGGAAAATTCGGAAAATGGAAAATGGAAAATGGGAAAATTCGGAAAAGTGGAAAATGGAAAATGGGAAAATTCGGAAAAGTGGAAAATGGAAAATGGGAAAATTCGGAAAAGTGGAAAATGGAAAATGGGAAAATTCGGAAAAGTGGAAAATGGAAAATGGGAAAATGGAAAAGTGGAAAATGGAAAATGGAAAAATGGAAAATGGGAAAATGGAAAAGTGGAAAATGGAAAAGTGGGAAATGGAAAAGTGAAAAATGGAAAAGTGGGAAATGGAAAAGTGGGAATGAAAAATTATCAGGGGGGCGAAGCCCTAGCAGGGGCGCTTCACCCTGAACAAACCTCCTAGCAACACCTGAGGGGGCGCAGCAACCACAGCAGGCGCCCAGACACCAGTCCGGCCACACACAAAGCAAAGTCTGATGGGGCGCAGGCGCCTTACAGGCGCTTCACGTCAGAACGCGGGCGCAGACCTCAGAAATGCGCTCCACTTGGATGGGGGCGCGATCGCTTCGCGTGTGCAAGCAAACTCTATATACTTTGGAGCGAGGCGACGCGAACCGTGCGCTCCGCTCGACAGCACAAACGCAACCTAACCTAACCTAACCTAACCTAACCTAACCTAACCTAACCTAACCTAACCTAACCTAACCTTTTTTTTTTTTTTTTTTTTTTTTTTTTTTTTTTCTAAGGAGGAAATTTGCCGACCAAACAAAAGCGCCCGAGCAGACAGACGCTTATAGTGTGGGATTCACGCCAGAGATTTTACAATTACTCTGGGTGGGACCCACTAAAACCTCCTGTGTTCCCCGACCTAGCCAGAACCACCGTCAGGCATTGCTTTGTACTAGGTCGGTATGTTAGGCGTGTTGCCACGGCCTCTCGCAAGTTTAGGCATCTGCCTGCCTATACTCCGAATTGGTGGGCATTCTCTGCCATCTCTCGGTCGTCTGACCCGATCACCGAAGCATAGCTGTTCGAAGTCCGGGCCGAGACGCTGGGGGTGTGCTCTTGATTTGGGCGCCCGGAGGCACCACTCATCCACTCAGGATCATCAGCTATCGGTCGCCCGCGAATGAAGCAGACAGCAGTTATAGAGAACTCCCGATCGATGTTCACGGGCGCGCACGCATCGGCCTCTGCAAGTTTCCAGTCTGAACGCCTTCAACCGGGGAACATGGAGGCAGACGGGCGCCGACTAGATCCACCGATGCAGGTGCAACATTCGCGAACAACGGCGACTGCGGATGTGAGTGTTCTTCTATGTTGGGAGAGAGCAGTGCACGGAGGCACCACTCTTGCTCAGGATCATCAACAATCGGTCACCCACAAATGAAGCAGACAGCAGTTATAAAAGAACTCCCGATCGACGGTCACGGGCGTCAACATCGGCCTCTACAAGTTTCCGGTTGGTACGACTTCAACCGGCAAACATGGAGGCCGACGGTCGCCATCGAGAACCACCGATGCAGGTGCAACATTTGTGAGCGACGACGACTGCGGATGTGAGCATTCTTCCGTGTTGTTGGAGGAGAAGACCACCCCGTTGTCTTCCCCTCCAGCCTGTTGGTCCGCGGGAGCTATTTTATTTCACTCCTACCCTCCAGCAACATAGTCACTGACGAGCATTCCCCTATCCGCCACCTGGGGACGCGCTCTCTAGGGGACAGGCTCCCCCGAGAGAACCTAACCTAACCTAACCTAACCTAACCTAACCTAACCTAACCTAACCTAACCTAACCTAACCTAACCTAACCTAACCTAACCTAACCTAACCTAACCTAACCTAACCTAACCTAACCTAACCTAACCTAACCTAACCTAACCTTTTTTTTTTTTTTTTTTTTTTTTTTTTTTTTTTTTTTCATAAGGAGGAAATTTGCCGACCAAACAAAAGCGCCCGAGCAGACAGACGCTTATAGTGTGGGATTCACGCCAGAGATTTTACAATTACTCTGGGTGGGACCCACTAAAACCTCCTGTGTTCCCCGACCTAGCCAGAACCACCGTCAGGCATTGCTTTGTACTAGGTCGGTATGTTAGGCGTGTTGCCACGGCCTATCGCAAGTCTAGGCATCTGCCTGCCTATACTCGGAGTTAAAGGGCATTTGCTGCCATCTCGGTCGTCCGGCTCGGTCACCGGAGCATTGCTGTCCGGAGTCCGAGCCGAGACGCTGGGGGTGTGCTCTTGATTTGGGCGCCCGGAGGCACCACTCATCCACTCAGGATCATCAGCTATCGGTCGCCCGCGAATGAAGCAGACAGCAGTTATAGAGAACTCCCGATCGATGGTCACGGGCGCGCACGCATCGGCCTCTGCAAGTTTCCAGTCTGAACGCCTTCAACCGGGGAACATGGAGGCAGACGGGCGCCGACTAGATCCACCGATGCAGGTGCAACATTCGCGAACAACGGCGACTGCGGATGTGAGTGTTCTTCTATGTTGGGAGAGAGCAGTGCACGGAGGCACCACTCTTGCTCAGGATCATCAACAATCGGTCACCCACAAATGAAGCAGACAGCAGTTATAAAAGAACTCCCGATCGATGGTCACGGGCGTCAACATCGGCCTCTACAAGTTTCCGGTTGGTACGACTTCAACCGGCAAACATGGAGGCCGACGGTCGCCATCGAGAACCACCGATGCAGGTGCAACACTTGTGAGCGACGACGACTGCGGATGTGAGCATTCTTCCGTGTTGTTGGAGGAGAAGACCACCCCGTTGTCTTCCCCTCCAGCCTGTTGGTCCGCGGGAGCTATTTTATTTCACTCCTACCCTCCAGCAACATAGTCACTGACGAGCATTCCCCTATCCGCCACCTGGGGACGCGCTCTCTAGGGGACAGGCTCCCCCGAGAGAACCTAACCTAACCTAACCTAACCTAACCTAACCTAACCTAACCTAACCTAACCTAACCTAACCTAACCTAACCTAACCTAACCTAACCTAACCTAACCTAACCTAACCTTTTTTTTTTTTTTTTTTTTTTTTTTTTTTTTTTTTTTTTTCCTAAGGAGGAAATTTGCCGACCAAACAAAAGTGCCCGCAGCAGACGGACACTTATAGTGTGAGATTCACGCCAGAGATTTTACAAATTACTCTGGGTGGGACCCACTAAAACCTCCTGTTTTCCCCGACCTATCCAGAACCGCCGCCAGGCATTGCTTTGTAATAGGTCGGTGTGATTTAGGCGTGTTTTTTCAGCCTTTCGCTGGTGTAGGCATCTGCCTGCCTAGACTTCGCGTTTGTGGGCATCTAGTTGCCTTCACTCTCTCTGTCTGGCCCGGTCATCCGGACATTGCTGTCCAGAACCCGGGCCGAGACGTTATCCTATGGGTCTTCTTACCCTCTCCGCCTCCTCCTTCATTTTCATGACGGAGGAGGCGAAGTCGAGCCAGGACGACCAGTTCTCGATGTTCTCAAGCATACTGCTCACCATCACCTCCGGCGTAACCGAGTCCCGTCGCAGAGCTCGTGAAAGCTTGCAGCGTTCCTCGATCCACGCCGGGCAATGGAATGCGGTATGCTCGGCGTCGTCCAGACTGGAATCGCAATGGTGACAGGCCGTCGAGTTCACCTTTCCGATCCTGTGAAGGTACGAAGAGAAGGACCCGTGGCCGGACAGGAGTTGGGTGAGATGGTAGCTCAGCTCGCCGTGCGATCTGCCACACCACGTCCTCAGATCGCCGATGAGTCTGTGCGTCCACCTACCCTTCTGCGAGCCGTCCCATCGCTTTTGCCAGTCTTCATATCTGATGGCTCTCGCCTCAGTCCTGGTGGTTCCGCCGTAAACGGCCCGCCTCTCCTCGGCAAGAAGGTCGATAGGCGAGATTGCCGCAATGACAAGGACGGCATCTTCGGACACAGTTCTGTACGCAGTCGCGACCCGAAGGGCGCTTCTGCGCTGAACTTGTGCCATTATGCGCCTGGTCCTCTGCACCGACAGAGCCGCCGCCCACACCGGAGCGCCGTAGAGCATAGTGGAGTGCACCACCGAATTCAGCAGCACCCTCCGCCTATACCTCGGCCCCCCGATGTTTGGCATCAGCCCCGCCAACTGCTCTGTCACTACGGCCGCCTTTGCGGATGCCTTCCGGACGTGTTCGGCGAAGGTAAGCTTACGGTCTAGGTGGACGCCCAGATACCGAAGCGAGGGTGCGAAAGTCACCCTGTGTCCCTCCACCGTCAGCGCCGGAGGCTCCATCTTCCCTCTCCTCGAGTAGAGTACGGCCTCAGTTTTTTGAGGGGCCAGTGTGAGCCCAGACTCCCGCATCCAGGAGCAGATCCGGTGCAGCGTCATTTGAGTGACGTACTGCAGCTCGGAAGTGCTCTTTCCCGTGGCGATAACGGCGACGTCGTCCGCAAAGGCAACTATTTCTGCCCCCGCGGGGAGATCCACCCTGAGGAGGCCGTCATACATGATGTTCCACAGAGCTGGCCCGAGGACCGAACCCTGCGGAACACCCGCCTCCACTGCTCTGGTGTGAGTCACTCCGAGCTGATCGACATACTCAAGATGTCGATCGCTCAGGTAACTCGCCAGTAACTTGACGATGGAGCTGGGCGCCCGGACTCCTCCGCTCAGCGCTTTGAGAATTAAATCCCATCGCGCCGAGTTGAAGGCGTTCCGAACGTCAAGCGCCACCATCGCGACACTGTGGCTCGCTTTGACAGATCCCTCCCAAGCCGTCCGTATTATTGAGACGACCCGGGAGATCGCGTCGATCGTGGATCTGCCGCGGCGGAAGCCATACTGGCTATCGGCCAATCCGGTCAGCGGGTGCTCGATGCAAGACTGGAGCCTGTTTAATATCAGACGCTCCAGTAGCTTGCCCACCCCGCTGATCATGCAGAGCGGTCTGTACGTGGGCGGACCGGAGACCGATCCTCCGCCTTTCGGCATGAGAACCAGCCTCTGTCTCTTCCACGACCGCCCAAACACTCCCTGTTTCAGGCACGGATTGAACGTATCCAAGAGCAGCTCCGGGTATTTCTCGGCTACGACGCGCAGCACCGCGTTCGGTACCCCGTCTGGACCGGGAGTCTTATCCCCTCCCAGGCGGGCGGCTGCCAACGCCAATTCGGCCCTTGTGAAGGGCTCAGGCTCGTCTTCCGTGCAGTCGGTGTCGACACCGCCGAACGCCCCCGCCTCTCCGGCTCGCGAATCGCCTCCATGGCGAGCGACCCCGAGAGGCGCGGGGAACAGGCCGTCGACGACCGTCCGCAGATTCGACGGATCGGCCAGAAACTGGTCGAGGACTCGCCCCCTGATCTTGTTACGGACCAGTTTGTAGGGGAGTCCCCATGGGTCAATGTCGATCGTCTCGCACAGCTCGCGCCAGCATCTCTCCTTCGAGGCCTTGATGGCCTTTCGAAGGGCTCGTCGAGCGCCCCGGTAGGCCTCATTCGCGCTTTCATCATGCATTCGTGCCTGTGCAAACCTTCTATTTCGCAGACACGCGCTCCGAAGCGCGGCTATCTCTTCGCTCCACCAGTACACCTGACGGCGACCACAACCAGCCGCTCTTCTGGGCATGGATGCGTCGCACGCCCTGCGGATTATCGCACTGGTGGAGGAGATGACGTTCTCTGCGTGCACAAGCTCATTCGTACCGTTTACTCTTTCGCTTCTGAAACCCACCAGATCCGCTTCGAGAGTTACGCAAAAAGCTTCGACGTCTAGTTTGCGAGTGGACCACCCGGCCACCGAGGTGGCCGGCTTTTTGATGCCACTCGCTACGTCGAAGCCGATGTATTGGTGGTCACTGTGCGAGAAAATCTCCATGACCCTCCAGTCTCTGATCTTGCCGATCGTCGTCTCATCGGCGAACGTGACGTCGACGACCGATCCGCCCGCACCCCTGCGGCAGGTCAAGCTCGAGCCTCTGTTGGCGACCCGCAGCCGGAGATGAGCGACGGCGTCGGACAGCATCGTCCCTCTGCGATCGGTCAGAGCCGAACCCCACTCGACCGCCTTGGCGTTGAAGTCACCCGCCAAAATGACAGGGCGGCTCGTCTCTACAAACAGCACCAGGTCGCTCAGCGCCGTCTCAAATTCCTCGAGTGGGGAGTTGGGCGAGAAGTAACAGCTGTAAAGCCTGATTCCGCCCAGCTCGACCCACACGCAGCCGTCCGATGTGCCGGCCGACGCTCCGGTAACTCGATGCCGCCGCGAAGCCACGAAGATGGCAGCCCGCGACGACCTGTCCGAGTACCAGTTGGACGCGGTGTTTCTGTACTGTTCAGAAATTATCACCGCGTCCGCGTTCAGCTCGGCGGCTGTCAGGAACATGAGATCCTGAGCGATCCTGCTGTTGTTGAGATTAATTTGAAGGATCCTCAGCGACATTTCTGGAGGATCCTTCTTTGCTCCTTTTGGTATGAGGGGCACACTCGGCTGCCTCCCCTGTGCTGCGACGGTAACCCCTCGTCAGCACAAGTCGGACAATGCGCGTGACTTTTACAGTCACGCGCAACGTGGCCTCGTGTACCGCAGTTGAGGCAGCAGGCGCTGCGGTCGGGGCCGGAACATCGGATGGATGTATGCCCGAAGCCCAGGCAACGGTAGCAGCGGGGTGTTCTTTTTAGTTCCCGCAGCCTGCAGGACATCAGGCCTATTTTTAGCCTGCCCTCTTTCAGCAGGCTTTGCAACCTTGCAGTGTGCGGTATTCGGAGCAGCAAGCTCCGCGTACCGGAGCGCTGTTGGCGTGTGCTCACGACCTCAAGCCCGCCACCTTCACCCGCATACGGTAGGAGCGCCGCCCTGACGTCATCCTCTGAGAGGCCCTCGTCTAGGTCTTTAACCAGGACCTCTCTCTTGGGTGCGGTGACCCTTATGTGCGCTTTATCCCCGGCCACCATCCTGACTCTCTCCTGGATGATGGCTAGGGCCCCGGACTTTGTAGGGCGGAACACCAATTCCCCTTTGGCGTTCCGCCTCACCGTGAGTGGAGGCAGTGGCGTCTCCTTCTCCAGGGTGTGCATTTGCCGCAACACCTCCGCGTAGGAGAGCGGCTCGTCCCCCTCTGCCATTGGTTCAAGAACCACGCTACCCGATGGGCGCTTGCGGGTCCTGGACTTTATTGTAGGCAAGCTCATTTTTTGGGTGTGCGGAGCCGGAGGAAGTGACGGTCGATTTGAACGATGAGGAGGATGAGGGTGGCGGGGGGTGGGGAGTGGCGCAGGAAGTTTCTGGGCCGATTGCTCGGAGCCCTTCCTGGGATCACGTCTCCTCCTCTTCTTCGTCACCGTCTGGAAACGGTCCGGCTCCGCAGCCACGATCGGATTATTGGCCGCACCCAGCGGCGACGAGACGGGTATATCAAGATTTTTAATTAGAGAACGGGGAGGAGAACTCCTAGATGACATGGTCGGGTCCATCGGACCGCCTCCGATGGCTTCGAGTTGGGCCAGTAAAAGGGTAATTTCCCGTATGTCATCTTTTATACGGGTGTGCACATTTTTTCCCTTCTTTGAATTACAAAAGGTGGCCAGTCCGCTCGCTAGAACCCTAATCTTCTCAAGGGCATCGCCCAGAGAAGATGAGGGTCGACGACATAAAGAGACAGAGGGGTCGGAGACGGTCGACAGAGGGGTCGGAGAGGACATTATTTAAATAGAATAAAAAAAAAAAATAAAAAAATAAAAACAATTGAAGAAATTGAAAAAAAAAAAAAAAAAAATAAATAAATAAATAAATAAATAAAAAAATAAAAACAATTAAAGAAATTGAAAAAAAGAAAAAAATAAAAATTGAAAAAATTTTAAATTGAAGAAAATGGAAAATATGGGAAAATTCGGAAAATGGAAAATGGAAAAGTGGGAAAATTCGGAAAAGTGGAAAATGGAAAATGGGAAAATTCGGAAAAGTGGAAAATGGAAAATGGGAAAATTCGGAAAAGTGGAAAATGGAAAATGGGAAAATTCGGAAAAGTGGAAAATGGAAAATGGGAAAATTCGGAAAAGTGGAAAATGGAAAATGGGAAAATTCGGAAAAGTGGAAAATGGAAAATGGGAAAATTCGGAAAAGTGGAAAATGGAAAATGGGAAAATGGAAAAGTGGAAAATGGAAAAGTGGAAAATGGAAAAGTGGGAAATGGAAAAGTGGAAAATGGAAAAGTGGGAAATGGAAAAGTGGGAATGAAAAATTATCAGGGGGGCGAAGCCCTAGCAGGGGCGCTTCACCCTGAACAAACCTCCTAGCAACACCTGAGGGGGCGCAGCAACCACAGCAGGCGCCCAGACACCAGTCCGGCCACACACAAAGCAAATTCTGATGGGGCGCAGGCGCCTAACAGGCGCTTCACGTCAGAACGCGGGCGCAGACCTCAGAAATGCGCTCCACTTGGATGGGGGCGCGATCGCTTCGCGTGTGCAAGCAAACTCTATATACTTTGGAGCGAGGCGACGCGAACCGTGCGCTCCGCTCGACAGCACAAACGCAACTAACCTAACCTAACCTAACCTAACCTAACCTAACCTAACCTAACCTAACCTAACCTAACCTAACCTAACCTTTTTTTTTTTTTTTTTTTTTTTTTTTTCTAAGGAGGAAATTTGCCGACCAAACAAAAGTGCCCGCAGCAGACGGACACTTATAGTGTAAGATTCACGCCAGAGATTTTACAAATTACTCTGGGTGGGACTCACTAAAACCTCCTGTCTTCCCCGACCTAGCCAGAACCACCGTCAGGCATTGCTTTGTACTAGGTCGGTATGTTAGGCGTGTTGCCACGGCCTATCGCAAGTCTAGGCATCTGCCTGCCTATACTCGGAGTTAAAGGGCATTTGCTGCCATCTCGGTCGTCCGGCTCGGTCACCGGAGCATTGCTGTCCGGAGTCCGAGCCGGGACGCTGGGGGTGTGCTCTTGATTTGGGCGCCCGGAGGCACCACTCATCCACTCAGGATCATCAGCTATCGGTCGCCCGCGAATGAAGCAGACAGCAGTTATAGAGAACTCCCGATCGATGGTCACGGGCGCGCACGCATCGGCCTCTGCAAGTTTCCAGTCTGAACGCCTTCAACCGGGGAACATGGAGGCAGACGGGCGTCGACTAGATCCACCGATGCAGGTGCAACATTCGCGAACAACGGCGACTGCGGATGTGAGTGTTCTTCCATGTTGGGAGAGAGCAGTGCACGGAGGCACCACTCTTGCTCAGGATCATCAACAATCGGTCACCCACAAATGAAGCAGACAGCAGTTATAAAAGAACTCCCGATCGATGGTCACGGGCGTCAACATCGGCCTCTACAAGTCTCCGGTTGGTACGACTTCAACCGGCAAACATGGAGGCCGACGGTCGCCATCGAGAACCACCAATGCAGGTGCAACATTTGTGAGCGACGACGACTGCGGATGTGAGCATTCTTCCGTGTTGTTGGAGGAGAAGACCACCCCGTTGTCTTCCCCTCCAGCCTGTTGGTCCGCGGGAGCTATTTTATTTCACTCCTACCCTCCAGCAACATAGTCACTGACGAGCATTCCCCTATCCGCCACCTGGGGACGCGCTCTCTAGGGGACAGGCTCCCCCGAGAGAACCTTTTTTTTTTTTTTTTTTTTTCTAAGGAGGAAATTTGCCGACCAAACAAAAGTGCCCGCAGCAGACGGACACTTATAGTGTGAGATTCACGCCAGAGATTTTACAAATTACTCTGGGTGGGACCCACTAAAACCTCCTGTTTTCCCCGACCTATCCAGAACCGCCGCCAGGCATTGCTTTGTAATAGGTCGGTGTGATTTAGGCGTGTTTTTTCAGCCTTTCGCTGGTGTAGGCATCTGCCTGCCTAGACTTCGCGTTTGTGGGCATCTAGTTGCCTTCACTCTCTCTGTCTGGCCCGGTCATCCGGACATTGCTGTCCAGAACCCGGGCCGAGACGTTATCCTATGGGTCTTCTTACCCTCTCCGCCTCCTCCTTCATTTTCATGACGGCGGAGGCGAAGTCGAGCCAGGACGACCAGTTCTCGATGTTCTCGAGCATACTGCTCACCATCACCTCCGGCGTAACCGAGTCCCGTCGCAGAGCTCGTGAAAGCTTGCAGCGTTCCTCGATCCACGCCGGGCAATGGAATGCGGTATGCTCGGCGTCGTCCAGACTGGAATCGCAATGGTGACAGGCCGTCGAGTTCTCCTTTCCGATCCTGTGAAGGTACGAAGAGAAGGACCCGTGGCCGGACAGGAGTTGGGTGAGATGGTAGCTCAGCTCGCCGTGCGATCTGCCACACCACGTCCTCAGATCGCCGATGAGTCTGTGCGTCCACCTACCCTTCTGCGAGTCGTCCCATCGCTTTTGCCAGTCTTCATATCTGATGGCTCTCGCCTCAGTCCTGGTGGTTCCGCCGTAAACGGCCCGCCTCTCCTCGGCGAGAAGGTCGATAGGCGAGATTGCCGCAATGACGAGGACGGCATCTTCGGACACAGTTCTGTACGCAGTCGCGACCCGAAGGGCGCTTCTGCGCTGAACTTGTGCCATTATGCGCCTGGTCCTCTGCACCGACAGAGCCGCCGCCCACACCGGAGCGCCGTAGAGCATAGTGGAG
The DNA here is from genome assembly GCA_024500535.1 of Leptonema lineaticorne. Lineage (NCBI taxonomy): Eukaryota > Metazoa > Arthropoda > Insecta > Trichoptera > Hydropsychidae > Leptonema > Leptonema lineaticorne. Next base: position 13,755 of record JANIJI010000031.1, on the reverse strand, counting down.
TGCACCACCGAATTCAGCAGCACCCTCCGCCTATACCTCGGCCCCCCGATGTTTGGCATCAGCCCCGCCAACTGCTCTGTCACTACGGCCGCCTTTGCGGATGCCTTCCGGACGTGTTCGGCGAAGGTAAGCTTACGGTCTAGGTGGACGCCCAGATACCGAAGCGAGGGTGCGAAAGTCACCCCGTGTCCCTCCACCGTCAGCGCCGGAGGCTCCATCTTCCTCCTCCTCGAAAAGAGAACGGCCTCGGTCTTGTGAGGGGCCAGTCTGAGTCCCGACTCCCGCATCCAGGAGCAGATCCGGTGCAGCGTCATTTGAGTGACGAACTGCAGCTCGGAGGTGCTCTTTCCCGTGGCGATAACGGCGACATCGTCCGCGAAGGCAACTATTTCTGCCCCCGCGGGGAGATCCACCCTGAGGAGGCCGTCATACATGATGTTCCACAGAGCTGGCCCGAGGACCGAACCCTGCGGAACACCCGCCTCCACTGCTCTGGTGTGAGTCACTCCGAGCTGATCGACATATTCAAGATGTCGATCGCTCAGGTAACTCGCCAGTAACTTGACGATGGAGCCGGGCGCCCGGACTCCTCCGCTCAGCGCTTTGAGAATTAAATCCCATCGCGCCGAGTTGAAGGCGTTCCGAACGTCAAGCGCCACCATCGCGACACTGTGGCTCGCTTTGACAGATCCCTCCCAAGCCGTCCGTATTATTGAGACGACCCGGGAGATCGCGTCGATCGTGGATCTGCCGCGGCGGAAGCCATACTGGCTATCGGCCAATCCGGTCAGCGGGTGCTCGATGCAAGACTGGAGCCTGTTTAATATCAGACGCTCCAGTAGCTTGCCCACCCCGCTGATCATGCAGAGCGGTCTGTACGTGGGCGGACCGGAGACCGATCCTCCGCCTTTCGGCATGAGAACCAGCCTCTGTCTCTTCCACGACCGCCCAAACACTCCCTGTTTCAGGCACGGACTGAACGTATCCAGGAGCAGCTCCGGGTATTTCTCGGCTACGACGCGCAGCACCGCGTTCGGTACCCCGTCTGGACCGGGAGTCTTATCCCCTCCCAGTCGGGTGGCTGCCAACGCCAATTCGGCCCTAGAGAAGGGCTCAGGCTCGTCTTCCGTGCAGTCGGTGTCGACACCGCCGAACGCCCCCGCCTCTCCGGCTCGCGAATCGCCTCCATGGCGAGCGACCCCGAGAGGCGCGGGGAACAGGCCGTCGACGACCGTCCGCAGATTCGACGGATCGGCCAGAAACTGGTCGAGGACTCGCCCCCTGATCTTGTTACGGACCAGTTTGTAGGGGAGTCCCCATGGGTCAATGTCGATCGTCTCGCACAGCTCGCGCCAGCATCTCTCCTTCAAGGCCTTGATGGCCTTTCGAAGGGCTCGTCGAGCGTCCCGGTAGGCCTCATTCGCGCTTTCATCATGCATTCGTGCCTGTGCAAACCTTCTACTTCGCAGACACGCGCTCCGAAGCGCGGCTATCTCTTCGCTCCACCAGTACACCTGACGGCGACCACAACCAGCCGCTCTTCTGGGCATGGATGCGTCGCACGCCCTGCGGATTATCGCACTGGTGGAGGAGATGACGTTCTCTGCGTGCACAAGCTCATTCGTACCGTTTACTCTTTCGCTTCTGAAACCCACCAGATCCGCTTCGAGAGTTACGCAAAAAGCTTCGACGTCTAGTTTGCGAGTGGACCACCCGGCCACCGAGGTGGCCGGCTTTTTGATGCCACTCGCTACGTCGAAGCCGATGTATTGGTGGTCACTGTGCGAGAAAATCTCCATGACCCTCCAGTCTCTGATCTTGCCGATCGTCGTCTCATCGGCGAACGTGACGTCGACGACCGATCCGCCCGCACCCCTGCGGCAGGTCAAGCTCGAGCCTCTGTTGGCGACCCGCAGCCGGAGATGAGCGACGGCGTCGGACAGCATCGTCCCTCTGCGATCGGTCAGAGCCGAACCCCACTCGACCGCCTTGGCGTTGAAGTCACCCGCCAAAATGACAGGGCGGCTCGTCTCTACAAACAGCACCAGGTCGCTCAGCGCCGTCTCAAATTCCTCGAGTGGGGAGTTGGGCGAGAAGTAACAGCTGTAAAGCCTGATTCCGCCCAGCTCGACCCACACGCAGCCGTCCGATGTGCCGGCCGACGCTCCGGTAACTCGATGCCGCCGCGAAGCCACGAAGATGGCAGCCCGCGACGACCTGTCCGAGTACCAGTTGGACGCGGTGTTTCTGTACTGTTCAGAAATTATCACCGCGTCCGCGTTCAGCTCGGCGGCTGTCAGGAACATGAGATCCTGAGCGATCCTGCTGTTGTTGAGATTAATTTGAAGGATCCTCAGCGACATTTCTGGAGGATCCTTCTTTGCTCCTTTTGGTATGAGGGGCACACTCGGCTACCTCCCCTGTGCTGCGACGGTAACCCCTCGTCAGCACAAGTCGGACAATGCGCGTGACTTTTACAGTCACGCGCAACGTGGCCCCGTGTACCGCAGTTGAGGCAGCAGGCGCTGCGGTCGGGGCCGGAACATCGGATGGATGTATGCCCGAAGCCCAGGCAACGGTAGCAGCGGGGTGTTCTTTTTAGTTCCCGCAGCCTGCAGGACATCAGGCCTATTTTTAGCCTGCCCTCTTTCAGCAGGCTTTGCAACCTTGCAGTGTGCGGTATTCGGAGCAGCAAGCTCCGCGTACCGGAGCGCTGTTGGCGTGTGCTCACGACCTCAAGCCCGCCACCTTCACCCGCATACGGTAGGAGCGCCGCCCTGACGTCATCCTCTGAGAGGCCCTCGTCTAGGTCTTTAACCAGGACCTCTCTCTTGGGTGCGGTGACCCTTATGTGCGCTTTATCCCCGGCCACCATCCTGACTCTCTCCTGGATGATGGCTAGGGCCCCGGACTTTGTAGGGCGGAACACCAATTCCCCTTTGGCGTTCCGCCTCACCGTGAGTGGAGGCAGTGGCGTCTCCTTCTCCAGGGTGTGCATTTGCCGCAACACCTCCGCGTAGGAGAGCGGCTCGTCCCCCTCTGCCATTGGTTCAAGAACCACGCTACCCGATGGGCGCTTGCGGGTCCTGGACTTTATTGTAGGCAAGCTCATTTTTTGGGTGTGCGGAGCCGGAGGAAGTGACGGTCGATTTGAACGATGAGGAGGATGAGGGTGGCGGGGGGTGGGGAGTGGCGCAGGAAGTTTCTGGGCCGATTGCTCGGAGCCCTTCCTGGGATCACGTCTCCTCCTCTTCTTCGTCACCGTCTGGAAACGGTCCGGCTCCGCAGCCACCCCCGAGAGAACCTAACCTAACCTAACCTAACCTAACCTAACCTAACCTAACCTTTTTTTTTTTTTTTTTTTTTTTTTTTTTTTTTTTTTCATAAGGAGGAAATTTGCCGACCAAACAAAAGCGCCCGAGCAGACAGACGCTTATAGTGTGGGATTCACGCCAGAGATTTTACAATTACTCTGGGTGGGACCCACTAAAACCTCCTGTGTTCCCCGACCTAGCCAGAACCACCGTCAGGCATTGCTTTGTACTAGGTCGGTATGTTAGGCGTGTTGCCACGGCCTATCGCAAGTCTAGGCATCTGCCTGCCTATACTCGGAGTTGAAGGGCATTTGCTGCCATCTCGGTCGTCCGGCTCGGTCACCGGAGCATTGCTGTCCGGAGTCCGAGCCGGGACGCTGGGGGTGTGCTCTTGATTTGGGCGCCCGGAGGCACCACTCATCCACTCAGGATCATCAGCTATCGGTCGCCCGCGAATGAAGCAGACAGCAGTTATAGAGAACTCCCGATCGATGGTCACGGGCGCGCACGCATCGGCCTCTGCAAGTTTCCAGTCTGAACGCCTTCAACCGGGGAACATGGAGGCAGACGGGCGCCGACTAGATCCACCGATGCAGGTGCAACATTTGCGAACAACGGCGACTGCGGATGTGAGTGTTCTTCTATGTTGGGAGAGAGCAGTGCACGGAGGCACCACTCTTGCTCAGGATCATCAACAATCGGTCACCCACAAATGAAGCAGACAGCAGTTATAAAAGAACTCCCGATCGATGGTCACGGGCGTCAACATCGGCCTCTACAAGTTTCCGGTTGGTACGACTTCAACCGGCAAACATGGAGGCCGACGGTCGCCATCGAGAACCACCGATGCAGGTGCAACATTTGTGAGCGACGACGACTGTGGATGTGAGCATTCTTCCGTGTTGTTGGAGGAGAAGACCACCCCGTTGTCTTCCCCTCCCGAAACCGAAAGTCGGAGATCGGCGAAGCGGTTGTGTCGTTTGCCACTTTTTCGAAAATCGCGATCTCGAGACGCAACCACTCGACGATCGACACGCGATTTTTCGAAAAAAAAAAAAAAAAAAAAAAATTACATTTTTTCTAAAAATCGACATGACATTTGAAAAATTTGCGAAAAATTCGAGTGATCACAAGAACTTTTTCGCAAGTCGTCGACGACCGACCGAAAGTCGAAGATCGGCGAAGCGGTTGTGTCGTTTGCCACTTTTTCGAAAATCGCGATCTCGAGACGCAACCACTCGACGATCGACACGCGATTTTTCGAAAAAAATTACATTTTTTCTAAAAATCGAGTTTGAGATTTTAAAAATTTGCGAAAAATTCGAGTGATCACATGAACTTTTTCGCAAGTCGTCGACGACCGACCGAAAGTCGGAGATCGGCGAAGCGGTTGTGTCGTTTGCCACTTTTTCGAAAATCGCGATCTCGAGACGCAACCACTCGACGATCGACACGCGATTTTTCGAAAAAAATTACATTTTTTCTAAAAATCGACATGACATTTTTTAAAAATTTGCGAAAAATTCGAGTGATCACATGAACTTTTTCGCAAGTCGTCGACGACCGACCGAAAGTCGGAGATCGGCGAAGCGGTTGTGTCGTTTGCCACTTTTTCGAAAATCGCGATCTCGAGACGCAACCACTCGACGATCGACACGCGATTTTTCGAAAAAAATTACATTTTTTCTAAAAATCGAGTTTGAGATTTTAAAAATTTGCGAAAAATTCGAGTGATCACATGAACTTTTTCGCAAGTCGTCGACGACCGACCGAAAGTCGGAGATCGGCGAAGCGGTTGTGTCGTTTGCCACTTTTTCGAAAATCGCGATCTCGAGACGCAACCACTCGACCAACCGAAAGTCGGAGTTCGGCGAAGCGGTTGTGTCGTTTGCCACTTTTTCGAAAATCGCGATCTCGAGACGCAACCACTCGACGATCGACACGCGATTTTTCGAAAACAATTACATTTTTTCTAAAAATCGAGTTTGAGATTTTAAAAATTTGCGAAAAATTCGACTGATCACATGAACTTTTTCGCAAGTCGTCGACGACCGACCGAAAGTCGGAGATCGGCGAAGCGGTTGTGTCGTTTGCCACTTTTTCGAAAATCGCGATCTCGAGACGCAACCACTCGACGATCGACACGCGATTTTTCGAAAAAAATTACATTTTTTCTAAAAATCGAATTTGAGATTTTAAAAATTTGCGAAAAATTCGAGTGATCACATGAACTTTTTCGCAAGTCGTCGACGACCGACCGAAAGTCGGAGATCGGCGAAGCGGTTGTGTCGTTTGCCACTTTTTCGAAAATCGCGATCTCGAGACGCAACCACTCGACGATCGACACGCGATTTTTCGAAAAAAATTACATTTTTTCTAAAAATCGACATGACATTTTTTAAAAATTTGCGAAAAATTCGAGTGATCACATGAACTTTTTCGCAAGTCGTCGACGACCGACCGAAAGTCGGAGATCGGCGAAGCGGTTGTGTCGTTTGCCACTTTTTCGAAAATCGCGATCTCGAGACGCAACCACTCGACGATCGACACGCGATTTTTCGAAAAAAATTACATTTTTTCTAAAAATCGACATGACATTTTTTAAAAATTTGCGAAAAATTCGAGTGATCACATGAACTTTTTCGCAAGTCGTCGACGACCGACCGAAAGTCGGAGATCGGCGAAGCGGTTGTGTCGTTTGCCACTTTTTCGAAAATCGCTATCTCGAGACGCAACCACTCGACGATCGACACGCGATTTTTCGAAAAAAATTACATTTTTTCTAAAAATCGACATGACATTTTTTAAAAATTTGCGAAAAATTCGAGTGATCACATGAACTTTTTCGCAAGTCGTCGACGACCGACCGAAAGTCGGAGATCGGCGAAGCGGTTGTGTCGTTTGCCACTTTTTCGAAAATCGCGATCTCGAGACGCAACCACTCGACGATCGACACGCGATTTTTCGAAAAAAATTACATTTTTTCTAAAAATCGACATGACATTTTAAAAATTTGCGAAAAATTCGAGTGATCACATGAACTTTTTCGCAAGTCGTCGACGACCGACCGAAAGTCGGAGATCGGCGAAGCGGTTGTGTCGTTTGCCACTTTTTCGAAAATCGCGATCTCGAGACGCAACCACTCGACGATCGACACGCGATTTTTCGAAAAAAATTACATTTTTTCTAAAAATCGACATGACATTTTTTAAAAATTTGCGAAAAATTCGAGTGATCACATGAACTTTTTCGCAAGTCGTCGACGACCGACCGAAAGTCGGAGATCGGCGAAGCGGTTGTGTCGTTTGCCACTTTTTCGAAAATCGCGATCTCGAGACGCAACCACTCGACGATCGACACGCGATTTTTCGAAAAAAATTACATTTTTTCTAAAAATCGACATGACATTTTTTAAAAATTTGCGAAAAATTCGAGTGATCACATGAACTTTTTCGCAAGTCGTCGACGACCGACCGAAAGTCGGAGATCGGCGAAGCGGTTGTGTCGTTTGCCACTTTTTCGAAAATCGCGATCTCGAGACGCAACCACTCGACGATCGACACGCGATTTTTCGAAAAAAATTACATTTTTTCTAAAAATCGACATGACATTTTTTAAAAATTTGCGAAAAATTCGAGTGATCACATGAACTTTTTCGCAAGTCGTCGACGACCGACCGAAAGTCGGAGATCGGCGAAGCGGTTGTGTCGTTTGCCACTTTTTCGAAAATCGCGATCTCGAGACGCAACCACTCGACGATCGACACGCGATTTTTCGAAAAAAATTACATTTTTTCTAAAAATCGACATGACATTTTTTAAAAATTTGCGAAAAATTCGAGTGATCACATGAACTTTTTCGCAAGTCGTCGACGACCGACCGAAAGTCGGAGATCGGCGAAGCGGTTGTGTCGTTTGCCACTTTTTCGAAAATCGCGATCTCGAGACGCAACCACTCGACGATCGACACGCGATTTTTCGAAAAAAATTACATTTTTTCTAAAAATCGACATGACATTTTTTAAAAATTTGCGAAAAATTCGAGTGATCACATGAACTTTTTCGCAAGTCGTCGACGACCGACCGAAAGTCGGAGATCGGCGAAGCGGTTGTGTCGTTTGCCACTTTTTCGAAAATCGCGATCTCGAGACGCAACCACTCGACGATCGACACGCGATTTTTCGAAAAAAATTACATTTTTTCTAAAAATCGACATGACATTTTTTAAAAATTTGCGAAAAATTCGAGTGATCACATGAACTTTTTCGCAAGTCGTCGACGACCGACCGAAAGTCGGAGATCGGCGAAGCGGTTGTGTCGTTTGCCACTTTTTCGAAAATCGCGATCTCGAGACGCAACCACTCGACGATCGACACGCGATTTTTCGAAAAAAATTACATTTTTTCTAAAAATCGACATGACATTTTTTAAAAATTTGCGAAAAATTCGAGTGATCACATGAACTTTTTCGCAAGTCGTCGACGACCGACCGAAAGTCGGAGATCGGCGAAGCGGTTGTGTCGTTTGCCACTTTTTCGAAAATCGCGATCTCGAGACGCAACCACTCGACGATCGACACGCGATTTTTCGAAAAAAATTACATTTTTTCTAAAAATCGACATGACATTTTTTAAAAATTTGCGAAAAATTCGAGTGATCACATGAACTTTTTCGCAAGTCGTCGACGACCGACCGAAAGTCGGAGATCGGCGAAGCGGTTGTGTCGTTTGCCACTTTTTCGAAAATCGCGATCTCGAGACGCAACCACTCGACGATCGACACGCGATTTTTCGAAAAAAATTACATTTTTTCTAAAAATCGACATGACATTTTTTAAAAATTTGCGAAAAATTCGAGTGATCACATGAACTTTTTCGCAAGTCGTCGACGACCGACCGAAAGTCGGAGATCGGCGAAGCGGTTGTGTCGTTTGCCACTTTTTCGAAAATCGCGATCTCGAGACGCAACCACTCGACGATCGACACGCGATTTTTCGAAAAAAATTACATTTTTTCTAAAAATCGACATGACATTTTTTAAAAATTTGCGAAAAATTCGAGTGATCACATGAACTTTTTCGCAAGTCGTCGACGACCGACCGAAAGTCGGAGATCGGCGAAGCGGTTGTGTCGTTTGCCACTTTTTCGAAAATCGCGATCTCGAGACGCAACCACTCGACGATCGACACGCGATTTTTCGAAAAAAATTACATTTTTTCTAAAAATCGACATGACATTTTTTAAAAATTTGCGAAAAATTCGAGTGATCACATGAACTTTTTCGCAAGTCGTCGACGACCGACCGAAAGTCGGAGATCGGCGAAGCGGTTGTGTCGTTTGCCACTTTTTCGAAAATCGCGATCTCGAGACGCAACCACTCGACGATCGACACGCGATTTTTCGAAAAAAATTACATTTTTTCTAAAAATCGACATGACATTTTTTAAAAATTTGCGAAAAATTCGAGTGATCACATGAACTTTTTCGCAAGTCGTCGACGACCGACCGAAAGTCGGAGATCGGCGAAGCGGTTGTGTCGTTTGCCACTTTTTCGAAAATCGCGATCTCGAGACGCAACCACTCGACGATCGACACGCGATTTTTCGAAAAAAATTACATTTTTTCTAAAAATCGACATGACATTTTTTAAAAATTTGCGAAAAATTCGAGTGATCACATGAACTTTTTCGCAAGTCGTCGACGACCGACCGAAAGTCGGAGATCGGCGAAGCGGTTGTGTCGTTTGCCACTTTTTCGAAAATCGCGATCTCGAGACGCAACCACTCGACGATCGACACGCGATTTTTCGAAAAAAATTACATTTTTTCTAAAAATCGACATGACATTTTTTAAAAATTTGCGAAAAATTCGAGTGATCACATGAACTTTTTCGCAAGTCGTCGACGACCGACCGAAAGTCGGAGATCGGCGAAGCGGTTGTGTCGTTTGCCACTTTTTCGAAAATCGCGATCTCGAGACGCAACCACTCGACGATCGACACGCGATTTTTCGAAAAAAATTACATTTTTTCTAAAAATCGACATGACATTTTTTAAAAATTTGCGAAAAATTCGAGTGATCACATGAACTTTTTCGCAAGTCGTCGACGACCGACCGAAAGTCGGAGATCGGCGAAGCGGTTGTGTCGTTTGCCACTTTTTCGAAAATCGCGATCTCGAGACGCAACCACTCGACGATCGACACGCGATTTTTCGAAAAAAATTACATTTTTTCTAAAAATCGACATGACATTTTTTAAAAATTTGCGAAAAATTCGAGTGATCACATGAACTTTTTCGCAAGTCGTCGACGACCGACCGAAAGTCGGAGATCGGCGAAGCGGTTGTGTCGTTTGCCACTTTTTCGAAAATCGCGATCTCGAGACGCAACCACTCGACGATCGACACGCGATTTTTCGAAAAAAATTACATTTTTTCTAAAAATCGACATGACATTTTTTAAAAATTTGCGAAAAATTCGAGTGATCACATGAACTTTTTCGCAAGTCGTCGACGACCGACCGAAAGTCGGAGATCGGCGAAGCGGTTGTGTCGTTTGCCACTTTTTCGAAAATCGCGATCTCGAGACGCAACCACTCGACGATCGACACGCGATTTTTCGAAAAAAATTACATTTTTTCTAAAAATCGACATGACATTTTTTAAAAATTTGCGAAAAATTCGAGTGATCACATGAACTTTTTCGCAAGTCGTCGACGACCGACCGAAAGTCGGAGATCGGCGAAGCGGTTGTGTCGTTTGCCACTTTTTCGAAAATCGCGATCTCGAGACGCAACCACTCGACGATCGACACGCGATTTTTCGAAAAAAATTACATTTTTTCTAAAAATCGACATGACATTTTTTAAAAATTTGCGAAAAATTCGAGTGATCACATGAACTTTTTCGCAAGTCGTCGACGACCGACCGAAAGTCGGAGATCGGCGAAGCGGTTGTGTCGTTTGCCACTTTTTCGAAAATCGCGATCTCGAGACGCAACCACTCGACGATCGACACGCGATTTTTCGAAAAAAATTACATTTTTTCTAAAAATCGACATGACATTTTTTAAAAATTTGCGAAAAATTCGAGTGATCACATGAACTTTTTCGCAAGTCGTCGACGACCGACCGAAAGTCGGAGATCGGCGAAGCGGTTGTGTCGTTTGCCACTTTTTCGAAAATCGCGATCTCGAGACGCAACCACTCGACGATCGACACGCGATTTTTCGAAAAAAATTACATTTTTTCTAAAAATCGACATGACATTTTTTAAAAATTTGCGAAAAATTCGAGTGATCACATGAACTTTTTCGCAAGTCGTCGACGACCGACCGAAAGTCGGAGATCGGCGAAGCGGTTGTGTCGTTTGCCACTTTTTCGAAAATCGCGATCTCGAGACGCAACCACTCGACGATCGACACGCGATTTTTCGAAAAAAATTACATTTTTTCTAAAAATCGACATGACATTTTTTAAAAATTTGCGAAAAATTCGAGTGATCACATGAACTTTTTCGCAAGTCGTCGACGACCGACCGAAAGTCGGAGATCGGCGAAGCGGTTGTGTCGTTTGCCACTTTTTCGAAAATCGCGATCTCGAGACGCAACCACTCGACGATCGACACGCGATTTTTCGAAAAAAATTACATTTTTTCTAAAAATCGACATGACATTTTTTAAAAATTTGCGAAAAATTCGAGTGATCACATGAACTTTTTCGCAAGTCGTCGACGACCGACCGAAAGTCGGAGATCGGCGAAGCGGTTGTGTCGTTTGCCACTTTTTCGAAAATCGCGATCTCGAGACGCAACCACTCGACGATCGACACGCGATTTTTCGAAAAAAATTACATTTTTTCTAAAAATCGACATGACATTTTTTAAAAATTTGCGAAAAATTCGAGTGATCACATGAACTTTTTCGCAAGTCGTCGACGACCGACCGAAAGTCGGAGATCGGCGAAGCGGTTGTGTCGTTTGCCACTTTTTCGAAAATCGCGATCTCGAGACGCAACCACTCGACGATCGACACGCGATTTTTCGAAAAAAATTACATTTTTTCTAAAAATCGACATGACATTTTTTAAAAATTTGCGAAAAATTCGAGTGATCACATGAACTTTTTCGCAAGTCGTCGACGACCGACCGAAAGTCGGAGATCGGCGAAGCGGTTGTGTCGTTTGCCACTTTTTCGAAAATCGCGATCTCGAGACGCAACCACTCGACGATCGACACGCGATTTTTCGAAAAAAATTACATTTTTTCTAAAAATCGACATGACATTTTTTAAAAATTTGCGAAAAATTCGAGTGATCACATGAACTTTTTCGCAAGTCGTCGACGACCGACCGAAAGTCGGAGATCGGCGAAGCGGTTGTGTCGTTTGCCACTTTTTCGAAAATCGCGATCTCGAGACGCAACCACTCGACGATCGACACGCGATTTTTCGAAAAAAATTACATTTTTTCTAAAAATCGACATGACATTTTTTAAAAATTTGCGAAAAATTCGAGTGATCACATGAACTTTTTCGCAAGTCGTCGACGACCGACCGAAAGTCGGAGATCGGCGAAGCGGTTGTGTCGTTTGCCACTTTTTCGAAAATCGCGATCTCGAGACGCAACCACTCGACGATCGACACGCGATTTTTCGAAAAAAATTACATTTTTTCTAAAAATCGACATGACATTTTTTAAAAATTTGCGAAAAATTCGAGTGATCACATGAACTTTTTCGCAAGTCGTCGACGACCGACCGAAAGTCGGAGATCGGCGAAGCGGTTGTGTCGTTTGCCACTTTTTCGAAAATCGCGATCTCGAGACGCAACCACTCGACGATCGACACGCGATTTTTCGAAAAAAATTACATTTTTTCTAAAAATCGACATGACATTTTTTAAAAATTTGCGAAAAATTCGAGTGATCACATGAACTTTTTCGCAAGTCGTCGACGACCGACCGAAAGTCGGAGATCGGCGAAGCGGTTGTGTCGTTTGCCACTTTTTCGAAAATCGCGATCTCGAGACGCAACCACTCGACGATCGACACGCGATTTTTCGAAAAAAATTACATTTTTTCTAAAAATCGACATGACATTTTTTAAAAATTTGCGAAAAATTCGAGTGATCACATGAACTTTTTCGCAAGTCGTCGACGACCGACCGAAAGTCGGAGATCGGCGAAGCGGTTGTGTCGTTTGCCACTTTTTCGAAAATCGCGATCTCGAGACGCAACCACTCGACGATCGACACGCGATTTTTCGAAAAAAATTACATTTTTTCTAAAAATCGACATGACATTTTTTAAAAATTTGCGAAAAATTCGAGTGATCACATGAACTTTTTCGCAAGTCGTCGACGACCGACCGAAAGTCGGAGATCGGCGAAGCGGTTGTGTCGTTTGCCACTTTTTCGAAAATCGCGATCTCGAGACGCAACCACTCGACGATCGACACGCGATTTTTCGAAAAAAATTACATTTTTTCTAAAAATCGACATGACATTTTTTAAAAATTTGCGAAAAATTCGAGTGATCACATGAACTTTTTCGCAAGTCGTCGACGACCGACCGAAAGTCGGAGATCGGCGAAGCGGTTGTGTCGTTTGCCACTTTTTCGAAAATCGCGATCTCGAGACGCAACCACTCGACGATCGACACGCGATTTTTCGAAAAAAATTACATTTTTTCTAAAAATCGACATGACATTTTTTAAAAATTTGCGAAAAATTCGAGTGATCACATGAACTTTTTCGCAAGTCGTCGACGACCGACCGAAAGTCGGAGATCGGCGAAGCGGTTGTGTCGTTTGCCACTTTTTCGAAAATCGCGATCTCGAGACGCAACCACTCGACGATCGACACGCGATTTTTCGAAAAAAATTACATTTTTTCTAAAAATCGACATGACATTTTTTAAAAATTTGCGAAAAATTCGAGTGATCACATGAACTTTTTCGCAAGTCGTCGACGACCGACCGAAAGTCGGAGATCGGCGAAGCGGTTGTGTCGTTTGCCACTTTTTCGAAAATCGCGATCTCGAGACGCAACCACTCGACGATCGACACGCGATTTTTCGAAAAAAATTACATTTTTTCTAAAAATCGACATGACATTTTTTAAAAATTTGCGAAAAATTCGAGTGATCACATGAACTTTTTCGCAAGTCGTCGACGACCGACCGAAAGTCGGAGATCGGCGAAGCGGTTGTGTCGTTTGCCACTTTTTCGAAAATCGCGATCTCGAGACGCAACCACTCGACGATCGACACGCGATTTTTCGAAAAAAATTACATTTTTTCTAAAAATCGACATGACATTTTTTAAAAATTTGCGAAAAATTCGAGTGATCACATGAACTTTTTCGCAAGTCGTCGACGACCGACCGAAAGTCGGAGATCGGCGAAGCGGTTGTGTCGTTTGCCACTTTTTCGAAAATCGCGATCTCGAG
>JANIJI010000030.1:14397500-14524364 GCA_024500535.1 Leptonema lineaticorne | reverse complement strand
GATGAGTGTAGAGAGGGGAGGGAAGGGGAGAAGGAAGTTTCTGGTCCAGTTGTTCGGGACCTTTTTTGAGATCTCTTCTCCTCCTCCTCCTCGTCACCATCCGGAAACGGTCCGATTCAACGGACGCGGACACGGTCGCGGTTAAGTTTTTGGCCGCACTCAGCGGCAAAGAGGGGGATAGAGTACAGCCATTCGGGTTAGCAGCCGAAGCCGTATTGGGCAGATCCGCTCCCTGAAGGGATCTGCGGGGCTTTGGAATCGGGTATGGGCGAGGAGGTGAATGAGAGTAGAGAGGGGAGGGGGTAGGAGCGGAAGGTCTCTGGTCCGGTTGTTCGGGACCTTTTCTGAAATCACCTCTCTTTCTCTTCTTCGTCACCATCCGGAAACGTTCCGACTCAGCAGTCGCGGTTGAATTTTTGGCCGCTCTCAGCGACGACGAAGGGGATAAGGCACGGGCGTTCGGGTTGGAAGCCGGAGGATGAGGAGAACTCCTTGATGGTAAGAGCGGGCTCGCAGGATTGTGTCCGTTTGCCTCAAGTTGGGCCAGAACGAGTGCAATCTCCCCTACCTCGTTCTTGATCCTCTTATTGGTGTTCCTTCCCGCATTTGTTTTGATGAAGGTGACTAGCCCATTGGCTAGCACCTTAATCTTTTCCAGGGCCTCGCCCAGGGAAGGTGAGGATCGATGGAACGAGGTGACCCGTCTCGGGAGAGAGGGCGGGGACGGCATCATTTTACAAATACAAATAAGTCAATGCAAAATTAAACAATGTAAAAAGGAAATCACACAATTATTGGTTAATAAGAAAAATGTAAAATTAAAAAGTGCAAACTCAAACAATTGTACATTTAATTAGGACAACGCAAATTAATTTGTGATTGTATAGTTTGTAAAGATATAAATTAAATAATGTAAAGAATAGACAATAAGACAGTTAATAAAGACAGTGAATATAATAACGAAATAATAGTATATGACCAGTATATATTCAACTGAACATTTAATAAGTGCAATTTGAATTAATTCAAGATTAATAGTTTATAGAGACAATGTAAATTGACAATGTTAAGAATAAACAATAAGGCAAATTAGTAAAGATAATGAGAAATTAATAATGAGATAAGTAACAAATGACCAGTGTAGATTCAATTGAACATTTAATAAGGACAATGTAAATTAATTTAAGATTGAATAGTTTATAGAGATAATGTAAATCAAATAATATTAATAATAAACAATAAGGCAATAAATAAAAATAGTGAAGAATTAATAATGAAATAATTAATAAACAATGTGAATTCAATTAAACATTCAATAAAGACATTTACTAAGGGCAATGTAAATTAATTTAAGATTAAATAGTTTATAGACAATGTAAATCAGATAATGTTGAGAATAAACAATAAGGCAATTAGTAGAAATAGTGAAATAATTAATAATAAAATAATTAAATGATCAATATAAATTCAATTGAACATTCAATAAGGACATTTAAAGGACAATGTAAATTGATTTAAGATTAAATAGTTTATAGACAATGTAAATCAGATAATGTTAAGAATAAACAATAAGGCAATTAGTAAAAATAGTGAAAAATTAATAATGAAATAATTAATAAATGAACATTTAATAAAGGCCACGTAAACTTTTAATAAAGACCCTTGAGAAAAAGAAATTACACGAAAAAATTACACGAAAGTGGACGTGCAAATAGAACGTGTAAATATGAATAAACAAAAGACAATTAGTAAAAATAATGAGAAATTAATAATGAAATAATTAATGAACAATGTAAATTCTATTAAACATTTAATAAGGACATTACTAAGGGCAATGTAGATTAATGTAAGATTGAATAGTTTATAGAGACAATGTAAATCAAATAATGTTAATAATAAACAATAAGGCAATTAGTAGAAATATTAAAAAAAAAATTAATAATGAAATAATTAAATGAACAATGTAAATTCAATTGAACATTCAATAAGGACATTTAAAGGACAATGTAAATTAATTTAAGATTAAATAATTTATGGCAATGTAAATCAGATAATGTTAAGAATAAACAATAAGGCAATTAGTAAAAATAGTGAAAAATTAATAATGAAATAATTAATAAATGAACATTTAATAAAGGCCACGTAAACTTTTAATAAAGACCCTTGAGAAAAAGAAATTACACGAAAAAATTACACGAAAGTGGACGTGCAAATAGAACGTGTAAATATGAATAAACAAAAGACAATTAGTAAAAATAATGAGAAATTAATAATGAAATAATTAATGAACAATGTAAATTCTATTAAACATTTAATAAGGACATTACTAAGGGCAATGTAGATTAATTTAAGATTGAATAGTTTATAGAGACAATGTAAATCAAATAATGTTAATAATAAACAATAAGGCAATTAGTAGGAAATATTAAAAAAAAAAAAAAAAAAAAAAAAAAAAAAAAAAAATAATAATGAAATAATTAAATGAACAATGTAAATTCAATTGAACATTCAATAAGGACATTTAAAGGACAATGTAAATTAATTTAAGATTAAATAGTTTATAGACAATGTAAATCAGATAATGTTGAGAATAAACAATAAGGCAATTAGTAGAAATAGTGAAATAATTAATAATAAAATAATTAAATGATCAATATAAATTCAATTGAACATTCAATAAGGACATTTAAAGGACAATGTAAATTAATTTAAGATTAAATAGTTTATAGACAATGTAAATCAGATAATGTTAAGAATAAACAATAAGGCAATTAGTAAAAATAGTGAAAAATTAATAATGAAATAATTAATAAATGAACATTTAATAAAGGCCACGTAAACTTTTAATAAAGACCCTTAAGAGAAAAAAAAAAAAAAAAAAAAAAAAAAAAAAAAATTACACGAGAAAATTACACGAAAAAAATTACACGAAAAAATTACACGAAAAAATTACACGAAAGTGGACGTGTATATAGAACGTGTAAATATGAATAAGCAAAAGACAATTAGAACAAAGAAAAAAGAAGACACGGGTTGTTAAATAAAAACCAGGAGTTGTCAATCTTCCGAAACGTTCTATCGGGACAATATTAGAATGTAAAAATGAGAATATATATAATAATTATAATAAGTAATTAGATAAATAGAATAAAGGATATTGAATTAATAAATTGGTACAGGTAAAATATATTAAGAATAAGTAATTATAGTATTGATGAATAACAGTAACGAATACTAATATAATTGTTTTACAAATATGTTATAAAGTATAAGTTAACATTAAAGGTTAATAATGTAAGTAATGTGTTGGAAATTAGAGTAATGATGAATAAATAAAATAAGTAATGAATAGAAAGAAAATTGGTTGACGAGGTATGTAAATGGTGTAGCGACCAGAGGGGAGCTGTTAAAATGAAAAACAATAAATGACGAGGGGAACAAAGAAAAAAGAAGACACGGGTTGTTAAATAAAAACCAGGAGTTGTCAATCTTCCGAAACGTTCTATCGGGACAATATTAGAATGTAAAAATGAGAATATATATAATAATTATAATAAGTAATTAGATAAATAGAATAAAGGATATTGAATTAATAAATTGGTACAGGTAAAATATATTAAGAATAAGTAATTATAGTATTGATGAATAACAGTAACGAATACTAATATAATTGTTTTACAAATATGTTATAAAATATAAGTTAACATTAAAGGTTAATAATGTAAGTAATGTGTTGGAAATTAGAGTAATGATGAATAAATAAAATAAGTAATGAATAGAAAGAAAATTGGTTGACGAGGTATGTAAATGGTGTAGCGACCAGAGGGGAGCTGTTAAAATGAAAAACAATAAATGACGAGGGGAACAAAGAAAAAAAGAAGACACGGGTTGTTAAATAAAAACCAGGAGTTGTCAATCTTCCGAAACGTTCTATCGGGACAATATTAGAATGTAAAAATGAGAATATATATAATAATTATAATAAGTAATTAGATAAATAGAATAAAGGATATTGAATTAATAAATTGGTACAGGTAAAATATATTAAGAATAAGTAATTATAGTATTGATGAATAACAGTAACGAATACTAATATAATTGTTTTACAAATATGTTATAAAATATAAGTTAACATTAAAGGTTAATAATGTAAGTAATGTGTTGGAAATTAGAGTAATGATGAATAAATAAAATAAGTAATGAATAGAAAGAAAATTGGTTGACGAGGTATGTAAATGGTGTAGCGACCAGAGGGGAGCTGTTAAAATGAAAAACAATAAATGACGAGGGGAACAAAGAAAAAGGAAGACACGGGTTGTTAAATAAAAACCAGGAGTTGTCAATCTTTCGAATTGTTCGATCGGGGCGATATTAGGATGTAAAGATGAGAATATATATAATAATTATAATAAGTAATTAGATAAATAGAATAAAGGATATTGAATTAATAAATTGGTACAGGTAAAATATATTAAGAATAAGTAATTATAGTATTGATGAATAACAGTAACGAATACTAATATAATTGGTTTACAAATATGTTATAAAATATAGGTTAACATTAAAGGTTAATAATGTAAGTAATGTGTTGGAAATTAGAGTAATGATGAATAAATAAATAAGTAATGAATAGAAAGAAAATTGGTTGACGAGGTATGTATATGGTGTAGCGACCAGAGGGGAGCTGTTAAAATGAAAAACAATAAATGACGAGGGGAACAAAGAAAAAAGAAGACACGGGTTGTTAATAAAAACCAGGAGTTGTCAATCTTCCGAAACGTTCGATCGGGGCGATATTAGGATGTAAAAATGAGAATATATATAATAATTATAATAAGTAATTAGATAAATAGAATAAAGGATATTGAATTAATAAATTGGTACAGGTAAAATATATTAAGAATAAGTAATTATAGTATTGATGAATAACAGTAACGAATACTAATATAATTGTTTTACAAATATGTTATAAAATATAAGTTAACATTAAAGGTTAATAATGTAAGTAATGTGTTGGAAATTAGAGTAATGATGAATAAATAAAATAAGTAATGAATAGAAAGAAAATTGGTTGACGAGGTATGTAAATGGTGTAACGAACAGGGGGGAGCTGTTAAAATTAAAAACAATAAATGACGAGGGGAACAAAGAAAAAAGTAAACAAAGGGAACGTCTACGACTTAGTGCAATATATACGCTAAGAAAAAGATAATAAATGTATGAATAAAATATATTAAAAAAAAAAAAAATAATAATAATAATAATAATAAAATGAATACGAAAATATAAATAAGCAAATTAAAGTTAAATACCGTTATAATGCGATGCTCGGGAAAAATGGCGGGAACATACGCAATCTTCGGACGCTAATATCTCCGTAATGCCGATGTCGTCGGACACAAATGGCACACCAGCGGATTCGCAGAGGCTAGCTCTATAATATAGAGCGAAATAAGCAACGCTCAACGTAACGAAAAAGATTCGACGGAGCGTTGCAAAAACGTGGTGCTCCGAGCGGTGGTCGGCCACCTACTAACCTAACCTAACCTAACCTAACCTTTTTTTTTTTTTTTTTTTTTTTTTTTTTTTTCTAAGGAGGAAATTTGCCGACCAAACAAAAGTGCCCGCAGCAGACGGACACTTATAGTGTGAGATTCACGCCAGAGATTTTACAAATTACTCTGGGTGGGACTCACTAAAACCTCCTGTCTTCCCCGACCTAGCCAGAACCACCGTCAGGCATTGCTTTGTACTAGGTCGGTATGTTAGGCGTGTTGCCACGGCCTCTCGCAAGTTTAGGCATCTGCCTGCCTATACTCCGAATTGGTGGGCATTCTCTGCCATCTCTCGGTCGTCTGACCCGATCACCGAAGCATTGCTGTTCGAAGTCCGGGCCGAGACGCTGGGGGTGTGCTCTTGATTTGGGCGCCCGGAGGCACCACTCATCCACTCAGGATCATCAGCTATCGGTCGCCCGCGAATGAAGCAGACAGCAGTTATAGAGAACTCCCGATCGATGGTCACGGGCGCGCACGCATCGGCCTCTGCAAGTTTCCAGTCTGAACGCCTTCAACCGGGGAACATGGAGGCAGACGGGCGCCGACTAGATCCACCGATGCAGGTGCAACATTCGCGAACAACGGCGACTGCGGATGTGAGTGTTCTTCTATGTTGGGAGAGAGCAGTGCACGGAGGCACCACTCTTGCTCAGGATCATCAACATTCGGTCACCCACAAATGAAGCAGACGGCAGTTATAAAAGAACTCCCGATCGATGGTCACGGGCGTCAACATCGGCCTCTACAAGTTTCCGGTTGGTACGACTTCAACCGGCAAACATGGAGGCCGACGGTCGCCATCGAGAACCACCGATGCAGGTGCAACATTTGTGAGCGACGACGACTGCGGATGTGAGCATTCTTCCGTGTTGTTGGAGGAGAAGACCACCCCGTTGTCTTCCCCTCCAGCCTGTTGGTCCGCGGGAGCTATTTTATTTCACTCCTACCCTCCAGCAACATAGTCACTGACGAGCATTCCCCTATCCGCCACCTGGGGACGCGCTCTCTAGGGGACAGGCTCCCCCGAGAGAACCTAACCTAACCTTTTTTTTTTTTTTTTTTTTTTTTTTTTTTCATAAGGAGGAAATTTGCCGACCAAACAAAAGCGCCCAAGCAGACAGACGCTTATAGTGTGGGATTCACGCCAGAGATTTTACAATTACTCTGGGTGGGACCCACTAAAACCTCCTGTCTTCCCCGACCTAGCCAGAACCACCGTCAGGCATTGCTTTGTACTAGGTCGGTATGTTAGGCGTGTTGCCACGGCCTCTCGCAAGTTTAGGCATCTGCCTGCCTATACTCCGAATTGGTGGGCATTCTCTGCCATCTCTCGGTCGTCTGACCCGATCACCGAAGCATTGCTGTTCGAAGTCCGGGCCGAGACGCTGGGGGTGTGCTCCTGCTTCTTCAGTGTTGTTGGAGGAGAAGACCACCCCGTTGTCTTCCCCTCCAGCCTGTTGGTCCGCGGGAGCTATTTTATTTCACTCCTACCCTCCAGCAACATAGTCATTGGCGAGCATTCCCCTATCCGCCACCTGGGGACGCGCTCTCTAGGGGACAGGCTCCCCCGAGAGAACCTAACCTAACCTAACCTAACCTAACCTTTTTTTTTTTTTTTTTTTTTTTTTTTTTTTTTTTTTTTTTTTTTTTTTTTTTTTTTTTTTTTTTTTTTTTTTTTTTTTTTTTTTTTTTTTCCTAAGGAGGAAATTTGCCGACCAAACAAAAGCGCCCGAGCAGACAGACGCTTATAGTGTGGGATTCACGCCAGAGATTTTACAATTACTCTGGGTGGGACCCACTAAAACCTCCTGTGTTCCCCGACCTAGCCAGAACCACCGTCAGGCATTGCTTTGTACTAGGTCGGTATGTTAGGCGTGTTGCCACGGCCTATCGCAAGTCTAGGCATCTGCCTGCCTATACTCGGAGTTAAAGGGCATTTGCTGCCATCTCGGTCGTCCGGCTCGGTCACCGGAGCATTGCTGTCCGGAGTCCGAGCCGAGACGCTGGGGGTGTGCTCTTGATTTGGGCGCCCGGAGGCACCACTCATCCACTCAGGATCATCAGCTATCGGTCGCCCGCGAATGAAGCAGACAGCAGTTATAGAGAACTCCCGATCGATGGTCACGGGCGCGCACGCATCGGCCTCTGCAAGTTTCCAGTCTGAACGCCTTCAACCGGGGAACATGGAGGCAGACGGGCGCCGACTAGATCCACCGATGCAGGTGCAACATTCGCGAACAACGGCGACTGCGGATGTGAGTGTTCTTCTATGTTGGGAGAGAGCAGTGCACGGAGGCACCACTCTTGCTCAGGATCATCAACAATCGGTCACCCACAAATGAAGCAGACAGCAGTTATAAAAGAACTCCCGATCGATGGTCACGGGCGTCAACATCGGCCTCTACAAGTTTCCGGTTGGTACGACTTCAACCGGCAAACATGGAGGCCGACGGTCGCCATCGAGAACCACCGATGCAGGTGCAACACTTGTGAGCGACGACGACTGCGGATGTGAGCATTCTTCCGTGTTGTTGGAGGAGAAGACCACCCCGTTGTCTTCCCCTCCAGCCTGTTGGTCCGCGGGAGCTATTTTATTTCACTCCTACCCTCCAGCAACATAGTCACTGACGAGCATTCCCCTATCCGCCACCTGGGGACGCGCTCTCTAGGGGACAGGCTCCCCCGAGAGAACCTAACCTAACCTAACCTAACCTAACCTAACCTAACCTAACCTAACCTAACCTTTTTTTTTTTTTTTTTTTTTTTTTTTTTTTTTTTTTTTTTTTCTAAGGAGGAAATTTGCCGACCAAACAAAAGTGCCCGCAGCAGACGGACACTTATAGTGTGAGATTCACGCCAGAGATTTTACAATTACTCTGGGTGGGACCCACTAAAACCTCCTGTGTTCCCCGACCTAGCCAGAACCACCGTCAGGCATTGCTTTGTACTAGGTCGGTATGTTAGGCGTGTTGCCACGGCCTATCGCAAGTCTAGGCATCTGCCTGCCTATACTCGGAGTTAAAGGGCATTTGCTGCCATCTCGGTCGTCCGGCTCGGTCACCGGAGCATTGCTGTCCGGAGTCCGAGCCGAGACGCTGGGGGTGTGCTCATGATTTGGGCGCCCGGAGGCACCACTCATCCACTCAGGATCATCAGCTATCGGTCGCCCGCGAATGAAGCAGACAGCAGTTATAGAGAACTCCCGATCGATGGCCACCTGGGGACGCGCTCTCTAGGGGACAGGCTCCCCCGAGAGACCTAACCTAACCTAACCTAACCTAACCTAACCTAACCTAACCTAACCTAACCTAACCTAACCTAACCTAACCTAACCTTTTTTTTTTTTTTTTTTTTTTTTTTTTTTTTTTTTTTTTTTTTTCTAAGGAGGAAATTTGCCGACCAAACAAAAGTGCCCGCAGCAGACGGACACTTATAGTGTGAGATTCACGCCAGAGATTTTACAAATTACTCTGGGTGGGACCCACTAAAACCTCCTGTTTTCCCCGACCTATCCAGAACCGCCGCCAGGCATTGCTTTGTAATAGGTCGGTGTGATTTAGGCGTGTTTTTTCAGCCTTTCGCTGGTGTAGGCATCTGCCTGCCTAGACTTCGCGTTTGTGGGCATCTAATTGCCTTCACTCTCTCTGTCTGGCCCGGTCATCCGGACATTGCTGTCCGGAACCCGGGCCGAGACGTTATCCTATGGGTCTTCTTACCCTCTCCGCCTCCTCCTTCATTTTCATGACGGCGGAGGCGAAGTCGAGCCAGGACGACCAGTTCTCGATGTTCTCGAGCATACTGCACACCATCACCTCCGGCGTAACCGAGTCCCGTCGCAGAGCTCGTGAAAGCTTGCAGCGTTCCTCGATCCACGCCGGGCAATGGAATGCGGTATGCTCGGCGTCGTCCAGACTGGAATCGCAATGGTGACAGGCCGTCGAGTTCTCCTTTCCGATCCTGTGAAGGTACGAAGAGAAGGACCCGTGGCCGGACAGGAGTTGGGTGAGATGGTAGCTCAGCTCGCCGTGCGATCTGCCACACCACGTCCTCAGATCGCCGATGAGTCTGTGCGTCCACCTACCCTTCTGCGAGTCGTCCCATCGCTTTTGCCAGTCTTCATATCTGATGGCTCTCGCCTCAGTCCTGGTGGTTCCGCCGTAAACGGCCCGCCTCTCCTCGGCGAGAAGGTCGATAGGCGAGATTGCCGCAATGACGAGGACGGCATCTTCGGACACAGTTCTGTACGCAGTCGCGACCCGAAGGGCGCTCCTCCGCTGAACTTGTGCCATTATGCGCCTGGTCCTCTGCACCGACAGAGCCGCCGCCCACACCGGAGCGCCGTAGAGCATAGTGGAGTGCACCACCGAATTCAGCAGCACCCTCCGCCTATACCTCGGCCCCCCGATGTTTGGCATCAGCCCCGCCAACTGCTCTGTCACTACGGCCGCCTTTGCGGATGCCTTCCGGACGTGTTCGGCGAAGGTAAGCTTACGGTCTAGGTGGACGCCCAGATACCGAAGCGAGGGTGCGAAAGTCACCCCGTGTCCCTCCACCGTCAGCGCCGGAGGCTCCATCTTCCTCCTCCTCGAGAAGAGAACGGCCTCGGTCTTGTGAGGGGCCAGTCTGAGTCCCGACTCCCGCATCCAGGAGCAGATCCGGTGCAGCGTCATTTGAGTGACGAACTGCAGCTCGGAGGTGCTCTTTCCCGTGGCGATAACGGCGACGTCGTCCGCGAAGGCAACTATTTCTGCCCCCGCGGGGAGATCCACCCTGAGGAGGCCGTCATACATGATGTTCCACAGAGCTGGCCCGAGGACCGAACCCTGCGGAACACCCGCCTCCACTGCTCTGGTGTGAGTCACTCCGAGCTGATCGACATACTCAAGATGTCGAAACCTAACCTAACCTAACCTTTTTTTTTTTTTTTTTTTTTTTTTTTTTTTTTTTTTTTTTTTTTTTTTTTTCTAAGGAGGAAATTTGCCGACCAAACAAAAGTGCCCGCAGCAGACGGACACTTATAGTGTGAGATTCACGCCAGAGATTTTACAAATTACTCTGGGTGGGACCCACTAAAACCTCCTGTTTTCCCCGACCTATCCAGAACCGCCGCCAGGCATTGCTTTGTAATAGGTCGGTGTGATTTAGGCGTGTTTTTTCAGCCTTTCGCTGGTGTAGGCATCTGCCTGCCTAGACTTCGCGTTTGTGGGCATCTAGTTGCCTTCACTCTCTCTGTCTGGCCCGGTCATCCGGACATTGCTGTCCAGAACCCGGGCCGAGACGTTATCCTATGGGTCTTCTTACCCTCTCCGCCTCCTCCTTCATTTTCATGACGGAGGAGGCGAAGTCGAGCCAGGACGACCAGTTCTCGATGTTCTCAAGCATACTGCTCACCATCACCTCCGGCGAAACCGAGTCCCGTCGCAGAGCTCGTGAAAGCTTGCAGCGTTCCTCGATCCACGCCGGGCAATGGAATGCGGTATGCTCGGCGTCGTCCAGACTGGAATCGCAATGGTGACAGGCCGTCGAGTTCTCCTTTCCGATCCTGTGAAGGTACGAAGAGAAGGACCCGTGGCCGGACAGGAGTTGGGTGAGATGGTAGCTCAGCTCGCCGTGCGATCTGCCACACCACGTCCTCAGATCGCCGATGAGTCTGTGCGTCCACCTACCCTTCTGCGAGTCGTCCCATCGCTTTTGCCAGTCTTCATATCTGATGGCTCTCGCCTCAGTCCTGGTGGTTCCGCCGTAAACGGCCCGCCTCTCCTCGGCAAGAAGGTCGATAGGCGAGATTGCCGCAATGACGAGGACGGCATCTTCGGACACAGTTCTGTACGCAGTCGCGACCCGAAGGGCGCTTCTGCGCTGAACTTGTGCCATTATGCGCCTGGTCCTCTGCACCGACAGAGCCGCCGCCCACACCGGAGCGCCGTAGAGCATAGTGGAGTGCACCACCGAATTCAGCAGCACCCTCCGCCTATACCTCGGCCCCCCGATGTTTGGCATCAGCCCCGCCAACTGCTCTGTCACTACGGCCGCCTTTGCGGATGCCTTCCGGACGTGTTCGGCGAAGGTAAGCTTACGGTCTAGGTGGACGCCCAGATACCGAAGCGAGGGTGCGAAAGTCACCCTGTGTCCCTCCACCGTCAGCGCCGGAGGCTCCATCTTCCTTCTCCTCGAGAAGAGTACGGCCTCAGTTTTTTGAGGGGCCAGTGTGAGCCCAGACTCCCGCATCCAGGAGCAGATCCGGTGCAGCGTCATTTGAGTGACGTACTGCAGCTCGGAAGTGCTCTTTCCCGTGGCGATAACGGCGACGTCGTCCGCAAAGGCAACTATTTCTGCCCCCGCGGGGAGATCCACCCTGAGGAGGCCGTCATACATGATGCTCCACAGAGCTGGCCCGAGGACCGAACCCTGTGGAACACCCGCCTCCACTGCTCTGGTGTGAGTCACTCCGAGCTGATCGACATACTCAAGATGTCGATCGCTCAGGTAACTCGCCAGTAACTTGACGATGGAGCTGGGCGCCCGGACTCCTCCGCTCAGCGCTTTGAGAATTAAATCCCATCGCGCCGAGTTGAAGGCGTTCCGAACGTCAAGCGCCACCATCGCGACACTGTGGCTCGCTTTGACAGATCCCTCCCAAGCCGTCCGTATTATTGAGACGACCCGGGAGATCGCGTCGATCGTGGATCTGCCGCGGCGGAAGCCATACTGGCTATCGGCCAATCCGGTCAGCGGGTGCTCGATGCAAGACTGGAGCCTGTTTAATATCAGACGCTCCAGTAGCTTGCCCACCCCGCTGATCATGCAGAGCGGTCTGTACGTGGGCGGACCGGAGACCGATCCTCCGCCTTTCGGCATGAGAACCAGCCTCTGTCTCTTCCACGACCGCCCAAACACTCCCTGTTTCAGGCACGGATTGAACGTATCCAAGAGCAGCTCCGGGTATTTCTCGGCTACGACGCGCAGCACCGCGTTCGGTACCCCGTCTGGACCGGGAGTCTTATCCCCTCCCAGGCGGGCGGCTGCCAACGCCAATTCGGCCCTTGTGAAGGGCTCAGGCTCGTCTTCCGTGCAGTCGGTGTCGACACCGCCGAACGCCCCCGCCTCTCCGGCTCGCGAATCGCCTCCATGGCGAGCGACCCCGAGAGGCGCGGGGAACAGGCCGTCGACGACCGTCCGCAGATTCGACGGATCGGCCAGAAACTGGTCGAGGACTCGCCCCCTGATCTTGTTACGGACCAGTTTGTAGGGGAGTCCCCATGGGTCAATGTCGATCGTCTCGCACAGCTCGCGCCAGCATCTCTCTTTCGAGGCCTTGATGGCCTTTCGAAGGGCTCGTCGAGCGTCCCGGTAGGCCTCATTCGCGCTTTCATCATGCATTCGTGCCTGTGCAAACCTTCTATTTCGCAGACACGCGCTCCGAAGCGCGGCTATCTCTTCGCTCCACCAGTACACCTGACGGCGACCACAACCAGCCGCTCTTCTGGGCATGGATGCGTCGCACGCCCTGCGGATTATCGCACTGGTGGAGGAGATGACGTTCTCTGCGTGCACAAGCTCATTCGTACCGTTTACTCTTTCGCTTCTGAAACCCACCAGATCCGCTTCGAGAGTTACGCAAAAAGCTTCGACGTCTAGTTTGCGAGTGGACCACCCGGCCACCGAGGTGGCCGGCTTTTTGATGCCACTCGCTACGTCGAAGCCGATGTATTGGTGGTCACTGTGCGAGAAAATCTCCATGACCCTCCAGTCTCTGATCTTGCCGATCGTCGTCTCATCGGCGAACGTGACGTCGACGACCGATCCGCCCGCACCCCTGCGGCAGGTCAAGCTCGAGCCTCTGTTGGCGACCCGCAGCCGGAGATGAGCGACGGCGTCGGACAGCATCGTCCCTCTGCGATCGGTCAGAGCCGAACCCCACTCGACCGCCTTGGCGTTGAAGTCACCCGCCAAAATGACAGGGCGGCTCGTCTCTACAAACAGCACCAGGTCGCTCAGCGCCGTCTCAAATTCCTCGAGTGGGGAGTTGGGCGAGAAGTAACAGCTGTAAAGCCTGATTCCGCCCAGCTCGACCCACACGCAGCCGTCCGATGTGCCGGCCGACGCTCCGGTAACTCGATGCCGCCGCGAAGCCACGAAGATGGCAGCCCGCGACGACCTGTCCGAGTACCAGTTGGACGCGGTGTTTCTGTACTGTTCAGAAATTATCACCGCGTCCGCGTTCAGCTCGGCGGCTGTCAGGAACATGAGATCCTGAGCGATCCTGCTGTTGTTGAGATTAATTTGAAGGATCCTCAGCGACATTTCTGGAGGATCCTTCTTTGCTCCTTTTGGTATGAGGGGCACACTCGGCTGCCTCCCCTGTGCTGCGACGGTAACCCCTCGTCAGCACAAGTCGGACAATGCGCGTGACTTTTACAGTCACGCGCAACGTGGCCTCGTGTACCGCAGTTGAGGCAGCAGGCGCTGCGGTCGGGGCCGGAACATCGGATGGATGTATGCCCGAAGCCCAGGCAACGGTAGCAGCGGGGTGTTCTTTTTAGTTCCCGCAGCCTGCAGGACATCAGGCCTATTTTTAGCCTGCCCTCTTTCAGCAGGCTTTGCAACCTTGCAGTGTGCGGTATTCGGAGCAGCAAGCTCCGCGTACCGGAGCGCTGTTGGCGTGTGCTCACGACCTCAAGCCCGCCACCTTCACCCGCATACGGTAGGAGCGCCGCCCTGACGTCATCCTCTGAGAGGCCCTCGTCTAGGTCTTTAACCAGGACCTCTCTCTTGGGTGCGGTGACCCTTATGTGCGCTTTATCCCCGGCCACCATCCTGACTCTCTCCTGGATGATGGCTAGGGCCCCGGACTTTGTAGGGCGGAACACCAATTCCCCTTTGGCGTTCCGCCTCACCGTGAGTGGAGGCAGTGGCGTCTCCTTCTCCAGGGTGTGCATTTGCCGCAACACCTCCGCGTAGGAGAGCGGCTCGTCCCCCTCTGCCATTGGTTCAAGAACCACGCTACCCGATGGGCGCTTGCGGGTCCTGGACTTTATTGTAGGCAAGCTCATTTTTTGGGTGTGCGGAGCCGGAGGAAGTGACGGTCGATTTGAACGATGAGGAGGATGAGGGTGGCGGGGGGTGGGGAGTGGCGCAGGAAGTTTCTGGGCCGATTGCTCGGAGCCCTTCCTGGGATCACGTCTCCTCCTCTTCTTCGTCACCGTCTGGAAACGGTCCGGCTCCGCAGCCACGATCGGATTATTGGCCGCACCCAGCGGCGACGAGACGGGTATATCAAGATTTTTAATTAGAGAACGGGGAGGAGAGCTCCTAGATGACATGGTCGGGTCCATCGGACCGCCTCCGATGGCTTCGAGTTGGGCCAGTAAAAGGGTAATTTCCCGTATGTCATCTTTTATACGGGTGTGCACATTTTTTCCCTTCTTTGAATTACAAAAGGTGGCCAGTCCGCTCGCTAGAACCCTAATCTTCTCAAGGGCATCGCCCAGAGAAGATGAGGGTCGATGACATAAAGAGACAGAGGGGTCGGAGACGGTCGACAGAGGGGTCGGAGAGGACATTATTTAAATAGAATAAAAAAAAAATAAAAAATAAAAAAATAAAAACAATTGAAGAAATTGAAAAAAAAAAAATAAAAACAATTAAAGAAATTGAAAAAAAAAAAAAAAAAAGAAAAAAAATAAAAATTGAAAAAATTTTAAATTGAAGAAAATGGAAATAATGGGAAAATTCGGAAAATGGAAAATGGAAAAGTGGGAAAATTCGGAAAATGGAAAATGGGAAAATTCGGAAAAGTGGAAAATGGAAAATGGGAAAATTCGGAAAAGTGGAAAATGGAAAAGTGGAAAATGGAAAAGTGGGAAATGGAAAAGTGGAAAATGGAAAAGTGGGAAATGGAAAAGTGGGAATGAAAAATTATCAGGGGGGCGAAGCCCTAGCAGGGGCGCCTCACCCTGAACAAACCTCCTAGCAACACCTGAGGGGGCGCAGCAACCACAGCAGGCGCCCAGACACCAGTCCGGCCACACACAAAGCAAAGTCTGATGGGGCGCAGGCGCCTAACAGGCGCTTCACGTCAGAACGCGGGCGCAGACCTCAGAAATGCGCTCCACTTGGATGGGGGCGCGATCGCTTCGCGTGTGCAAGCAAACTCTATATACTTTGGAGCGAGGCGACGCGAACCGTGCGCTCCGCTCGACAGCACAAACGCAACTAACTAACCTAACCTAACCTAACCTAACCTAACCTAACCTAACCTAACCTAACCTAACCTAACCTTTTTTTTTTTTTTTTTTTTTTTTTTTTTTTTTTTTTTTTTTTTTTTTTTTCATAAGGAGGAAATTTGCCGACCAAACAAAAGCGCCCGAGCAGACAGACGCTTATAGTGTGGGATTCACGCCAGAGATTTTACAATTACTCTGGGTGGGACCCACTAAAACCTCCTGTCTTCCCCGACCTAGCCAGAACCACCGTCAGGCATTGCTTTGTACTAGGTCGGTATGTTGGCGTGTTGCCACGGCCTCTCGCAAGTTTAGGCATCTGCCTGCCTATACTCCGAATTGGTGGGCATTCTCTGCCATCTCTCGGTCGTCTGACCCGATCACCGAAGCATTGCTGTTCGAAGTCCGGGCCGAGACGCTGGGGGTGTGCTCCTGGTTAAGCGTCCGGAGGCACCACTCATCCACTCAGGATCATCAGCAATCGGTCGCCCACGAATGAAGCAGACAGCAGTTGTAGAAAACTCCCGATCGATGGTCACGGGCGCGCACGCATCGGCGTCTGCAAGTTTCCAGTCTGTACGCCTTCAACCGGGGAACATGGAGGCCGACGGGCGCCGACTAGATCCACCGATGCAGGTGCAACATTCGCGAGCAACGGCGACTGCGGATGTGAGTGTTCTTCTTTGTTGGGGGGAGCAGTGCTCGGAGGCTCCATTCTTGCTCAGGATCATCAACAATCGGTCACCCACAAATGAAGCAGACAGCAGTTATGAAGAACTCCCGATCGATGGCCACGGGCGTCAACATCGGCCTCTACAAGTTTCCGGTTGGTACGACTTCAACCGGGGAACATGGAGGCCGACGGTCGCCATCGAAAACCACCGATGCAGGTGCAACATTTGTGAGCGACGACGACTGCGGATGTGAGCATTCTTCCGTGTTGTTGGAGGAGAAGACCACCCCGTTGTCTTCCCCTCCAGCCTGTTGGTCCGCGGGAGCTATTTTATTTCACTCCTACCCTCCAGCAACAGAGTCGCTGACGAGCATT
This sequence comes from Leptonema lineaticorne, assembly GCA_024500535.1. NCBI lineage: Eukaryota > Metazoa > Arthropoda > Insecta > Trichoptera > Hydropsychidae > Leptonema > Leptonema lineaticorne. Next base: position 14,507,535 of record JANIJI010000030.1, on the reverse strand, counting down.
CCCCTATCCGCCACCTGGGGACGCGCTCTCTAGGGGACAGGCTCCCCCGAGAGAACCTAACCTAACCTAACCTAACCTAACCTAACCTAACCTAACCTAACCTAACCTTTTTTTTTTTTTTTTTTTTTTTTTTTTTTCATAAGGAGGAAATTTGCCGACCAAACAAAAGCGCCCGAGCAGACAGACGCTTATAGTGTGGGATTCACGCCAGAGATTTTACAATTACTCTGGGTGGGACCCACTAAAACCTCCTGTGTTCCCCGACCTAGCCAGAACCACCGTCAGGCATTGCTTTGTACTAGGTCGGTATGTTAGGCGTGTTGCCACGGCCTATCGCAAGTCTAGGCATCTGCCTGCCTATACTCGGAGTTAAAGGGCATTTGCTGCCATCTCGGTCGTCCGGCTCGGTCACCGGAGCATTGCTGTCCGGAGTCCGAGCCGAGACGCTGGGGGTGTGCTCTTGATTTGGGCGCCCGGAGGCACCACTCATCCACTCAGGATCATCAGCTATCGGTCGCCCGCGAATGAAGCAGACAGCAGTTATAGAGAACTCCCGATCGATGGTCACGGGCGCGCACGCATCGGCCTCTGCAAGTTTCCAGTCTGAACGCCTTCAACCGGGGAACATGGAGGCAGACGGGCGCCGACTAGATCCACCGATGCAGGTGCAACATTCGCGAACAACGGCGACTGCGGATGTGAGTGTTCTTCTATGTTGGGAGAGAGCAGTGCACGGAGGCACCACTCTTGCTCAGGATCATCAACAATCGGCCACCCACAAATGAAGCAGACAGCAGTTATAAAAGAACTCCCGATCGATGATCACGGGCGTCAACATCGGCCTCTACAAGTTTCCGGTTGGTACGACTTCAACCGGCAAACATGGAGGCCGACGGTCGCCATCGAGAACCACCGATGCAGGTGCAACACTTGTGAGCGACGACGACTGCGGATGTGAGCATTCTTCCGTGTTGTTGGAGGAGAAGACCACCCCGTTGTCTTCCCCTCCAGCCTGTTGGTCCGCGGGAGCTATTTTATTTCACTCCTACCCTCCAGCAACATAGTCACTGACGAGCATTCCCCTATCCGCCACCTGGGGACGCGCTCTCTAGGGGACAGGCTCCCCCGAGAGAACCTAACCTAACCTAACCTAACCTAACCTAACCTAACCTAACCTAACCTAACCTAACCTAACCTTTTTTTTTTTTTTTTTTTTTTTTTTTTTTTTTCATAAGGAGGAAATTTGCCGACCAAACAAAAGCGCCCGAGCAGACAGACGCTTATAGTGTGGGATTCACGCCAGAGATTTTACAATTACTCTGGGTGGGACCCACTAAAACCTCCTGTGTTCCCCGACCTAGCCAGAACCACCGTCAGGCATTGCTTTGTACTAGGTCGGTATGTTAGGCGTGTTGCCACGGCCTATCGCAAGTCTAGGCATCTGCCTGCCTATACTCGGAGTTAAAGGGCATTTGCTGCCATCTCGGTCGTCCGGCTCGGTCACCGGAGCATTGCTGTCCGGAGTCCGAGCCGAGACGCTGGGGGTGTGCTCTTGATTTGGGCGCCCGGAGGCACCACTCATCCACTCAGGATCATCAGCTATCGGTCGCCCGCGAATGAAGCAGACAGCAGTTATAGAGAACTCCCGATCGATGGTCACGGGCGCGCACGCATCGGCCTCTGCAAGTTTCCAGTCTGAACGCCTTCAACCGGGGAACATGGAGGCAGACGGGCGCCGACTAGATCCACCGATGCAGGTGCAACATTCGCGAACAACGGCGACTGCGGATGTGAGTGTTCTTCTATGTTGGGAGAGAGCAGTGCACGGAGGCACCACTCTTGCTCAGGATCATCAACAATCGGCCACCCACAAATGAAGCAGACAGCAGTTATAAAAGAACTCCCGATCGATGATCACGGGCGTCAACATCGGCCTCTACAAGTTTCCGGTTGGTACGACTTCAACCGGCAAACATGGAGGCCGACGGTCGCCATCGAGAACCACCGATGCAGGTGCAACACTTGTGAGCGACGACGACTGCGGATGTGAGCATTCTTCCGTGTTGTTGGAGGAGAAGACCACCCCGTTGTCTTCCCCTCCAGCCTGTTGGTCCGCGGGAGCTATTTTATTTCACTCCTACCCTCCAGCAACATAGTCACTGACGAGCATTCCCCTATCCGCCACCTGGGGACGCGCTCTCTAGGGGACAGGCTCCCCCGAGAGAACCTAACCTAACCTAACCTAACCTAACCTAACCTAACCTAACCTTTTTTTTTTTTTTTTTTTTTTTTTTTTTTTTTTCTAAGGAGGGAATTTGCCGACCAAACAAAAGCGCCCGAGCAGACAGACGCTTATAGTGTGGGATTCACGCCAGAGATTTTACAATTACTCTGGGTGGGACCCACTAAAACCTCCTGTGTTCCCCGACCTAGCCAGAACCACCGTCAGGCATTGCTTTGTACTAGGTCGGTATGTTAGGCGTGTTGCCACGGCCTATCGCAAGTCTAGGCATCTGCCTGCCTATACTCGGAGTTAAAGGGCATTTGCTGCCATCTCGATCGTCCGGCTCGGTCACCGGAGCATTGCTGTCCGGAGTCCGAGCCGAGACGCTGGGGGTGTGCTCTAGATTTGGGCGCCCGGAGGCACCACTCATCCACTCAGGATCATCAGCTATCGGTCGCCCGCGAATGAAGCAGACAGCAGTTATAGAGAACTCCCGATCGATGGTCACGGGCGCGCACGCATCGGCCTCTGCAAGTTTCCAGTCTGAACGCCTTCAACCGGGGAACATGGAGGCAGACGGGCGCCGACTAGATCCACCGATGCAGGTGCAACATTCGCGAACAACGGCGACTGCGGATGTGAGTGTTCTTCTATGTTGGGAGAGAGCAGTGCACGGAGGCACCACTCTTGCTCAGGATCATCAACAATCGGTCACCCACAAATGAAGCAGACAGCAGTTATAAAAGAACTCCCGATCGATGGTCACGGGCGTCAACATCGGCCTCTACAAGTTTCCGGTTGGTACGACTTCAACCGGCAAACATGGAGGCCGACGGTCGCCATCGAGAACCACCGATGCAGGTGCAACATTTGCGAGCGACGACGACTGCGGATGTGAGCATTCTTCCGTGTTGTTGGAGGAGAAGACCACCCCGTTGTCTTCCCCTCCAGCCTGTTGGTCCGCGGGAGCTATTTTATTTCACTCCTACCCTCCAGCAACATAGTCACTGACGAGCATTCCCCTATCCGCCACCTGGGGACGCGCTCTCTAGGGGACAGGCTCCCCCGAGAGAACCTAACCTAACCTAACCTAACCTAACCTAACCTAACCTAACCTTTTTTTTTTTTTTTTTTTTTTTTTTTTTCTAAGGAGGAAATTTGCCGACCAAACAAAAGTGCCCGCAGCAGACGGACACTTATAGTGTGAGATTCACGCCAGAGATTTTACAAATTACTCTGGGTGGGACCCACTAAAACCTCCTGTTTTCCCCGACCTATCCAGAACCGCCGCCAGGCATTGCTTTGTAATAGGTCGGTGTGATTTAGGCGTGTTTTTTCAGCCTTTCGCTGGTGTAGGCATCTGCCTGCCTAGACTTCGCGTTTGTGGGCATCTAATTGCCTTCACTCTCTCTGTCTGGCCCGGTCATCCGGACATTGCTGTCCAGAACCCGGGCCGAGACGTTATCCTATGGGTCTTCTTACCCTCTCCGCCTCCTCCTTCATTTTCATGACGGCGGAGGCGAAGTCGAGCCAGGACGACCAGTTCTCGATGTTCTCGAGCATACTGCTCACCATCACCTCCGGCGTAACCGAGTCCCGTCGCAGAGCTCGTGAAAGCTTGCAGCGTTCCTCGATCCACGCCGGGCAATGGAATGCGGTATGCTCGGCGTCGTCCAGACTGGAATCGCAATGGTGACAGGCCGTCGAGTTCTCCTTTCCGATCCTGTGAAGGTACGAAGAGAAGGACCCGTGGCCGGACAGGAGTTGGGTGAGATGGTAGCTCAGCTCGCCGTGCGATCTGCCACACCACGTCCTCAGATCGCCGATGAGTCTGTGCGTCCACCTGCCCTTCTGCGAGTCGTCCCATCGCTTTTGCCAGTCTTCATATCTGATGGCTCTCGCCTCAGTCCTGGTGGTTCCGCCGTAAACGGCCCGCCTCTCCTCGGCAAGAAGGTCGATAGGCGAGATTGCCGCAATGACGAAGACGGCATCTTCGGACACAGTTCTGTACGCAGTCGCGACCCGAAGGGCGCTTCTGCGCTGAACAACCTAACCTAACCTTTTTTTTTTTTTTTTTTTTTCATAAGGAGGAAATTTGCCGACCAAACAAAAGCGCCCGAGCAGACAGACGCTTATAGTGTGGGATTCACGCCAGAGATTTTACAATTACTCTGGGTGGGACCCACTAAAACCTCCTGTCTTCCCCGACCTAGCCAGAACCACCGTCAGGCATTGCTTTGTACTAGGTCGGTATGTTAGGCGTGTTGCCACGGCCTCTCGCAAGTTTAGGCATCTGCCTGCCTATACTCCGAATTGGTGGGCATTCTCTGCCATCTCTCGGTCGTCTGACCCGATCACCGAAGCATTGCTGTTCGAAGTCCGGGCCGAGACGCTGGGGGTGTGCTCCTGCTTCTTCGGTGTTGTTGGAGGAGAAGACCACCCCGTTGTCTTCCCCTCCAGCCTGTTGGTCCGCGGGAGCTATTTTATTTCACTCCTACCCTCCAGCAACATAGTCACTGGCGAGCATTCCCCTATCCGCCACCTGGGGACGCGCTCTCTAGGGGACAGGCTCCCCCGAGAGAACCTTTTTTTTTTTTTTTTTTTTTTTTTTTTCCTAAGGAGGGAATTTGCCGACCAAACAAAAGCGCCCGAGCAGACAGACGCTTATAGTGTGGGATTCACGCCAGAGATTTTACAATTACTCTGGGTGGGACCCACTAAAACCTCCTGTGTTCCCCGACCTAGCCAGAACCACCGTCAGGCATTGCTTTGTACTAGGTCGGTATGTTAGGCGTGTTGCCACGGCCTATCGCAAGTCTAGGCATCTGCCTGCCTATACTCGGAGTTAAAGGGCATTTGCTGCCATCTCGGTCGTCCGGCTCGGTCACCGGAGCATTGCTGTCCGGAGTCCGAGCCGAGACGCTGGGGGTGTGCTCTTGATTTGGGCGCCCGGAGGCACCACTCATCCACTCAGGATCATCAGCTATCGGTCGCCCGCGAATGAAGCAGACAGCAGTTATAGAGAACTCCCGATCGATGGTCACGGGCGCGCACGCATCGGCCTCTGCAAGTTTCCAGTCTGAACGCCTTCAACCGGGGAACATGGAGGCAGACGGGCGCCGACTAGATCCACCGATGCAGGTGCAACATTCGCGAACAACGGCGACTGCGGATGTGAGTGTTCTTCTATGTTGGGAGAGAGCTGTGCACGGAGGCACCACTCTTGCTCAGGATCATCAACAATCGGTCACCCACAAATGAAGCAGACAGCAGTTATAAAAGAACTCCCGATCGATGGTCACGGGCGTCAACATCGGCCTCTACAAGTTTCCGGTTGGTACGACTTCAACCGGCAAACATGGAGGCCGACGGCCGCCATCGAGAACCACCGATGCAGGTGCAACATTTGTGAGCGACGACGACTGCGGATGTGAGCATTCTTCCGTGTTGTTGGAGGAGAAGACCACCCCGTTGTCTTCCCCTCCAGCCTGTTGGTCCGCGGGAGCTATTTTATTTCACTCCTACCCTCCAGCAACATAGTCACTGACGAGCATTCCCCTATCCGCCACCTGGGGACGCGCTCTCTAGGGGACAGGCTCCCCCGAGAGCCCCCGAGAGAACCTAACCTAACCTAACCTAACCTAACCTAACCTAACCTAACCTTTTTTTTTTTTTTTTTTTTTTTTTCTTTTTTTTTTTTTTTCATAAGGAGGAAATTTGCCGACCAAACAAAAGCGCCCGAGCAGACAGACGCTTATAGTGTGGGATTCACGCCAGAGATTTTACAATTACTCTGGGTGGGACCCACTAAAACCTCCTGTCTTCCCCGACCTAGCCAGAACCACCGTCAGGCATTGCTTTGTACTAGGTCGGTATGTTAGGCGTGTTGCCACGGCCTCTCGCAAGTTTAGGCATCTGCCTGCCTATACTCCGAATTGGTGGGCATTCTCTGCCATCTCTCGGTCGTCTGACCCGATCACCGAAGCATTGCTGTTCGAAGTCCGGGCCGAGACGCTGGGGGTGTGCTCCTGCTTCTTCGGTGTTGTTGGAGGAGAAGACCACCCCGTTGTCTTCCCCTCCAGCCTGTTGGTCCGCGGGAGCTATTTTATTTCACTCCTACCCTCCAGCAACATAGTCACTGACGAGCATTCCCCTATCCGCCACCTGGGGACGCGCTCTCTAGGGGACAGGCTCCCCCGAGAGAACCTAACCTAACCTAACCTAACCTAACATAACCTTTTTTTTTTTTTTTTTTTTTTCATAAGGAGGAAATTTGCCGACCAAACAAAAGCGCCCGAGCAGACAGACGCTTATAGTGTGGGATTCACGCCAGAGATTTTACAATTACTCTGGGTGGGACCCACTAAAACCTCCTGTCTTCCCCGACCTAGCCAGAACCACCGTCAGGCATTGCTTTGTACTAGGTCGGTATGTTAGGCGTGTTGCCACGGCCTCTCGCAAGTTTAGGCATCTGCCTGCCTATACTCCGAATTGGTGGGCATTCTCTGCCATCTCTCGGTCGTCTGACCCGATCACCGAAGCATTGCTGTTCGAAGTCCGGGCCGAGACGCTGGGGGTGTGCTCCTGCTTCTTCAGTGTTGTTGGAGGAGAAGACCACCCCGTTGTCTTCCCCTCCAGCCTGTTGGTCCGCGGGAGCTATTTTATTTCACTCCTACCCTCCAGCAACATAGTCACTGACGAGCATTCCCCTATCCGCCACCTGGGGACGCGCTCTCTAGGGGACAGGCTCCCCCGAGAGAACCTAACCTAACCTAACCTTTTTTTTTTTTTTTTTTTTTTCCTAAGGAGGAAATTTGCCGACCAAACAAAAGTGCCCGCAGCAGACGGACACTTATAGTGTGAGATTCACGCCAGAGATTTTACAAATTACTCTGGGTGGGACTCACTAAAACCTCCTGTTTTTCCCGACCTATCCAGAACCGCCGCCAGGCATTGCTTTGTAATAGGTCGGTGTGGTTTAGACGTGTTTTTTCAGCCTTTCGCTGGTGTAGGCATCTGCCTGCCTATACTTCGCGTTTGTGGGCATCTAGTTGCCTTCACTCTCTCTGTCTGGCCCGGTCATCCGGACATTGCTGTCCAGAACCCGGGCCGAGACGTTATTCTCTTGGCCTTCTTAGCCTCTCCGCCTCCTCCTTCATTTTCATGACGGCGGAGGCGAAGTCGAGCCAGGACGACCAGTTCTCCGTGCTCTCGAGCATACTGCTCACCATCACCTCCGGCGTAACCGAGGGCCGTCGCAGAGCTCGTGAGAGCTTGCAGCGTTCCTCGATCCACGCCGGGCAATGGAATGCAGTATGCTCGGCGTCGTCCAGACTGGAATCGCAATGGTGACAGGCCGTCGAGTTCTCCTTTCCGATCCTGAACCTAACCTAACCTAACCTAACCTTTTTTTTTTTTTTTTTTTTTTTTTTCCTAAGGAGGGAATTTGCCGACCAAACAAAAGCGCCCGAGCAGACAGACGCTTATAGTGTGGGATTCACGCCAGAGATTTTACAATTACTCTGGGTGGGACCCACTAAAACCTCCTGTGTTCCCCGACCTAGCCAGAACCACCGTCAGGCATTGCTTTGTACTAGGTCGGTATGTTAGGCGTGTTGCCACGGCCTGTCGCAAGTCTAGGCATCTGCCTGCCTATACTCGGAGTTAAAGGGCATTTGCTGCCATCTCGGTCGTCCGGCTCGGTCACCGGAGCATTGCTGTCCGGAGTCCGAGCCGAGACGCTGGGGGTGTGCTCTTGATTTGGGCGCCCGGAGGCACCACTCATCCACTCAGGATCATCAGCTATCGGTCGCCCGCGAATGAAGCAGACAGCAGTTATAGAGAACTCCCGATCGATGGTCACGGGCGCGCACGCATCGGCCTCTGCAAGTTTCCAGTCTGAACGCCTTCAACCGGGGAACATGGAGGCAGACGGGCGCCGACTAGATCCACCGATGCAGGTGCAACATTCGCGAACAACGGCGACTGCGGATGTGAGTGTTCTTCTATGTTGGGAGAGAGCAGTGCACGGAGGCACCACTCTTGCTCAGGATCATCAACAATCGGTCACCCACAAATGAAGCAGACAGCAGTTATAAAAGAACTCCCGATCGATGGTCACGGGCGTCAACATCGGCCTCTACAAGTTTCCGGTTGGTACGACTTCAACCGGCAAACATGGAGGCCGACGGTCGCCATCGAGAACCACCGATGCAGGTGCAACACTTGTGAGCGACGACGACTGCGGATGTGAGCATTCTTCCGTGTTGTTGGAGGAGAAGACCACCCCGTTGTCTTCCCCTCCAGCCTGTTGGTCCGCGGGAGCTATTTTATTTCACTCCTACCCTCCAGCAACATAGTCACTGACGAGCATTCCCCTATCCGCCACCTGGGGACGCGCTCTCTAGGGGACAGGCTCCCCCGAGAGAACCTAACCGAACCTAACCTAAACGATCTAAAAGTAAGGTGAACTCGATCCAAAAATACGGTGAATTTTTCTACACGATCGCATCGTGTTAAAAAACACATTGCGGATTTTTTAATAAAAATCGTACTATGTTGCGACGAAAAAAAACAAAAGTGAAAAATCATTTGCAATCGTATAAAAAAATGTTTAAATTGATTTCGATCGAATTCACCTTAATTTTTGATCACGCTAAAGTGATTTTTAGAAATTCACCTTACTTTTTGATCACGCAACATTTTCCATATAAATGTGTGCTGTATCAAAAAGTAAGGTGAATTTTATGTAATGACCGTGGAACGATCAAAAAGTAAGGTGAACTCGATCCAAAAATACGGTGAATTTTTCTACACGATCGCATCGTGTTAAAAAACACATTGCGGATTTTTTTTTAAAAATCGTACTATGTTGCGACGAAAAAAAACAAAAGTGAAAAATCATTTGCAATCGTATAAAAAAATGTTTAAATTGATTTCGATCGAATTCACCTTAATTTTTGATCACGCTAAAGTGATTTTTAGAAATTCACCTTACTTTTTGATCACGCAACATTTTCCATATAAATGTGTGCTGTATCAAAAAGTAAGGTGAATTTTATGTAATGACCGTGGAACGATCAAAAAGTAAGGTGAACTCGATCCAAAAATACGGTGAATTTTTCTACACGATCGCATCGTGTTAAAAAACACATTGCGGATTTTTTTTTAAAAATCGTACTATGTTGCGACGAAAAAAAACAAAAGTGAAAAATCATTTGCAATCGTATAAAAAAATGTTTAAATTGATTTCGATCGAATTCACCTTAATTTTTGATCACGCTAAAGTGATTTTTAGAAATTCACCTTACTTTTTGATCACGCAACATTTTCCATATAAATGTGTGCTGTATCAAAAAGTAAGGTGAATTTTATGTAATGACCGTGGAACGATCAAAACGTAAGGTGAACTCGATCCAAAAATACGGTGAATTTTTCTACACGATCGCATCGTGTTGAAAAACACATTGCGGATTTTTTTTTAAAAATCGTACTATGTTGCGACGAAAAAAAACAAAAGTGAAAAATCATTTGCAATCGTATAAAAAAATGTTTAAATTGATTTCGATCGAATTCACCTTAATTTTTGATCACGCTAAAGTGATTTTTAGAAATTCACCTTACTTTTTGATCACGCAACATTTTCCATATAAATGTGTGCTGTATCAAAAAGTAAGGTGAATTTTATGTAATGACCGTGGAACGATCAAAAAGTAAGGTGAACTCGATCCAAAAATACGGTGAATTTTTCTACACGATCGCATCTTGTTAAAAAACACATTGCGGATTTTTTTTTAAAAATCGTACTATGTTGCGACGAAAAAAAACAAAAGTGAAAAATCATTTGCAATCGTATAAAAAAATGTTTAAATTGATTTCGATCGAATTCACCTTAATTTTTGATCACGCTAAAGTGATTTTTAGAAATTCACCTTACTTTTTGATCACGCAACATTTTCCATATAAATGTGTGCTGTATCAAAAAGTAAGGTGAATTTTATGTAATGACCGTGGAACGATCAAAAAGTAAGGTGAACTCGATCCAAAAATACGGTGAATTTTTCTACACGATCGCATCGTGTTAAAAAACACATTGCGGATTTTTTAATAAAAATCGTACTATGTTGCGACGAAAAAAAACAAAAGTGAAAAATCATTTGCAATCGTATAAAAAAAATGTTTAAATTGATTTCGATCGAATTCACCTTAATTTTTGATCACGCTAAAGTGATTTTTAGAAATTCACCTTACTTTTTGATCACGCAACATTTTCCATATAAATGTGTGCTGTATCAAAAAGTAAGGTGAATTTTATGTAATGACCGTGGAACGATCAAAAAGTAAGGTGAACTCGATCCAAAAATACGGTGAATTTTTCTACACGATCGCATCGTGTTAAAAAACACATTGCGGATTTTTTTTTAAAAATCGTACTATGTTGCGACGAAAAAAAACAAAAGTGAAAAATCATTTGCAATCGTATAAAAAAATGTTTAAATTGATTTCGATCGAATTCACCTTAATTTTTGATCACGCTAAAGTGATTTTTAGAAATTCACCTTACTTTTTGATCACGCAACATTTTCCATATAAATGTGTGCTGTATCAAAAAGTAAGGTGAATTTTATGTAATGACCGTGGAACGATCAAAAAGTAAGGTGAACTCGATCCAAAAATACGGTGAATTTTTCTACACGATCGCATCGTGTTAAAAAACACATTGCGGATTTTTTTTTAAAAATCGTACTATGTTGCGACGAAAAAAAACAAAAGTGAAAAATCATTTGCAATCGTATAAAAAAAATGTTTAAATTGATTTCGATCGAATTCACCTTAATTTTTGATCACGCTAAAGTGATTTTTAGAAATTCACCTTACTTTTTGATCACGCAACATTTTCCATATAAATGTGTGCTGTATCAAAAAGTAAGGTGAATTTTATGTAATGACCGTGGAACGATCAAAAAGTAAGGTGAACTCGATCCAAAAATACGGTGAATTTTTCTACACGATCGCATCGTGTTAAAAAACACATTGCGGATTTTTTTTTAAAAATCGTACTATGTTGCGACGAAAAAAAACAAAAGTGAAAAATCATTTGCAATCGTATAAAAAAATGTTTAAATTGATTTCGATCGAATTCACCTTAATTTTTGATCACGCTAAAGTGATTTTTAGAAATTCACCTTACTTTTTGATCACGCAACATTTTCCATATAAATGTGTGCTGTATCAAAAAGTAAGGTGAATTTTATGTAATGACCGTGGAACGATCAAAAAGTAAGGTGAACTCGATCCAAAAATACGGTGAATTTTTCTACACGATCGCATCTTGTTAAAAAACACATTGCGGATTTTTTTTTAAAAATCGTACTATGTTGCGACGAAAAAAAACAAAAGTGAAAAATCATTTGCAATCGTATAAAAAAATGTTTAAATTGATTTCGATCGAATTCACCTTAATTTTTGATCACGCTAAAGTGATTTTTAGAAATTCACCTTACTTTTTGATCACGCAACATTTTCCATATAAATGTGTGCTGTATCAAAAAGTAAGGTGAATTTTATGTAATGACCGTGGAACGATCAAAAAGTAAGGTGAACTCGATCCAAAAATACGGTGAATTTTTCTACACGATCGCATCGTGTTGAAAAACACATTGCGGATTTTTTTTTAAAAATCGTACTATGTTGCGACGAAAAAAAACAAAAGTGAAAAATCATTTGCAATCGTATAAAAAAATGTTTAAATTGATTTCGATCGAATTCACCTTAATTTTTGATCACGCTAAAGTGATTTTTAGAAATTCACCTTACTTTTTGATCACGCAACATTTTCCATATAAATGTGTGCTGTATCAAAAAGTAAGGTGAATTTTATGTAATGACCGTGGAACGATCAAAAAGTAAGGTGAACTCGATCCAAAAATACGGTGAATTTTTCTACACGATCGCATCGTGTTAAAAAACACATTGCGGATTTTTTTTTAAAAATCGTACTATGTTGCGACGAAAAAAAACAAAAGTGAAAAATCATTTGCAATCGTATAAAAAAATGTTTAAATTGATTTCGATCGAATTCACCTTAATTTTTGATCACGCTAAAGTGATTTTTAGAAATTCACCTTACTTTTTGATCACGCAACATTTTCCATATAAATGTGTGCTGTATCAAAAAGTAAGGTGAATTTTATGTAATGACCGTGGAACGATCAAAAAGTAAGGTGAACTCGATCCAAAAATACGGTGAATTTTTCTACACGATCGCATCGTGTTGAAAAACACATTGCGGATTTTTTTTTAAAAATCGTACTATGTTGCGACGAAAAAAAACAAAAGTGAAAAATCATTTGCAATCGTATAAAAAAATGTTTAAATTGATTTCGATCGAATTCACCTTAATTTTTGATCACGCTAAAGTGATTTTTAGAAATTCACCTTACTTTTTGATCACGCAACATTTTCCATATAAATGTGTGCTGTATCAAAAAGTAAGGTGAATTTTATGTAATGACCGTGGAACGATCAAAAAGTAAGGTGAACTCGATCCAAAAATACGGTGAATTTTTCTACACGATCGCATCGTGTTAAAAAACACATTGCGGATTTTTTAATAAAAATCGTACTATGTTGCGACGAAAAAAAACAAAAGTGAAAAATCATTTGCAATCGTATAAAAAAATGTTTAAATTGATTTCGATCGAATTCACCTTAATTTTTGATCACGCTAAAGTGATTTTTAGAAATTCACCTTACTTTTTGATCACGCAACATTTTCCATATAAATGTGTGCTGTATCAAAAAGTAAGGTGAATTTTATGTAATGACCGTGGAACGATCAAAAAGTAAGGTGAACTCGATCCAAAAATACGGTGAATTTTTCTACACGATCGCATCGTGTTAAAAAACACATTGCGGATTTTTTTTTAAAAATCGTACTATGTTGCGACGAAAAAAAACAAAAGTGAAAAATCATTTGCAATCGTATAAAAAAATGTTTAAATTGATTTCGATCGAATTCACCTTAATTTTTGATCACGCTAAAGTGATTTTTAGAAATTCACCTTACTTTTTGATCACGCAACATTTTCCATATAAATGTGTGCTGTATCAAAAAGTAAGGTGAATTTTATGTAATGACCGTGGAACGATCAAAAAGTAAGGTGAACTCGATCCAAAAATACCGTGAATTTTTCTACACGATCGCATCGTGTTAAAAAACACATTGCGGATTTTTTTTTAAAAATCGTACTATGTTGCGACGAAAAAAAACAAAAGTGAAAAATCATTTGCAATCGTATAAAAAAATGTTTAAATTGATTTCGATCGAATTCACCTTAATTTTTGATCACGCTAAAGTGATTTTTAGAAATTCACCTTACTTTTTGATCACGCAACATTTTCCATATAAATGTGTGCTGTATCAAAAAGTAAGGTGAATTTTATGTAATGACCGTGGAACGATCAAAAAGTAAGGTGAACTCGATCCAAAAATACGGTGAATTTTTCTACACGATCGCATCGTGTTAAAAAACACATTGCGGATTTTTTAATAAAAATCGTACTATGTTGCGACGAAAAAAAACAAAAGTGAAAAATCATTTGCAATCGTATAAAAAAAATGTTTAAATTGATTTCGATCGAATTCACCTTAAATTTTGATCACGCTAAAGTGATTTTTAGAAATTCACCTTACTTTTTGATCACGCAACATTTTCCATATAAATGTGTGCTGTATCAAAAAGTAAGGTAAATTTTATGTAATGACCGTGGAACGATCAAAAAGTAAGGTGAACTCGATCCAAAAATACGGTGAATTTTTCTACACGATCGCATCGTGTTAAAAAACACATTGCGGATTTTTTTTTAAAAATCGTACTATGTTGCGACGAAAAAAAACAAAAGTGAAAAATCATTTGCAATCGTATAAAAAAATGTTTAAATTGATTTCGATCGAATTCACCTTAATTTTTGATCACGCTAAAGTGATTTTTAGAAATTCACCTTACTTTTTGATCACGCAACATTTTCCATATAAATGTGTGCTGTATCAAAAAGTAAGGTGAATTTTATGTAATGACCGTGGAACGATCAAAAAGTAAGGTGAACTCGATCCAAAAATACGGTGAATTTTTCTACACGATCGCATCGTGTTAAAAAACACATTGCGGATTTTTTTTTAAAAATCGTACTATGTTGCGACGAAAAAAAACAAAAGTGAAAAATCATTTGCAATCGTATAAAAAAATGTTTAAATTGATTTCGATCGAATTCACCTTAATTTTTGATCACGCTAAAGTGATTTTTAGAAATTCACCTTACTTTTTGATCACGCAACATTTTCCATATAAATGTGTGCTGTATCAAAAAGTAAGGTGAATTTTATGTAATGACCGTGGAACGATCAAAAAGTAAGGTGAACTCGATCCAAAAATACGGTGAATTTTTCTACACGATCGCATCGTGTTGAAAAACACATTGCGGATTTTTTTTTAAAAATCGTACTATGTTGCGACGAAAAAAAACAAAAGTGAAAAATCATTTGCAATCGTATAAAAAAATGTTTAAATTGATTTCGATCGAATTCACCTTAATTTTTGATCACGCTAAAGTGATTTTTAGAAATTCACCTTACTTTTTGATCACGCAACATTTTCCATATAAATGTGTGCTGTATCAAAAAGTAAGGTGAATTTTATGTAATGACCGTGGAACGATCAAAAAGTAAGGTGAACTCGATCCAAAAATACGGTGAATTTTTCTACACGATCGCATCGTGTTAAAAAACACATTGCGGATTTTTTAATAAAAATCGTACTATGTTGCGACGAAAAAAAACAAAAGTGAAAAATCATTTGCAATCGTATAAAAAAATGTTTAAATTGATTTCGATCGAATTCACCTTAATTTTTGATCACGCTAAAGTGATTTTTAGAAATTCACCTTACTTTTTGATCACGCAACATTTTCCATATAAATGTGTGCTGTATCAAAAAGTAAGGTGAATTTTATGTAATGACCGTGGAACGATCAAAAAGTAAGGTGAACTCGATCCAAAAATACGGTGAATTTTTCTACACGATCGCATCGTGTTAAAAAACACATTGCGGATTTTTTTTTAAAAATCGTACTATGTTGCGACGAAAAAAAACAAAAGTGAAAAATCATTTGCAATCGTATAAAAAAATGTTTAAATTGATTTCGATCGAATTCACCTTAATTTTTGATCACGCTAAAGTGATTTTTAGAAATTCACCTTACTTTTTGATCACGCAACATTTTCCATATAAATGTGTGCTGTATCAAAAAGTAAGGTGAATTTTATGTAATGACCGTGGAACGATCAAAAAGTAAGGTGAACTCGATCCAAAAATACGGTGAATTTTTCTACACGATCGCATCGTGTTAAAAAACACATTGCGGATTTTTTTTTAAAAATCGTACTATGTTGCGACGAAAAAAAACAAAAGTGAAAAATCATTTGCAATCGTATAAAAAAATGTTTAAATTGATTTCGATCGAATTCACCTTAATTTTTGATCACGCTAAAGTGATTTTTAGAAATTCACCTTACTTTTTGATCACGCAACATTTTCCATATAAATGTGTGCTGTATCAAAAAGTAAGGTGAATTTTATGTAATGACCGTGGAACGATCAAAAAGTAAGGTAAACTCGATCCAAAAATACGGTGAATTTTTCTACACGATCGCATCGTGTTGAAAAACACATTGCGGATTTTTTTTTAAAAATCGTACTATGTTGCGACGAAAAAAAACAAAAGTGAAAAATCATTTGCAATCGTATAAAAAAATGTTTAAATTGATTTCGATCGAATTCACCTTAATTTTTGATCACGCTAAAGTGATTTTTAGAAATTCACCTTACTTTTTGATCACGCAACATTTTCCATATAAATGTGTGCTGTATCAAAAAGTAAGGTGAATTTTATGTAATGACCGTGGAACGATCAAAAAGTAAGGTGAACTCGATCCAAAAATACGGTGAATTTTTCTACACGATCGCATCGTGTTAAAAAACACATTGCGGATTTTTTTTTAAAAATCGTACTATGTTGCGACGAAAAAAAACAAAAGTGAAAAATCATTTGCAATCGTATAAAAAAATGTTTAAATTGATTTCGATCGAATTCACCTTAATTTTTGATCACGCTAAAGTGATTTTTAGAAATTCACCTTACTTTTTGATCACGCAACATTTTCCATATAAATGTGTGCTGTATCAAAAAGTAAGGTGAATTTTATGTAATGACCGTGGAACGATCAAAAAGTAAGGTGAACTCGATCCAAAAATACGGTGAATTTTTCTACACGATCGCATCGTGTTGAAAAACACATTGCGGATTTTTTTTTAAAAATCGTACTATGTTGCGACGAAAAAAAACAAAAGTGAAAAATCATTTGCAATCGTATAAAAAAATGTTTAAATTGATTTCGATCGAATTCACCTTAATTTTTGATCACGCTAAAGTGATTTTTAGAAATTCACCTTACTTTTTGATCACGCAACATTTTCCATATAAATGTGTGCTGTATCAAAAAGTAAGGTGAATTTTATGTAATGACCGTGGAACGATCAAAAAGTAAGGTGAACTCGATCCAAAAATACGGTGAATTTTTCTACACGATCGCATCGTGTTAAAAAACACATTGCGGATTTTTTTTTAAAAATCGTACTATGTTGCGACGAAAAAAAACAAAAGTGAAAAATCATTTGCAATCGTATAAAAAAATGTTTAAATTGATTTCGATCGAATTCACCTTAATTTTTGATCACGCTAAAGTGATTTTTAGAAATTCACCTTACTTTTTGATCACGCAACATTTTCCATATAAATGTGTGCTGTATCAAAAAGTAAGGTGAATTTTATGTAATGACCGTGGAACGATCAAAAAGTAAGGTGAACTCGATCCAAAAATACGGTGAATTTTTCTACACGATCGCATCGTGTTGAAAAACACATTGCGGATTTTTTTTTAAAAATCGTACTATGTTGCGACGAAAAAAAACAAAAGTGAAAAATCATTTGCAATCGTATAAAAAAATGTTTAAATTGATTTCGATCGAATTCACCTTAATTTTTGATCACGCTAAAGTGATTTTTAGAAATTCACCTTACTTTTTGATCACGCAACATTTTCCATATAAATGTGTGCTGTATCAAAAAGTAAGGTGAATTTTATGTAATGACCGTGGAACGATCAAAAAGTAAGGTGAACTCGATCCAAAAATACGGTGAATTTTTCTACACGATCGCATCGTGTTGAAAAACACATTGCGGATTTTTTTTTAAAAATCGTACTATGTTGCGACGAAAAAAAACAAAAGTGAAAAATCATTTGCAATCGTATAAAAAAATGTTTAAATTGATTTCGATCGAATTCACCTTAATTTTTGATCACGCTAAAGTGATTTTTAGAAATTCACCTTACTTTTTGATCACGCAACATTTTCCATATAAATGTGTGCTGTATCAAAAAGTAAGGTGAATTTTATGTAATGACCGTGGAACGATCAAAAAGTAAGGTGAACTCGATCCAAAAATACGGTGAATTTTTCTACACGATCGCATCGTGTTAAAAAACACATTGCGGATTTTTTTTTAAAAATCGTACTATGTTGCGACGAAAAAAAACAAAAGTGAAAAATCATTTGCAATCGTATAAAAAAATGTTTAAATTGATTTCGATCGAATTCACCTTAATTTTTGATCACGCTAAAGTGATTTTTAGAAATTCACCTTACTTTTTGATCACGCAACATTTTCCATATAAATGTGTGCTGTATCAAAAAGTAAGGTGAATTTTATGTAATGACCGTGGAACGATCAAAAAGTAAGGTGAACTCGATCCAAAAATACGGTGAATTTTTCTACACGATCGCATCGTGTTGAAAAACACATTGCGGATTTTTTTTTAAAAATCGTACTATGTTGCGACGAAAAAAAACAAAAGTGAAAAATCATTTGCAATCGTATAAAAAAATGTTTAAATTGATTTCGATCGAATTCACCTTAATTTTTGATCACGCTAAAGTGATTTTTAGAAATTCACCTTACTTTTTGATCACGCAACATTTTCCATATAAATGTGTGCTGTATCAAAAAGTAAGGTGAATTTTATGTAATGACCGTGGAACGATCAAAAAGTAAGGTGAACTCGATCCAAAAATACGGTGAATTTTTCTACACGATCGCATCGTGTTAAAAAACACATTGCGGATTTTTTTTTAAAATCGTACTATGTTGCGACGAAAAAAAACAAAAGTGAAAAATCATTTGCAATCGTATAAAAAAATGTTTAAATTGATTTCGATCGAATTCACCTTAATTTTTGATCACGCTAAAGTGATTTTTAGAAATTCACCTTACTTTTTGATCACGCAACATTTTCCATATAAATGTGTGCTGTATCAAAAAGTAAGGTGAATTTTATGTAATGACCGTGGAACGATCAAAAAGTAAGGTGAACTCGATCCAAAAATACGGTGAATTTTTCTACACGATCGCATCGTGTTGAAAAACACATTGCGGATTTTTTTTAAAAATCGTACTATGTTGCGACGAAAAAAAACAAAAGTGAAAAATCATTTGCAATCGTATAAAAAAATGTTTAAATTGATTTCGATCGAATTCACCTTAATTTTTGATCACGCTAAAGTGATTTTTAGAAATTCACCTTACTTTTTGATCACGCAACATTTTCCATATAAATGTGTGCTGTATCAAAAAGTAAGGTGAATTTTATGTAATGACCGTGGAACGATCAAAAAGTAAGGTGAACTCGATCCAAAAATACGGTGAATTTTTCTACACGATCGCATCGTGTTGAAAAACACATTGCGGATTTTTTTTAAAAATCGTACTATGTTGCGACGAAAAAAAACAAAAGTGAAAAATCATTTGCAATCGTATAAAAAAATGTTTAAATTGATTTCGATCGAATTCACCTTAATTTTTGATCACGCTAAAGTGATTTTTAGAAATTCACCTTACTTTTTGATCACGCAACATTTTCCATATAAATGTGTGCTGTATCAAAAAGTAAGGTGAATTTTATGTAATGACCGTGGAACGATCAAAAAGTAAGGTGAACTCGATCCAAAAATACGGTGAATTTTTCTACACGATCGCATCGTGTTAAAAAACACATTGCGGATTTTTTAATAAAAATCGTACTATGTTGCGACGAAAAAAAACAAAAGTGAAAATCATTTGCAATCGTATAAAAAAATGTTTAAATTGATTTCGATCGAATTCACCTTAATTTTTGATCACGCTAAAGTGATTTTTAGAAATTCACCTTACTTTTGATCACGCAACATTTTCCATATAAATGTGTGCTGTATCAAAAAGTAAGGTGAATTTTATGTAATGACCGTGGAACGATCAAAAAGTAAGGTGAACTCGATCCAAAAATACGGTGAATTTTTCTACACGATCGCATCGTGTTGAAAAACACATTGCGGATTTTTTTTTAAAAATCGTACTATGTTGCGACGAAAAAAAACAAAAGTGAAAAATCATTTGCAATCGTATAAAAAAATGTTTAAATTGATTTCGATCGAATTCACCTTAATTTTTGATCACGCTAAAGTGATTTTTA
Source organism: Leptonema lineaticorne (assembly GCA_024500535.1). Classification (NCBI taxonomy): domain Eukaryota; kingdom Metazoa; phylum Arthropoda; class Insecta; order Trichoptera; family Hydropsychidae; genus Leptonema; species Leptonema lineaticorne. The sequence continues at coordinate 14,487,688 of JANIJI010000030.1, read as the reverse complement.
GAAATTCACCTTACTTTTTGATCACGCAACATTTTCCATATAAATGTGTGCTGTATCAAAAAGTAAGGTGAATTTTATGTAATGACCGTGGAACGATCAAAAAGTAAGGTGAACTCGATCCAAAAATACGGTGAATTTTTCTACACGATCGCATCGTGTTAAAAAACACATTGCGGATTTTTTTTAAAAATCGTACTATGTTGCGACGAAAAAAAACAAAAGTGAAAAATCATTTGCAATCGTATAAAAAAATGTTTAAATTGATTTCGATCGAATTCACCTTAATTTTTGATCACGCTAAAGTGATTTTTAGAAATTCACCTTACTTTTTGATCACGCAACATTTTCCATATAAATGTGTGCTGTATCAAAAAGTAAGGTGAATTTTATGTAATGACCGTGGAACGATCAAAAAGTAAGGTGAACTCGATCCAAAAATACGGTGAATTTTTCTACACGATCGCATCGTGTTGAAAAACACATTGCGGATTTTTTTTAAAAATCGTACTATGTTGCGACGAAAAAAAACAAAAGTGAAAAATCATTTGCAATCGTATAAAAAAATGTTTAAATTGATTTCGATCGAATTCACCTTAATTTTTGATCACGCTAAAGTGATTTTTAGAAATTCACCTTACTTTTTGATCACGCAACATTTTCCATATAAATGTGTGCTGTATCAAAAAGTAAGGTGAATTTTATGTAATGACCGTGGAACGATCAAAAAGTAAGGTGAACTCGATCCAAAAATACGGTGAATTTTTCTACACGATCGCATCGTGTTGAAAAACACATTGCGGATTTTTTTTTAAAAATCGTACTATGTTGCGACGAAAAAAAACAAAAGTGAAAAATCATTTGCAATCGTATAAAAAAATGTTTAAATTGATTTCGATCGAATTCACCTTAATTTTTGATCACGCTAAAGTGATTTTTAGAAATTCACCTTACTTTTTGATCACGCAACATTTTCCATATAAATGTGTGCTGTATCAAAAAGTAAGGTGAATTTTATGTAATGACCGTGGAACGATCAAAAAGTAAGGTGAACTCGATCCAAAAATACGGTGAATTTTTCTACACGATCGCATCGTGTTAAAAAACACATTGCGGATTTTTTTAAAAATCGTACTATGTTGCGACGAAAAAAAACAAAAGTGAAAAATCATTTGCAATCGTATAAAAAAATGTTTAAATTGATTTCGATCGAATTCACCTTAATTTTTGATCACGCTAAAGTGATTTTTAGAAATTCACCTTACTTTTTGATCACGCAACATTTTCCATATAAATGTGTGCTGTATCAAAAAGTAAGGTGAATTTTATGTAATGACCGACCGTGGAACGATCAAAAAGTAAGGTGAACTCGATCCAAAAATACGGTGAATTTTTCTACACGATCGCATCGTGTTGAAAAACACATTGCGGATTTTTTTTTAAAAATCGTACTATGTTGCGACGAAAAAAAACAAAAGTGAAAAATCATTTGCAATCGTATAAAAAAATGTTTAAATTGATTTCGATCGAATTCACCTTAATTTTTGATCACGCTAAAGTGATTTTTAGAAATTCACCTTACTTTTTGATCACGCAACATTTTCCATATAAATGTGTGCTGTATCAAAAAGTAAGGTGAATTTTATGTAATGACCGTGGAACGATCAAAAAGTAAGGTGAACTCGATCCAAAAATACGGTGAATTTTTCTACACGATCGCATCGTGTTGAAAAACACATTGCGGATTTTTTTTAAAAATCGTACTATGTTGCGACGAAAAAAAACAAAAGTGAAAAATCATTTGCAATCGTATAAAAAAATGTTTAAATTGATTTCGATCGAATTCACCTTAATTTTTGATCACGCTAAAGTGATTTTTAGAAATTCACCTTACTTTTTGATCACGCAACATTTTCCATATAAATGTGTGCTGTATCAAAAAGTAAGGTGAATTTTATGTAATGACCGTGGAACGATCAAAAAGTAAGGTGAACTCGATCCAAAAATACGGTGAATTTTTTCTACACGATCGCATCGTGTTAAAAAACACATTGCGGATTTTTTTTAAAAATCGTACTATGTTGCGACGAAAAAAAACAAAAGTGAAAAATCATTTGCAATCGTATAAAAAAATGTTTAAATTGATTTCGATCGAATTCACCTTAATTTTTGATCACGCTAAAGTGATTTTTAGAAATTCACCTTACTTTTTGATCACGCAACATTTTCCATATAAATGTGTGCTGTATCAAAAAGTAAGGTGAATTTTATGTAATGACCGTGGAACGATCAAAAAGTAAGGTGAACTCGATCCAAAAATACGGTGAATTTTTCTACACGATCGCATCGTGTTGAAAAACACATTGCGGATTTTTTTTTAAAAATCGTACTATGTTGCGACGAAAAAAAACAAAAGTGAAAAATCATTTGCAATCGTATAAAAAAATGTTTAAATTGATTTCGATCGAATTCACCTTAATTTTTGATCACGCTAAAGTGATTTTTAGAAATTCACCTTACTTTTTGATCACGCAACATTTTCCATATAAATGTGTGCTGTATCAAAAAGTAAGGTGAATTTTATGTAATGACCGTGGAACGATCAAAAAGTAAGGTGAACTCGATCCAAAAATACGGTGAATTTTTCTACACGATCGCATCGTGTTAAAAAACACATTGCGGATTTTTTTTTAAAAATCGTACTATGTTGCGACGAAAAAAAACAAAAGTGAAAAATCATTTGCAATCGTATAAAAAAATGTTAAATTGATTTCGATCGAATTCACCTTAATTTTGATCACGCTAAAGTGATTTTTAGAAATTCACCTTACTTTTTGATCACGCAACATTTTCCATATAAATGTGTGCTGTATCAAAAAGTAAGGTGAATTTTATGTAATGACCGTGGAACGATCAAAAAGTAAGGTGAACTCGATCCAAAAATACGGTGAATTTTTCTACACGATCGCATCGTGTTAAAAAACACATTGCGGATTTTTTTTTAAAATCGTACTATGTTGCGACGAAAAAAAACAAAAGTGAAAAATCATTTGCAATCGTATAAAAAAATGTTTAAATTGATTTCGATCGAATTCACCTTAATTTTTGATCACGCTAAAGTGATTTTTAGAAATTCACCTTACTTTTTGATCACGCAACATTTTCCATATAAATGTGTGCTGTATCAAAAAGTAAGGTGAATTTTATGTAATGACCGTGGAACGATCAAAAAGTAAGGTGAACTCGATCCAAAAATACGGTGAATTTTTCTACACGATCGCATCGTGTTGAAAAACACATTGCGGATTTTTTTTAAAAATCGTACTATGTTGCGACGAAAAAAAACAAAAGTGAAAAATCATTTGCAATCGTATAAAAAAAATGTTTAAATTGATTTCGATCGAATTCACCTTAATTTTTGATCACGCTAAAGTGATTTTTAGAAATTCACCTTACTTTTTGATCACGCAACATTTTCCATATAAATGTGTGCTGTATCAAAAAGTAAGGTGAATTTTATGTAATGACCGTGGAACGATCAAAAAGTAAGGTGAACTCGATCCAAAAATACGGTGAATTTTTCTACACGATCGCATCGTGTTGAAAAAACACATTGCGGATTTTTTTTTAAAAATCGTACTATGTTGCGACGAAAAAAAACAAAAGTGAAAAATCATTTGCAATCGTATAAAAAAATGTTTAAATTGATTTCGATCGAATTCACCTTAATTTTTGATCACGCTAAAGTGATTTTTAGAAATTCACCTTACTTTTTGATCACGCAACATTTTCCATATAAATGTGTGCTGTATCAAAAAGTAAGGTGAATTTTATGTAATGACCGTGGAACGATCAAAAAGTAAGGTGAACTCGATCCAAAAATACGGTGAATTTTTCTACACGATCGCATCGTGTTAAAAAACACATTGCGGATTTTTTTTAAAAATCGTACTATGTTGCGACGAAAAAAAACAAAAGTGAAAAATCATTTGCAATCGTATAAAAAAAATGTTTAAATTGATTTCGATCGAATTCACCTTAATTTTTGATCACGCTAAAGTGATTTTTAGAAATTCACCTTACTTTTTGATCACGCAACATTTTCCATATAAATGTGTGCTGTATCAAAAAGTAAGGTGAATTTTATGTAATGACCGTGGAACGATCAAAAAGTAAGGTGAACTCGATCCAAAAATACGGTGAATTTTTCTACACGATCGCATCGTGTTAAAAAACACATTGCGGATTTTTTTTAAAAATCGTACTATGTTGCGACGAAAAAAAACAAAAGTGAAAAATCATTTGCAATCGTATAAAAAAATGTTTAAATTGATTTCGATCGAATTCACCTTAATTTTTGATCACGCTAAAGTGATTTTTAGAAATTCACCTTACTTTTTGATCACGCAACATTTTCCATATAAATGTGTGCTGTATCAAAAGTAAGGTGAATTTTATGTAATGACCGTGGAACGATCAAAAAGTAAGGTGAACTCGATCCAAAAATACGGTGAATTTTTCTACACGATCGCATCGTGTTAAAAAACACATTGCGGATTTTTTTTTAAAAATCGTACTATGTTGCGACGAAAAAAAACAAAAGTGAAAAATCATTTGCAATCGTATAAAAAAATGTTTAAATTGATTTCGATCGAATTCACCTTAATTTTTGATCACGCTAAAGTGATTTTTAGAAATTCACCTTACTTTTTGATCACGCAACATTTTCCATATAAATGTGTGCTGTATCAAAAAGTAAGGTGAATTTTATGTAATGACCGTGGAACGATCAAAAAGTAAGGTGAACTCGATCCAAAAATACGGTGAATTTTTCTACACGATCGCATCGTGTTGAAAAACACATTGCGGATTTTTTTTTAAAAATCGTACTATGTTGCGACGAAAAAAAACAAAAGTGAAAAATCATTTGCAATCGTATAAAAAAATGTTTAAATTGATTTCGATCGAATTCACCTTAATTTTTGATCACGCTAAAGTGATTTTTAGAAATTCACCTTACTTTTTGATCACGCAACATTTTCCATATAAATGTGTGCTGTATCAAAAAGTAAGGTGAATTTTATGTAATGACCGTGGAACGATCAAAAAGTAAGGTGAACTCGATCCAAAAATACGGTGAATTTTTCTACACGATCGCATCGTGTTAAAAAACACATTGCGGATTTTTTAATAAAAATCGTACTATGTTGCGACGAAAAAAAACAAAAGTGAAAAATCATTTGCAATCGTATAAAAAAAATGTTTAAATTGATTTCGATCGAATTCACCTTAATTTTTGATCACGCTAAAGTGATTTTTAGAAATTCACCTTACTTTTTGATCACGCAACATTTTCCATATAAATGTGTGCTGTATCAAAAAGTAAGGTGAATTTTATGTAATGACCGTGGAACGATCAAAAAGTAAGGTGAACTCGATCCAAAATACGGTGAATTTTTCTACACGATCGCATCGTGTTAAAAAACACATTGCGGATTTTTTTTTAAAAATCGTACTATGTTGCGACGAAAAAAAACAAAAGTGAAAAATCATTTGCAATCGTATAAAAAAATGTTTAAATTGATTTCGATCGAATTCACCTTAATTTTTGATCACGCTAAAGTGATTTTTAGAAATTCACCTTACTTTTTGATCACGCAACATTTGCCATATAAATGTGTGCTGTATCAAAAAGTAAGGTGAATTTTATGTAATGACCGTGGAACGATCAAAAAGTAAGGTGAACTCGATCCAAAAATACGGTGAATTTTTCTACACGATCGCATCGTGTTAAAAAACACATTGCGGATTTTTTAATAAAAATCGTACTATGTTGCGACGAAAAAAAACAAAAGTGAAAAATCATTTGCAATCGTATAAAAAAATGTTTAAATTGATTTCGATCGAATTCACCTTAATTTTTGATCACGCTAAAGTGATTTTTAGAAATTCACCTTACTTTTGATCACGCAACATTTTCCATATAAATGTGTGCTGTATCAAAAAGTAAGGTGAATTTTATGTAATGACCGTGGAACGATCAAAAAGTAAGGTGAACTCGATCCAAAAATACGGTGAATTTTTCTACACGATCGCATCGTGTTAAAAAACACATTGCGGATTTTTTTTTAAAAATCGTACTATGTTGCGACGAAAAAAAACAAAAGTGAAAAATCATTTGCAATCGTATAAAAAAATGTTTAAATTGATTTCGATCGAATTCACCTTAATTTTTGATCACGCTAAAGTGATTTTTAGAAATTCACCTTACTTTTTGATCACGCAACATTTTCCATATAAATGTGTGCTGTATCAAAAAGTAAGGTGAATTTTATGTAATGACCGTGGAACGATCAAAAAGTAAGGTGAACTCGATCCAAAAATACGGTGAATTTTTCTACACGATCGCATCGTGTTAAAAACACATTGCGGATTTTTTTATAAAAATCGTACTATGTTGCGACGAAAAAAAACAAAAGTGAAAAATCATTTGCAATCGTATAAAAAAATGTTTAAATTGATTTCGATCGAATTCACCTTAATTTTTGATCACGCTAAAGTGATTTTTAGAAATTCACCTTACTTTTGATCACGCAACATTTTCCATATAAATGTGTGCTGTATCAAAAAGTAAGGTGAATTTTATGTAATGACCGTGGAACGATCAAAAAGTAAGGTGAACTCGATCCAAAAATACGGTGAATTTTTCTACACGATCGCATCGTGTTAAAAAACACATTGCGGATTTTTTTTTAAAAATCGTACTATGTTGCGACGAAAAAAACAAAAGTGAAAATCATTTGCAATCGTATAAAAAAATGTTTAAATTGATTTCGATCGAATTCACCTTAATTTTGATCACGCTAAAGTGATTTTAGAAATTCACCTTACTTTTTGATCACGCAACATTTTCCATATAAATGTGTGCTGTATCAAAAAGTAAGGTGAATTTTATGTAATGACCGTGAACGATCAAAAAGTAAGGTGAACTCGATCCAAAAATACGGTGAATTTTTCTACACGATCGCATCGTGTTGAAAAACACATTGCGGATTTTTTTTTAAAAATCGTACTATGTTGCGACGAAAAAAAACAAAAGTGAAAAATCATTTGCAATCGTATAAAAAAATGTTTAAATTGATTTCGATCGAATTCACCTTAATTTTTGATCACGCTAAAGTGATTTTTAGAAATTCACCTTACTTTTTGATCACGCAACATTTTCCATATAAATGTGTGCTGTATCAAAAAGTAAGGTGAATTTTATGTAATGACCGTGGAACGATCAAAAAGTAAGGTGAACTCGATCCAAAAATACGGTGAATTTTTCTACACGATCGCATCGTGTTAAAAAAGTTAAAAAACACATTGCGGATTTTTTTTTAAAAATCGTACTATGTTGCGACGAAAAAAAACAAAAGTGAAAAATCATTTGCAATCGTATAAAAAAATGTTTAAATTGATTTCGATCGAATTCACCTTAATTTTTGATCACGCTAAAGTGATTTTTAGAAATTCACCTTACTTTTTGATCACGCAACATTTTCCATATAAATGTGTGCTGTATCAAAAAGTAAGGTGAATTTTATGTAATGACCGTGGAACGATCAAAAAGTAAGGTGAACTCGATCCAAAAATACGGTGAATTTTTCTACACGATCGCATCGTGTTAAAAAACACATTGCGGATTTTTTAATAAAAATCGTACTATGTTGCGACGAAAAAAAACAAAAGTGAAAAATCATTTGCAATCGTATAAAAAAATGTTTAAATTGATTTCGATCGAATTCACCTTAATTTTTGATCACGCTAAAGTGATTTTTAGAAATTCACCTTACTTTTTGATCACGCAACATTTTCCATATAAATGTGTGCTGTATCAAAAAGTAAGGTGAATTTTATGTAATGACCGTGGAACGATCAAAAAGTAAGGTGAACTCGATCCAAAAATACGGTGAATTTTTCTACACGATCGCATCGTGTTAAAAAACACATTGCGGATTTTTTTTTAAAAATCGTACTATGTTTCGACGAAAAAAAACAAAAGTGAAAAATCATTTGCAATCGTATGAAAAAATGTTTAAATTGATTTCGATCGAATTCACCTTAATTTTTGATCACGCTAAAGTGATTTTTAGAAATTCACCTTACTTTTTGATCACGCAACATTTTCCATATAAATGTGTGCTGTATCAAAAAGTAAGGTGAATTTTATGTAATGACCGTGGAACGATCAAAAAGTAAGGTGAACTCGATCCAAAAATACGGTGAATTTTTCTACACGATCGCATCGTGTTGAAAAACACATTGCGGATTTTTTTTTAAAAATCGTACTATGTTGCGACGAAAAAAAACAAAAGTGAAAAATCATTTGCAATCGTATAAAAAAATGTTTAAATTGATTTCGATCGAATTCACCTTAATTTTTGATCACGCTAAAGTGATTTTTAGAAATTCACCTTACTTTTTGATCACGCAACATTTTCCATATAAATGTGTGCTGTATCAAAAAGTAAGGTGAATTTTATGTAATGACCGTGGAACGATCAAAAAGTAAGGTGAACTCGATCCAAAAATACGGTGAATTTTTCTACACGATCGCATCGTGTTAAAAAACACATTGCGGATTTTTTAATAAAAATCGTACTATGTTGCGACGAAAAAAAACAAAAGTGAAAAATCATTTGCAATCGTATAAAAAAATGTTTAAATTGATTTCGATCGAATTCACCTTAATTTTTGATCACGCTAAAGTGATTTTTAGAAATTCACCTTACTTTTTGATCACGCAACATTTTCCATATAAATGTGTGCTGTATCAAAAAGTAAGGTGAATTTTATGTAATGACCGTGGAACGATCAAAAAGTAAGGTGAACTCGATCCAAAAATACGGTGAATTTTTCTACACGATCGCATCGTGTTAAAAAACACATTGCGGATTTTTTTTTAAAAATCGTACTATGTTGCGACGAAAAAAAACAAAAGTGAAAAATCATTTGCAATCGTATAAAAAAATGTTTAAATTGATTTCGATCGAATTCACCTTAATTTTTGATCACGCTAAAGTGATTTTTAGAAATTCACCTTACTTTTTGATCACGCAACATTTTCCATATAAATGTGTGCTGTATCAAAAAGTAAGGTGAATTTTATGTAATGACCGTGGAACGATCAAAAAGTAAGGTGAACTCGATCCAAAAATACGGTGAATTTTTCTACACGATCGCATCGTGTTGAAAAACACATTGCGGATTTTTTTTTAAAAATCGTACTATGTTGCGACGAAAAAAAACAAAAGTGAAAAATCATTTGCAATCGTATAAAAAAATGTTTAAATTGATTTCGATCGAATTCACCTTAATTTTTGATCACGCTAAAGTGATTTTTAGAAATTCACCTTACTTTTTGATCACGCAACATTTTCCATATAAATGTGTGCTGTATCAAAAAGTAAGGTGAATTTTATGTAATGACCGTGGAACGATCAAAAAGTAAGGTGAACTCGATCCAAAAATACGGTGAATTTTTCTACACGATCGCATCGTGTTAAAAAACACATTGCGGATTTTTTTTTAAAAATCGTACTATGTTGCGACGAAAAAAAACAAAAGTGAAAAATCATTTGCAATCGTATAAAAAAATGTTTAAATTGATTTCGATCGAATTCACCTTAATTTTTGATCACGCTAAAGTGATTTTTAGAAATTCACCTTACTTTTTGATCACGCAACATTTTCCATATAAATGTGTGCTGTATCAAAAAGTAAGGTGAATTTTATGTAATGACCGTGGAACGATCAAAAAGTAAGGTGAACTCGATCCAAAAATACGGTGAATTTTTCTACACGATCGCATCGTGTTAAAAAACACATTGCGGATTTTTTAATAAAAATCGTACTATGTTGCGACGAAAAAAAACAAAAGTGAAAAATCATTTGCAATCGTATAAAAAAATGTTTAAATTGATTTCGATCGAATTCACCTTAATTTTTGATCACGCTAAAGTGATTTTTAGAAATTCACCTTACTTTTTGATCACGCAACATTTTCCATATAAATGTGTGCTGTATCAAAAAGTAAGGTGAATTTTATGTAATGACCGTGGAACGATCAAAAAGTAAGGTGAACTCGATCCAAAAATACGGTGAATTTTTCTACACGATCGCATCGTGTTAAAAAACACATTGCGGATTTTTTTTTAAAAATCGTACTATGTTTCGACGAAAAAAAACAAAAGTGAAAAATCATTTGCAATCGTATGAAAAAATGTTTAAATTGATTTCGATCGAATTCACCTTAATTTTTGATCACGCTAAAGTGATTTTTAGAAATTCACCTTACTTTTTGATCACGCAACATTTTCCATATAAATGTGTGCTGTATCAAAAAGTAAGGTGAATTTTATGTAATGACCGTGGAACGATCAAAAAGTAAGGTGAACTCGATCCAAAAATACGGTGAATTTTTCTACACGATCGCATCGTGTTGAAAAACACATTGCGGATTTTTTTTTAAAAATCGTACTATGTTGCGACGAAAAAAAACAAAAGTGAAAAATCATTTGCAATCGTATAAAAAAATGTTTAAATTGATTTCGATCGAATTCACCTTAATTTTTGATCACGCTAAAGTGATTTTTAGAAATTCACCTTACTTTTTGATCACGCAACATTTTCCATATAAATGTGTGCTGTATCAAAAAGTAAGGTGAATTTTATGTAATGACCGTGGAACGATCAAAAAGTAAGGTGAACTCGATCCAAAAATACGGTGAATTTTTCTACACGATCGCATCGTGTTGAAAAACACATTGCGGATTTTTTTTTAAAAATCGTACTATGTTGCGACGAAAAAAAACAAAAGTGAAAAATCATTTGCAATCGTATAAAAAAATGTTTAAATTGATTTCGATCGAATTCACCTTAATTTTTGATCACGCTAAAGTGATTTTTAGAAATTCACCTTACTTTTTGATCACGCAACATTTTCCATATAAATGTGTGCTGTATCAAAAAGTAAGGTGAATTTTATGTAATGACCGTGGAACGATCAAAAAGTAAGGTGAACTCGATCCAAAAATACGGTGAATTTTTCTACACGATCGCATCGTGTTAAAAAACACATTGCGGATTTTTTTTTAAAAATCGTACTATGTTGCGACGAAAAAAAACAAAAGTGAAAAATCATTTGCAATCGTATAAAAAAATGTTTAAATTGATTTCGATCGAATTCACCTTAATTTTTGATCACGCTAAAGTGATTTTTAGAAATTCACCTTACTTTTTGATCACGCAACATTTTCCATATAAATGTGTGCTGTATCAAAAAGTAAGGTGAATTTTATGTAATGACCGTGGAACGATCAAAAAGTAAGGTGAACTCGATCCAAAAATACGGTGAATTTTTCTACACGATCGCATCGTGTTAAAAAACACATTGCGGATTTTTTTTTAAAAATCGTACTATGTTGCGACGAAAAAAAACAAAAGTGAAAAATCATTTGCAATCGTATGAAAAAATGTTTAAATTGATTTCGATCGAATTCACCTTAATTTTTGATCACGCTAAAGTGATTTTTAGAAATTCACCTTACTTTTTGATCACGCAACATTTTCCATATAAATGTGTGCTGTATCAAAAAGTAAGGTGAATTTTATGTAATGACCGTGGAACGATCAAAAAGTAAGGTGAACTCGATCCAAAAATACGGTGAATTTTTCTACACGATCGCATCGTGTTGAAAAACACATTGCGGATTTTTTTTTAAAAATCGTACTATGTTGCGACGAAAAAAAACAAAAGTGAAAAATCATTTGCAATCGTATAAAAAAATGTTTAAATTGATTTCGATCGAATTCACCTTAATTTTTGATCACGCTAAAGTGATTTTTAGAAATTCACCTTACTTTTTGATCACGCAACATTTTCCATATAAATGTGTGCTGTATCAAAAAGTAAGGTGAATTTTATGTAATGACCGTGGAACGATCAAAAAGTAAGGTGAACTCGATCCAAAAATACGGTGAATTTTTCTACACGATCGCATCGTGTTAAAAAACACATTGCGGATTTTTTTTTAAAAATCGTACTATGTTGCGACGAAAAAAAACAAAAGTGAAAAATCATTTGCAATCGTATAAAAAAATGTTTAAATTGATTTCGATCGAATTCACCTTAATTTTTGATCACGCTAAAGTGATTTTTAGAAATTCACCTTACTTTTTGATCACGCAACATTTTCCATATAAATGTGTGCTGTATCAAAAAGTAAGGTGAATTTTATGTAATGACCGTGGAACGATCAAAAAGTAAGGTGAACTCGATCCAAAAATACGGTGAATTTTTCTACACGATCGCATCGTGTTAAAAAACACATTGCGGATTTTTTAATAAAAATCGTACTATGTTGCGACGAAAAAAAACAAAAGTGAAAAATCATTTGCAATCGTATAAAAAAAATGTTTAAATTGATTTCGATCGAATTCACCTTAATTTTTGATCACGCTAAAGTGATTTTTAGAAATTCACCTTACTTTTTGATCACGCAACATTTTCCATATAAATGTGTGCTGTATCAAAAAGTAAGGTGAATTTTATGTAATGACCGTGGAACGATCAAAAAGTAAGGTGAACTCGATCCAAAAATACGGTGAAATTTTCTACACGATCGCATCGTGTTAAAAAACACATTGCGGATTTTTTTTTAAAAATCGTACTATGTTGCGACGAAAAAAAACAAAAGTGAAAAATCATTTGCAATCGTATAAAAAAATGTTTAAATTGATTTCGATCGAATTCACCTTAATTTTTGATCACGCTTAAGTGATTTTTAGAAATTCACCTTACTTTTTGATCACGCAACATTTTCCATATAAATGTGTGCTGTATCAAAAAGTAAGGTGAATTTTATGTAATGACCGTGGAACGATCAAAAAGTAAGGTGAACTCGATCCAAAAATACGGTGAATTTTTCTACACGATCGCATCGTGTTAAAAAACACATTGCGGATTTTTTTTTAAAAATCGTACTATGTTGCGACGAAAAAAAACAAAAGTGAAAAATCATTTGCAATCGTATAAAAAAATGTTTAAATTGATTTCGATCGAATTCACCTTAATTTTTGATCACGCTAAAGTGATTTTTAGAAATTCACCTTACTTTTTGATCACGCAACATTTTCCATATAAATGTGTGCTGTATCAAAAAGTAAGGTGAATTTTATGTAATGACCGTGGAACGATCAAAAAGTAAGGTGAACTCGATCCAAAAATACGGTGAATTTTTCTACACGATCGCATCGTGTTAAAAAACACATTGCGGATTTTTTTTAAAAATCGTACTATGTTGCGACGAAAAAAAACAAAAGTGAAAAATCATTTGCAATCGTATAAAAAAATGTTTAAATTGATTTCGATCGAATTCACCTTAATTTTTGATCACGCTAAAGTGATTTTTAGAAATTCACCTTACTTTTTGATCACGCAACATTTTCCATATAAATGTGTGCTGTATCAAAAAGTAAGGTGAATTTTATGTAATGACCGTGGAACGATCAAAAAGTAAGGTGAACTCGATCCAAAAATACGGTGAATTTTTCTACACGATCGCATCGTGTTAAAAAACACATTGCGGATTTTTTTTTAAAAATCGTACTATGTTGCGACGAAAAAAAACAAAAGTGAAAAATCATTTGCAATCGTATAAAAAAATGTTTAAATTGATTTCGATCGAATTCACCTTAATTTTTGATCACGCTAAAGTGATTTTTAGAAATTCACCTTACTTTTTGATCACGCAACATTTTCCATATAAATGTGTGCTGTATCAAAAAGTAAGGTGAATTTTATGTAATGATCGTGGAACGATCAAAAAGTAAGGTGAATTCGATCCAATAATACTATTAATAATAATATTAAAATGCTCTTTCGTGCAAAATTTCACGCGTCTCACACGAGAGTGATCTCTCCGAATATCCGAGTAATTCGTTAAGAATTTACATGGACTCGTTCGAATTGAGATGCGAATCGACAAGACGAATCGAACGCTGAAAACTATTTGAAAATCGCAGTCGGTTCAGCCGAGTTATGACGTTTTTCAGCATCAAAAATCGCGATTTGAAAACGAAAACGGAAATTTTCAACGTCGAATTGCAAAATATTTGTCGATTGGATTGATTTCGGTCGCGAAAAAAACGTATATATGACAAAATTAATGGTGTTTGCGTGCGGTTTTCGTTCGAATTTTGCATCAAAAAATGCGTTCTTGGTACTGAAATTTCACAGTGAGACCACTATTTGTTCTATCTATCGAACTAATCATGATTTTTGACGATTAAAATGCTCTTTCGTGCAAAATTTCACGCGTCTCACACGAGAGTGATCTCTCCGAATATCCGAGTAATTCGTTAAAAATTTACATGGACTCGTTCGAATTGAGATGCGAATCGACAAGACGAATCGAACGCTGAAAACTATTTGAAAATCGCAGTCGGTTCAGCCGAGTTATGACGTTTTTCAGCATCAAAAATCGCGATTTGAAAACGAAAACGGAAATTTTCAACGTCGAATTGCAAAATATTTGTCGATTGGATTGATTTCGGTCGCGAAAAAAACGTATATATGACAAAATTAATGGTGTTTGCGTGCGGTTTTCGTTCGAATTTTGCATCAAAATATGCGTTCTTGGTACTGAAATTTCACAGTGAGACCACTATTTGTTCTATCCATCGACCTAATCGTGATTTTTGACGATTAAAATGCTCTTTCGTGCAAAATTTCACGCGTCTCACACGAGAGTGATCTCTCGGAATATCCGAGTAATTCGTTAAAAATTTACATGGACTCGTTCGAATTGAGATGCGAATCGACAAGACGAATCGAACGCTGAAAACTATTTGAAAATCGCAGTCGGTTCAGCCGAGTTATGACGTTTTTCAGCATCAAAAATCGCGATTTGAAAACGAAAACGGAAATTTTCAACGTCGAATTGCAAAATATTTGTCGATTGGATTGATTTCGGTCGCGAAAAAAACGTATATATGACAAAATTAATGGTGTTTGCGTGCGGTTTTCGTTCGAATTTTGCATCAAAATATGCGTTCTTGGTACTGAAATTTCACAGTGAGACCACTATTTGTTCTATCCATCGACCTAATCGTGATTTTTGACGATTAAAATGCTCTTTCGTGCAAAATTTCACGCGTCTCACACGAGAGTGATCTCTCCGAATATCCGAGTAATTCGTTAAAAATTTACATGGACTCGTTCGAATTGAGATGCGAATCGACAAGACGAATCGAACGCTGAAAACTATTTGAAAATCGCAGTCGGTTCAGCCGAGTTATGACGTTTTTCAGCATCAAAAATCGCGATTTGAAAACGAAAACGGAAATTTTCAACGTCGAATTGCAAAATATTTGTCGATTGGATTGATTTCGGTCGCGAAAAAAACGTATATATGACAAAATTAATGGTGTTTGCGTGCGGTTTTCGTTCGAATTTTGCATCAAAATATGCGTTCTTGGTACTGAAATTTCACAGTGAGACCACTATTTGTTCTATCCATCGACCTAATCGTGATTTTTGACGATTAAAATGCTCTTTCGTGCAAAATTTCACGCGTCTCACACGAGAGTGATCTCTCCGAATATCCGAGTAATTCGTTAAAAATTTACATGGACTCGTTCGAATTGAGATGCGAATCGACAAGACGAATCGAACGCTGAAAACTATTTGAAAATCGCAGTCGGTTCAGCCGAGTTATGACGTTTTTCAGCATCAAAAATCGCGATTTGAAAACGAAAACGGAAATTTTCAACGTCGAATTGCAAAATATTTGTCGATTGGATTGATTTCGGTCGCGAAAAAAACGTATATATGACAAAATTAATGGTGTTTGCGTGCGGTTTTCGTTCGAATTTTGCATCAAAATATGCGTTCTTGGTACTGAAATTTCACAGTGAGACCACTATTTGTTCTATCCATCGACCTAATCGTGATTTTTGACGATTAAAATGCTCTTTCGTGCAAAATTTCACGCGTCTCACACGAGAGTGATCTCTCCGAATATCCGAGTAATTCGTTAAAAATTTACATGGACTCGTTCGAATTGAGATGCGAATCGACAAGACGAATCGAACGCTGAAAACTATTTGAAAATCGCAGTCGGTTCAGCCGAGTTATGACGTTTTTCAGCATCAAAAATCGCGATTTGAAAACGAAAACGGAAATTTTCAACGTCGAATTGCAAAATATTTGTCGATTGGATTGATTTCGGTCGCGAAAAAAACGTATATATGACAAAATTAATGGTTTTTGCGTGCGGTTTTCGTTCGAATTTTGCATTAAAATATGCGTTCTTGGTACTGAAATTTCACAGTGAGACCACTATTTGTTCTATCCATCGACCTAATCGTGATTTTTGACGATTAAAATGCTCTTTCGTGCAAAATTTCACGCGTCTCACACGAGAGTGATCTCTCAGAATATCCGAGTAATTCGTTAAAAATTTACATCGACTCGTTCGAATCGAGATGCGAATCGACAAGACGAATCGAACGCTGAAAACTATTTGAAAATCGCAGTCGGTTCAGCCGAGTTATGACGTTTTTCAGCATCAAAAATCGCGATTTGAAAACGAAAACGGAAATTTTCAACGTCGAATTGCAAAATATTTGTCGATTGGATTGATTTCGGTCGCGAAAAAAACGTATATATGACAAAATTAATGGTGTTTGCGTGCGGTTTTCGTTCGAATTTTGCATCAAAATATGCGTTCTTGGTACTGAAATTTCACAGTGAGACCACTATTTGTTCTATCCATCGACCTAATCGTGATTTTTGACGATTAAAATGCTCTTTCGTGCAAAATTTCACGCGTCTCACACGAGAGTGATCTCTCAGAATATCCGAGTAATTCGTTAAAAATTTACATGGACTCGTTCGAATCGAGATGCGAATCGACAAGACGAATCGAACGCTGAAAACTATTTGAAAATCGCAGTCGGTTCAGCCGACTTATGACGTTTTTCAGCATCAAAAATCGCGATTTGAAAACGAAAACGGAAATTTTCAACGTCGAATTGCAAAATATTTGTCGATTGGATTGATTTCGGTCGCGAAAAAAACGTATATATGACAAAATTAATGGTGTTTGCGTGCGGTTTTCGTTCGAATTTTGCATCAAAATATGCGTTCTTGGTACTGAAATTTCACAGTGAGACCACTATTTGTTCTATCCATCGACCTAATCGTGATTTTTGACGATTAAAATGCTCTTTCGTGCAAAATTTCACGCGTCTCACACGAGAGTGATCTCTCCGAATATCCGAGTAATTCGTTAAGAATTTACATGGACTCGTTCGAATTGAGATGCGAATCGACAAGACGAATCGAACGCTGAAAACTATTTGAAAATCGCAGTCGGTTCAGCCGAGTTATGACGTTTTTCAGCATCAAAAATCGCGATTTGAAAACGAAAACGGAAATTTTCAACGTCGAATTGCAAAATATTTGTCGATTGGATTGATTTCGGTCGCGAAAAAAACGTATATATGACAAAATTAATGGTGTTTGCGTGCGGTTTTCGTTCGAATTTTGCATCAAAATATGCGTTCTTGGTACTGAAATTTCACAGTGAGACCACTATTTGTTCTATCCATCGACCTAATCGTGATTTTTGACGATTAAAATGCTCTTTCGTGCAAAATTTCACGCGTCTCACACGAGAGTGATCTCTCAGAATATCCGAGTAATTCGTTAAAAATTTACATGGACTCGTTCGAATCGAGATGCGAATCGACAAGACGAATCGAACGCTGAAAACTATTTGAAAATCGCAGTCGGTTCAGCCGACTTATGACGTTTTTCAGCATCAAAAATCGCGATTTGAAAACGAAAACGGAAATTTTCAACGTCGAATTGCAAAATATTTGTCGATTGGATTGATTTCGGTCGCGAAAAAAACGTATATATGACAAAATTAATGGTGTTTGCGTGCGGTTTTCGTTCGAATTTTGCATCAAAATATGCGTTCTTGGTACTGAAATTTCACAGTGAGACCACTATTTGTTCTATCCATCGACCTAATCGTGATTTTTGACGATTAAAATGCTCTTTCGTGCAAAATTTCACGCGTCTCACACGAGAGTGATCTCTCGGAATATCCGAGTAATTCGTTAAAAATTTACATGGACTCGTTCGAATTGAGATGCGAATCGGCAAGACGAATCGAACGCTGAAAACTATTTGAAAATCGCAGTCGGTTCAGCCGAGTTATGACGTTTTTCAGCATCAAAAATCGCGATTTGAAAACGAAAACGGAAATTTTCAACGTCGAATTGCAAAATATTTGTCGATTGGATTGATTTCGGTCGCGAAAAAAACGTATATATGACAAAATTAATGGTGTTTGCGTGCGGTTTTCGTTCGAATTTTGCATCAAAATATGCGTTCTTGGTACTGAAATTTCACAGTGAGACCACTATTTGTTCTATCCATCGACCTAATCGTGATTTTTGACGATTAAAATGCTCTTTCGTGCAAAATTTCACGCGTCTCACACGAGAGTGATCTCTCGGAATATCCGAGCAATTCGTTAAAAATTTACATGGACTCGTTCGAATTGAGATGCGAATCGACAAGACGAATCGAACGCTGAAAACTATTTGAAAATCGCAGTCGGTTCAGCCGAGTTATGACGTTTTTCAGCATCAAAAATCGCGATTTGAAAACGAAAACGGAAATTTTCAACGTCGAATTGCAAAATATTTGTCGATTGGATTGATTTCGGTCGCGAAAAAAACGTATATATGACAAAATTAATGGTGTTTGCGTGCGGTTTTCGTTCGAATTTTGCATCAAAATATGCGTTCTTGGTACTGAAATTTCACAGTGAGACCACTATTTGTTCTATCCATCGACCTAATCGTGATTTTTGACGATTAAAATGCTCTTTCGTGCAAAATTTCACGCGTCTCACACGAGAGTGATCTCTCGGAATATCCGAGTAATTCGTTAAAAATTTACATGGACTCGTTCGAATTGAGATGCGAATCGGCAAGACGAATCGAACGCTGAAAACTATTTGAAAATCGCAGTCGGTTCAGCCGAGTTATGACGTTTTTCAGCATCAAAAATCGCGATTTGAAAACGAAAACGGAAATTTTCAACGTCGAATTGCAAAATATTTGTCGATTGGATTGATTTCGGTCGCGAAAAAAACGTATATATGACAAAATTAATGGTGTTTGCGTGCGGTTTTCGTTCGAATTTTGCATCAAAATATGCGTTCTTGGTACTGAAATTTCACAGTGAGACCACTATTTGTTCTATCCATCGACCTAATCGTGATTTTTGACGATTAAAATGCTCTTTCGTGCAAAATTTCACGCGTCTCACACGAGAGTGATCTCTCGGAATATCCGAGCAATTCGTTAAAAATTTACATGGACTCGTTCGAATTGAGATGCGAATCGACAAGACGAATCGAACGCTGAAAACTATTTGAAAATCGCAGTCGGTTCAGCCGAGTTATGACGTTTTTCAGCATCAAAAATCGCGATTTGAAAACGAAAACGGAAATTTTCAACGTCGAATTGCAAAATATTTGTCGATTGGATTGATTTCGGTCGCGAAAAAAACGTATATATGACAAAATTAATGGTTTTTGCGTGCGGTTTTCGTTCGAATTTTGCATTAAAATATGCGTTCTTGGTACTGAAATTTCACAGTGAGACCACTATTTGTTCTATCCATCGACCTAATCGTGATTTTTGACGATTAAAATGCTCTTTCGTGCAAAATTTCACGCGTCTCACACGAGAGTGATCTCTCGGAATATCCGAGTATTTCGTTAAAAATTTTAAATGGACTCGTTCGAATCGAGATGCGAATCGACAAGACGAATCGAACGCTGAAAACTATTTGAAAATCGCAGTCGGTTCAGCCGAGTTATGACGTTTTTCAGCATCAAAAATCGCGATTTGAAAACGAAAACGGAAATTTTCAACGTCGAATTGCAAAATATTTGTCGATTGGATTGATTTCGGTCGCGAAAAAAACGTATATATGAGAAAATAAATGGTGTTTGCGTGCGGTTTTCGTTCGAATTTTGCATCAAAATATGCGTTCTTGGTACTGAAATTTCACAGTGAGACCACTATTTGTTCTATCCATCGACCTAATCCTGATTTTTGACGATTAAAATGCTCTTTCATGCAAAATTTCACGCGTCTCGCACGAGAGTGATCTCTCAGAATATCCGAGTAATTCGTTAAAAATTTTAAATGGACTCGTTCGAATCGAGATGCGAATCGACAAGACGAATCGAACGCTGAAAACTATTTGAAAATCGCAGTCGGTTCAGCCGACTTATGACGTTTTTCAGCATCAAAAATCGCGATTTGAAAACGAAAACGGAAATTTTCAACGTCGAATTGCAAAATATTTGTCGATTGGATTGATTTCGGTCGCGAAAAAAACGTATATATGAGAAAATTAATGGTGTTTGCGTGCGGTTTTCGTTCGAATTTTGCATCAAAATATGCGTTCTTGGTACTGAAATTTCACAGTGAGACCACTATTTGTTCTATCCATCGACCTAATCGTGATTTTTGACGATTAAAATGCTCTTTCGTGCAAAATTTCACGCGTCTCACACGAGAGTGATCTCTCCGAGTATCCGAGTAATTCGTTAAAAATTTACATGGACTCGTTCGAATTGAGATGCGAATCGACAAGACGAATCGAACGTTGAAAACTATTTGAAAATCGCAGTCGGTTCAGCCGAGTTATGACGTTTTTCAGCATCAAAAATCGCGATTTGAAAACGAAAACGGAAATTTTCAACGTCGAATTGCAAAATATTTGTCGATTGGATTGATTTCGGTCGCGAAAAAAACGTATATATGACAAAATTAATGGTGTTTGCGTGCGGTTTTCGTTCGAATTTTGCATCAAAAAATGCGTTCTTGGTACTGAAATTTCACAGTGAGACCACTATTTGTTCTATCCATCGACCTAATCGTGATTTTTGACGATTAAAATGCTCTTTCGTGCAAAATTTCACGCGTCTCACACGAGAGTGATCTCTCCGAATATCCGAGTAATTCGTTAAAAATTTACATGGACTCGTTCGAATTGAGATGCGAATCGACAAGACGAATCGAACGCTGAAAACTATTTGAAAATCGCAGTCGGTTCAGCCGAGTTATGACGTTTTTCAGCATCAAAAATCGCGATTTGAAAACGAAAACGGAAATTTTCAACGTCGAATTGCAAAATATTTGTCGATTGGATTGATTTCGGTCGCGAAAAAAACGTATATATGACAAAATTAATGGTGTTTGCGTGCGGTTTTCGTTCGAATTTTGCATCAAAATATGCGTTCTTGGTACTGAAATTTCACAGTGAGACCACTATTTGTTCTATCCATCGACCTAATCGTGATTTTTGACGATTAAAATGCTCTTTCGTGCAAAATTTCACGCGTCTCACACGAGAGTGATCTCTCCGAATATCCGAGTAATTCGTTAAAAATTTACATGGACTCGTTCGAATTGAGATGCGAATCGACAAGACGAATCGAACGCTGAAAACTATTTGAAAATCGCAGTCGGTTCAGCCGAGTTATGACGTTTTTCAGCATCAAAAATCGCGATTTGAAAACGAAAACGGAAATTTTCAACGTCGAATTGCAAAATATTTGTCGATTGGATTGATTTCGGTCGCGAAAAAAACGTATATATGACAAAATTAATGGTGTTTGCGTGCGGTTTTCGTTCGAATTTTGCATCAAAATATGCGTTCTTGGTACTGAAATTTCACAGTGAGACCACTATTTGTTCTATCCATCGACCTAATCGTGATTTTTGACGATTAAAATGCTCTTTCGTGCAAAATTTCACGCGTCTCACACGAGAGTGATCTCTCCGAATATCCGAGTAATTCGTTAAAAATTTACATGGACTCGTTCGAATTGAGATGCGAATCGACAAGACGAATCGAACGCTGAAAACTATTTGAAAATCGCAGTCGGTTCAGCCGAGTTATGACGTTTTTCAGCATCAAAAATCGCGATTTGAAAACGAAAACGGAAATTTTCAACGTCGAATTGCAAAATATTTGTCGATTGGATTGATTTCGGTCGCGAAAAAAACGTATATATGACAAAATTAATGGTGTTTGCGTGCGGTTTTCGTTCGAATTTTGCATCAAAATATGCGTTCTTGGTACTGAAATTTCACAGTGAGACCACTATTTGTTCTATCCATCGACCTAATCGTGATTTTTGACGATTAAAATGCTCTTTCGTGCAAAATTTCACGCGTCTCACACGAGAGTGATCTCTCCGAGTATCCGAGTAATTCGTTAAAAATTTACATGGACTCGTTCGAATTGAGATGCGAATCGACAAGACGAATCGAACGTTGAAAACTATTTGAAAATCGCAGTCGGTTCAGCCGAGTTATGACGTTTTTCAGCATCAAAAATCGCGATTTGAAAACGAAAACGGAAATTTTCAACGTCGAATTGCAAAATATTTGTCGATTGGATTGATTTCGGTCGCGAAAAAAACGTATATATGACAAAATTAATGGTGTTTGCGTGCGGTTTTCGTTCGAATTTTGCATCAAAATATGCGTTCTTGGTACTGAAATTTCACAGTGAGACCACTATTTGTTCTATCCATCGACCTAATCGTGATTTTTGACGATTAAAATGCTCTTTCGTGCAAAATTTCACGCGTCTCACACGAGAGTGATCTCTCCGAGTATCCGAGTAATTCGTTAAAAATTTACATGGACTCGTTCGAATTGAGATGCGAATCGACAAGACGAATCGAACGTTGAAAACTATTTGAAAATCGCAGTCGGTTCAGCCGAGTTATGACGTTTTTCAGCATCAAAAATCGCGATTTGAAAACGAAAACGGAAATTTTCAACGTCGAATTGCAAAATATTTGTCGATTGGATTGATTTCGGTCGCGAAAAAAACGTATATATGACAAAATTAATGGTGTTTGCGTGCGGTTTTCGTTCGAATTTTGCATCAAAAAATGCGTTCTTGGTACTGAAATTTCACAGTGAGACCACTATTTGTTCTATCCATCGACCTAATCGTGATTTTTGACGATTAAAATGCTCTTTCGTGCAAAATTTCACGCGTCTCACACGAGAGTGATCTCTCCGAATATCCGAGTAATTCGTTAAAAATTTACATGGACTCGTTCGAATTGAGATGCGAATCGACAAGACGAATCGAACGCTGAAAACTATTTGAAAATCGCAGTCGGTTCAGCCGAGTTATGACGTTTTTCAGCATCAAAAATCGCGATTTGAAAACGAAAACGGAAATTTTCAACGTCGAATTGCAAAATATTTGTCGATTGGATTGATTTCGGTCGCGAAAAAAACGTATATATGACAAAATTAATGGTGTTTGCGTGCGGTTTTCGTTCGAATTTTGCATCAAAATATGCGTTCTTGGTACTGAAATTTCACAGTGAGACCACTATTTGTTCTATCCATCGACCTAATCGTGATTTTTGACGATTAAAATGCTCTTTCGTGCAAAATTTCACGCGTCTCACACGAGAGTGATCTCTCGGAATATCCGAGTAATTCGTTAAAAATTTACATGGACTCGTTCGAATTGAGATGCGAATCGGCAAGACGAATCGAACGCTGAAAACTATTTGAAAATCGCAGTCGGTTCAGCCGAGTTATGACGTTTTTCAGCATCAAAAATCGCGATTTGAAAACGAAAACGGAAATTTTCAACGTCGAATTGCAAAATATTTGTCGATTGGATTGATTTCGGTCGCGAAAAAAACGTATATATGACAAAATTAATGGTGTTTGCGTGCGGTTTTCGTTCGAATTTTGCATCAAAATATGCGTTCTTGGTACTGAAATTTCACAGTGAGACCACTATTTGTTCTATCCATCGACCTAATCGTGATTTTTGACGATTAAAATGCTCTTTCGTGCAAAATTTCACGCGTCTCACACGAGAGTGATCTCTCGGAATATCCGAGCAATTCGTTAAAAATTTACATGGACTCGTTCGAATTGAGATGCGAATCGACAAGACGAATCGAACGCTGAAAACTATTTGAAAATCGCAGTCGGTTCAGCCGAGTTATGACGTTTTTCAGCATCAAAAATCGCGATTTGAAAACGAAAACGGAAATTTTCAACGTCGAATTGCAAAATATTTGTCGATTGGATTGATTTCGGTCGCGAAAAAAACGTATATATGACAAAATTAATGGTGTTTGCGTGCGGTTTTCGTTCGAATTTTGCATCAAAATATGCGTTCTTGGTACTGAAATTTCACAGTGAGACCACTATTTGTTCTATCCATCGACCTAATCGTGATTTTTGACGATTAAAATGCTCTTTCGTGCAAAATTTCACGCGTCTCACACGAGAGTGATCTCTCGGAATATCCGAGTAATTCGTTAAAAATTTACATGGACTCGTTCGAATTGAGATGCGAATCGGCAAGACGAATCGAACGCTGAAAACTATTTGAAAATCGCAGTCGGTTCAGCCGAGTTATGACGTTTTTCAGCATCAAAAATCGCGATTTGAAAACGAAAACGGAAATTTTCAACGTCGAATTGCAAAATATTTGTCGATTGGATTGATTTCGGTCGCGAAAAAAACGTATATATGACAAAATTAATGGTGTTTGCGTGCGGTTTTCGTTCGAATTTTGCATCAAAATATGCGTTCTTGGTACTGAAATTTCACAGTGAGACCACTATTTGTTCTATCCATCGACCTAATCGTGATTTTTGACGATTAAAATGCTCTTTCGTGCAAAATTTCACGCGTCTCACACGAGAGTGATCTCTCGGAATATCCGAGCAATTCGTTAAAAATTTACATGGACTCGTTCGAATTGAGATGCGAATCGACAAGACGAATCGAACGCTGAAAACTATTTGAAAATCGCAGTCGGTTCAGCCGAGTTATGACGTTTTTCAGCATCAAAAATCGCGATTTGAAAACGAAAACGGAAATTTTCAACGTCGAATTGCAAAATATTTGTCGATTGGATTGATTTCGGTCGCGAAAAAAACGTATATATGACAAAATTAATGGTTTTTGCGTGCGGTTTTCGTTCGAATTTTGCATTAAAATATGCGTTCTTGGTACTGAAATTTCACAGTGAGACCACTATTTGTTCTATCCATCGACCTAATCGTGATTTTTGACGATTAAAATGCTCTTTCGTGCAAAATTTCACGCGTCTCACACGAGAGTGATCTCTCGGAATATCCGAGTATTTCGTTAAAAATTTTAAATGGACTCGTTCGAATCGAGATGCGAATCGACAAGACGAATCGAACGCTGAAAACTATTTGAAAATCGCAGTCGGTTCAGCCGAGTTATGACGTTTTTCAGCATCAAAAATCGCGATTTGAAAACGAAAACGGAAATTTTCAACGTCGAATTGCAAAATATTTGTCGATTGGATTGATTTCGGTCGCGAAAAAAACGTATATATGAGAAAATAAATGGTGTTTGCGTGCGGTTTTCGTTCGAATTTTGCATCAAAATATGCGTTCTTGGTACTGAAATTTCACAGTGAGACCACTATTTGTTCTATCCATCGACCTAATCCTGATTTTTGACGATTAAAATGCTCTTTCATGCAAAATTTCACGCGTCTCGCACGAGAGTGATCTCTCAGAATATCCGAGTAATTCGTTAAAAATTTTAAATGGACTCGTTCGAATCGAGATGCGAATCGACAAGACGAATCGAACGCTGAAAACTATTTGAAAATCGCAGTCGGTTCAGCCGACTTATGACGTTTTTCAGCATCAAAAATCGCGATTTGAAAACGAAAACGGAAATTTTCAACGTCGAATTGCAAAATATTTGTCGATTGGATTGATTTCGGTCGCGAAAAAAACGTATATATGAGAAAATTAATGGTGTTTGCGTGCGGTTTTCGTTCGAATTTTGCATCAAAATATGCGTTCTTGGTACTGAAATTTCACAGTGAGACCACTATTTGTTCTATCCATCGACCTAATCGTGATTTTTGACGATTAAAATGCTCTTTCGTGCAAAATTTCACGCGTCTCACACGAGAGTGATCTCTCCGAGTATCCGAGTAATTCGTTAAAAATTTACATGGACTCGTTCGAATTGAGATGCGAATCGACAAGACGAATCGAACGTTGAAAACTATTTGAAAATCGCAGTCGGTTCAGCCGAGTTATGACGTTTTTCAGCATCAAAAATCGCGATTTGAAAACGAAAACGGAAATTTTCAACGTCGAATTGCAAAATATTTGTCGATTGGATTGATTTCGGTCGCGAAAAAAACGTATATATGACAAAATTAATGGTGTTTGCGTGCGGTTTTCGTTCGAATTTTGCATCAAAAAATGCGTTCTTGGTACTGAAATTTCACAGTGAGACCACTATTTGTTCTATCCATCGACCTAATCGTGATTTTTGACGATTAAAATGCTCTTTCGTGCAAAATTTCACGCGTCTCACACGAGAGTGATCTCTCCGAATATCCGAGTAATTCGTTAAAAATTTACATGGACTCGTTCGAATTGAGATGCGAATCGACAAGACGAATCGAACGCTGAAAACTATTTGAAAATCGCAGTCGGTTCAGCCGAGTTATGACGTTTTTCAGCATCAAAAATCGCGATTTGAAAACGAAAACGGAAATTTTCAACGTCGAATTGCAAAATATTTGTCGATTGGATTGATTTCGGTCGCGAAAAAAACGTATATATGACAAAATTAATGGTGTTTGCGTGCGGTTTTCGTTCGAATTTTGCATCAAAATATGCGTTCTTGGTACTGAAATTTCACAGTGAGACCACTATTTGTTCTATCCATCGACCTAATCGTGATTTTTGACGATTAAAATGCTCTTTCGTGCAAAATTTCACGCGTCTCACACGAGAGTGATCTCTCCGAATATCCGAGTAATTCGTTAAAAATTTACATGGACTCGTTCGAATTGAGATGCGAATCGACAAGACGAATCGAACGCTGAAAACTATTTGAAAATCGCAGTCGGTTCAGCCGAGTTATGACGTTTTTCAGCATCAAAAATCGCGATTTGAAAACGAAAACGGAAATTTTCAACGTCGAATTGCAAAATATTTGTCGATTGGATTGATTTCGGTCGCGAAAAAAACGTATATATGACAAAATTAATGGTGTTTGCGTGCGGTTTTCGTTCGAATTTTGCATCAAAATATGCGTTCTTGGTACTGAAATTTCACAGTGAGACCACTATTTGTTCTATCCATCGACCTAATCGTGATTTTTGACGATTAAAATGCTCTTTCGTGCAAAATTTCACGCGTCTCACACGAGAGTGATCTCTCCGAATATCCGAGTAATTCGTTAAAAATTTACATGGACTCGTTCGAATTGAGATGCGAATCGACAAGACGAATCGAACGCTGAAAACTATTTGAAAATCGCAGTCGGTTCAGCCGAGTTATGACGTTTTTCAGCATCAAAAATCGCGATTTGAAAACGAAAACGGAAATTTTCAACGTCGAATTGCAAAATATTTGTCGATTGGATTGATTTCGGTCGCGAAAAAAACGTATATATGACAAAATTAATGGTGTTTGCGTGCGGTTTTCGTTCGAATTTTGCATCAAAATATGCGTTCTTGGTACTGAAATTTCACAGTGAGACCACTATTTGTTCTATCCATCGACCTAATCGTGATTTTTGACGATTAAAATGCTCTTTCGTGCAAAATTTCACGCGTCTCACACGAGAGTGATCTCTCCGAGTATCCGAGTAATTCGTTAAAAATTTACATGGACTCGTTCGAATTGAGATGCGAATCGACAAGACGAATCGAACGTTGAAAACTATTTGAAAATCGCAGTCGGTTCAGCCGAGTTATGACGTTTTTCAGCATCAAAAATCGCGATTTGAAAACGAAAACGGAAATTTTCAACGTCGAATTGCAAAATATTTGTCGATTGGATTGATTTCGGTCGCGAAAAAAACGTATATATGACAAAATTAATGGTGTTTGCGTGCGGTTTTCGTTCGAATTTTGCATCAAAAAATGCGTTCTTGGTACTGAAATTTCACAGTGAGACCACTATTTGTTCTATCCATCGACCTAATCGTGATTTTTGACGATTAAAATGCTCTTTCGTGCAAAATTTCACGCGTCTCACACGAGAGTGATCTCTCCGAATATCCGAGTAATTCGTTAAAAATTTACATGGACTCGTTCGAATTGAGATGCGAATCGACAAGACGAATCGAACGCTGAAAACTATTTGAAAATCGCAGTCGGTTCAGCCGAGTTATGACGTTTTTCAGCATCAAAAATCGCGATTTGAAAACGAAAACGGAAATTTTCAACGTCGAATTGCAAAATATTTGTCGATTGGATTGATTTCGGTCGCGAAAAAAACGTATATATGACAAAATTAATGGTGTTTGCGTGCGGTTTTCGTTCGAATTTTGCATCAAAATATGCGTTCTTGGTACTGAAATTTCACAGTGAGACCACTATTTGTTCTATCCATCGACCTAATCGTGATTTTTGACGATTAAAATGCTCTTTCGTGCAAAATTTCACGCGTCTCACACGAGAGTGATCTCTCGGAATATCCGAGTAATTCGTTAAAAATTTACATGGACTCGTTCGAATTGAGATGCGAATCGGCAAGACGAATCGAACGCTGAAAACTATTTGAAAATCGCAGTCGGTTCAGCCGAGTTATGACGTTTTTCAGCATCAAAAATCGCGATTTGAAAACGAAAACGGAAATTTTCAACGTCGAATTGCAAAATATTTGTCGATTGGATTGATTTCGGTCGCGAAAAAAACGTATATATGACAAAATTAATGGTGTTTGCGTGCGGTTTTCGTTCGAATTTTGCATCAAAATATGCGTTCTTGGTACTGAAATTTCACAGTGAGACCACTATTTGTTCTATCCATCGACCTAATCGTGATTTTTGACGATTAAAATGCTCTTTCGTGCAAAATTTCACGCGTCTCACACGAGAGTGATCTCTCGGAATATCCGAGCAATTCGTTAAAAATTTACATGGACTCGTTCGAATTGAGATGCGAATCGACAAGACGAATCGAACGCTGAAAACTATTTGAAAATCGCAGTCGGTTCAGCCGAGTTATGACGTTTTTCAGCATCAAAAATCGCGATTTGAAAACGAAAACGGAAATTTTCAACGTCGAATTGCAAAATATTTGTCGATTGGATTGATTTCGGTCGCGAAAAAAACGTATATATGACAAAATTAATGGTGTTTGCGTGCGGTTTTCGTTCGAATTTTGCATCAAAATATGCGTTCTTGGTACTGAAATTTCACAGTGAGACCACTATTTGTTCTATCCATCGACCTAATCGTGATTTTTGACGATTAAAATGCTCTTTCGTGCAAAATTTCACGCGTCTCACACGAGAGTGATCTCTCGGAATATCCGAGTAATTCGTTAAAAATTTACATGGACTCGTTCGAATTGAGATGCGAATCGGCAAGACGAATCGAACGCTGAAAACTATTTGAAAATCGCAGTCGGTTCAGCCGAGTTATGACGTTTTTCAGCATCAAAAATCGCGATTTGAAAACGAAAACGGAAATTTTCAACGTCGAATTGCAAAATATTTGTCGATTGGATTGATTTCGGTCGCGAAAAAAACGTATATATGACAAAATTAATGGTGTTTGCGTGCGGTTTTCGTTCGAATTTTGCATCAAAATATGCGTTCTTGGTACTGAAATTTCACAGTGAGACCACTATTTGTTCTATCCATCGACCTAATCGTGATTTTTGACGATTAAAATGCTCTTTCGTGCAAAATTTCACGCGTCTCACACGAGAGTGATCTCTCGGAATATCCGAGCAATTCGTTAAAAATTTACATGGACTCGTTCGAATTGAGATGCGAATCGACAAGACGAATCGAACGCTGAAAACTATTTGAAAATCGCAGTCGGTTCAGCCGAGTTATGACGTTTTTCAGCATCAAAAATCGCGATTTGAAAACGAAAACGGAAATTTTCAACGTCGAATTGCAAAATATTTGTCGATTGGATTGATTTCGGTCGCGAAAAAAACGTATATATGACAAAATTAATGGTTTTTGCGTGCGGTTTTCGTTCGAATTTTGCATTAAAATATGCGTTCTTGGTACTGAAATTTCACAGTGAGACCACTATTTGTTCTATCCATCGACCTAATCGTGATTTTTGACGATTAAAATGCTCTTTCGTGCAAAATTTCACGCGTCTCACACGAGAGTGATCTCTCGGAATATCCGAGTATTTCGTTAAAAATTTTAAATGGACTCGTTCGAATCGAGATGCGAATCGACAAGACGAATCGAACGCTGAAAACTATTTGAAAATCGCAGTCGGTTCAGCCGACTTATGACGTTTTTCAGCATCAAAAATCGCGATTTGAAAACGAAAACGGAAATTTTCAACGTCGAATTGCAAAATATTTGTCGATTGGATTGATTTCGGTCGCGAAAAAAACGTATATATGAGAAAATTAATGGTGTTTGCGTGCGGTTTTCGTTCGAATTTTGCATCAAAATATGCGTTCTTGGTACTGAAATTTCACAGTGAGACCACTATTTGTTCTATCCATCGACCTAATCGTGATTTTTGACGATTAAAATGCTCTTTCGTGCAAAATTTCACGCGTCTCACACGAGAGTGATCTCTCCGAGTATCCGAGTAATTCGTTAAAAATTTACATGGACTCGTTCGAATTGAGATGCGAATCGACAAGACGAATCGAACGTTGAAAACTATTTGAAAATCGCAGTCGGTTCAGCCGAGTTATGACGTTTTTCAGCATCAAAAATCGCGATTTGAAAACGAAAACGGAAATTTTCAACGTCGAATTGCAAAATATTTGTCGATTGGATTGATTTCGGTCGCGAAAAAAACGTATATATGACAAAATTAATGGTGTTTGCGTGCGGTTTTCGTTCGAATTTTGCATCAAAAAATGCGTTCTTGGTACTGAAATTTCACAGTGAGACCACTATTTGTTCTATCCATCGACCTAATCGTGATTTTTGACGATTAAAATGCTCTTTCGTGCAAAATTTCACGCGTCTCACACGAGAGTGATCTCTCCGAATATCCGAGTAATTCGTTAAAAATTTACATGGACTCGTTCGAATTGAGATGCGAATCGACAAGACGAATCGAACGCTGAAAACTATTTGAAAATCGCAGTCGGTTCAGCCGAGTTATGACGTTTTTCAGCATCAAAAATCGCGATTTGAAAACGAAAACGGAAATTTTCAACGTCGAATTGCAAAATATTTGTCGATTGGATTGATTTCGGTCGCGAAAAAAACGTATATATGACAAAATTAATGGTGTTTGCGTGCGGTTTTCGTTCGAATTTTGCATCAAAATATGCGTTCTTGGTACTGAAATTTCACAGTGAGACCACTATTTGTTCTATCCATCGACCTAATCGTGATTTTTGACGATTAAAATGCTCTTTCGTGCAAAATTTCACGCGTCTCACACGAGAGTGATCTCTCGGAATATCCGAGCAATTCGTTAAAAATTTACATGGACTCGTTCGAATTGAGATGCGAATCGACAAGACGAATCGAACGCTGAAAACTATTTGAAAATCGCAGTCGGTTCAGCCGAGTTATGACGTTTTTCAGCATCAAAAATCGCGATTTGAAAACGAAAACGGAAATTTTCAACGTCGAATTGCAAAATATTTGTCGATTGGATTGATTTCGGTCGCGAAAAAAACGTATATATGACAAAATTAATGGTTTTTGCGTGCGGTTTTCGTTCGAATTTTGCATTAAAATATGCGTTCTTGGTACTGAAATTTCACAGTGAGACCACTATTTGTTCTATCCATCGACCTAATCGTGATTTTTGACGATTAAAATGCTCTTTCGTGCAAAATTTCACGCGTCTCACACGAGAGTGATCTCTCGGAATATCCGAGTATTTCGTTAAAAATTTTAAATGGACTCGTTCGAATCGAGATGCGAATCGACAAGACGAATCGAACGCTGAAAACTATTTGAAAATCGCAGTCGGTTCAGCCGAGTTATGACGTTTTTCAGCATCAAAAATCGCGATTTGAAAACGAAAACGGAAATTTTCAACGTCGAATTGCAAAATATTTGTCGATTGGATTGATTTCGGTCGCGAAAAAAACGTATATATGAGAAAATAAATGGTGTTTGCGTGCGGTTTTCGTTCGAATTTTGCATCAAAATATGCGTTCTTGGTACTGAAATTTCACAGTGAGACCACTATTTGTTCTATCCATCGACCTAATCCTGATTTTTGACGATTAAAATGCTCTTTCATGCAAAATTTCACGCGTCTCGCACGAGAGTGATCTCTCAGAATATCCGAGTAATTCGTTAAAAATTTTAAATGGACTCGTTCGAATCGAGATGCGAATCGACAAGACGAATCGAACGCTGAAAACTATTTGAAAATCGCAGTCGGTTCAGCCGACTTATGACGTTTTTCAGCATCAAAAATCGCGATTTGAAAACGAAAACGGAAATTTTCAACGTCGAATTGCAAAATATTTGTCGATTGGATTGATTTCGGTCGCGAAAAAAACGTATATATGAGAAAATTAATGGTGTTTGCGTGCGGTTTTCGTTCGAATTTTGCATCAAAATATGCGTTCTTGGTACTGAAATTTCACAGTGAGACCACTATTTGTTCTATCCATCGACCTAATCCTGATTTTTGACGATTAAAATGCTCTTTCATGCAAAATTTCACGCGTCTCGCACGAGAGTGATCTCTTAGAATATCCGAGTAATTCGTTAAAAATTTTAAATGGACTCGTTCGAATTGAGATGCGTATCGACAAGACGAATCGAACGCTGAAAACTATTTGAAAATCGCAGTCGGTTCAGCCGACTTATGACGTTTTTCAGCATCAAAAATCGCGATTTGAAAACGAAAACGGAAATTTTCAACGTCGAATTGCAAAATATTTGTCAATTGGATTGATTTCGGTCGCGAAAAAAACGTATATATGAGAAAATAAATGGTGTTTGCGTGCGGTTTTCGTTCGAATTTTGCATCAAAATATGCGTTCTTGGTACTGAAATTTCACAGTGAGACCACTATTTGTTCTATCCATCGACCTAATCGTGATTTTTGACGATTAAAATGCTCTTTCGTGCAAAATTTCACGCGTCTCGCACGAGAGTGATCTCTCAGAATATCCGAGTATTTCGTTAAAAATTTTAAATGGACTCGTTCGAATCGAGATGCGAATCGACAAGACGAATCGAACGCTGAAAACTATTTGAAAATCGCAGTCGGTTCAGCCGACTTATGACGTTTTTCAGCATCAAAAATCGCGATTTGAAAACGAAAACGGAAATTTTCAACGTCGAATTGCAAAATATTTGTCGATTGGATTGATTTCGGTCGCGAAAAAAACGTATATATGAGAAAATTAATGGTGTTTGCGTGCGGTTTTCGTTCGAATTTTGCATCAAAATATGCGTTCTTGGTACTGAAATTTCACAGTGAGACCACTATTTGTTCTATCCATCGACCTAATCCTGATTTTTGACGATTAAAATGCTCTTTCATGCAAAATTTCACGCGTCTCGCACGAGAGTGATCTCTCAGAATATCCGAGTAATTCGTTAAAAATTTTAAATGGACTCGTTCGAATCGAGATGCGAATCGACAAGACGAATCGAACGCTGAAAACTATTTGAAAATCGCAGTCGGTTCAGCCGACTTATGACGTTTTTCAGCATCAAAAATCGCGATTTGAAAACGAAAACGGAAATTTTCAACGTCGAATTGCAAAATATTTGTCGATTGGATTGATTTCGGTCGCGAAAAAAACGTATATATGAGAAAATTAATGGTGTTTGCGTGCGGTTTTCGTTCGAATTTTGCATCAAAATATGCGTTCTTGGTACTGAAATTTCACAGTGAGACCACTATTTGTTCTATCCATCGACCTAATCCTGATTTTTGACGATTAAAATGCTCTTTCATGCAAAATTTCACGCGTCTCGCACGAGAGTGATCTCTTAGAATATCCGAGTAATTCGTTAAAAATTTTAAATGGACTCGTTCGAATTGAGATGCGAATCCATAAGACGAATCGAACGCTGAAAACTATTTGAAAATCGCAGTCGGTTCAGCCGAGTTATGACGTTTTTCAGCATCAAAAATCGCGATTTGAAAACGAAAACGGAAATTTTCAACGTCGAATTGCAAAATATTTGTCGATTGGATTGATTTCGGTCGCAAAAAAAACGTATATATGACAAAATTAATGGTGTTTGCGTGCGGTTTTCGTTCGAATTTTGCATCAAAATATGCGTTCTTGGTACTGAAATTTCACAGTGAGACCACTATTTGTTCTATCCATCGACCTAATCGTGATTTTTGACGATTAAAATGCTCTTTCGTGCAAAATTTCACGCGTCTCACACGAGAGTGATCTCTCAGAATATCCGAGTAATTCGTTAAAAATTTACATGGACTCGTTCGAATCGAGATGCGAATCGACAAGACGAATCGAACGCTGAAAACTATTTGAAAATCGCAGTCGGTTCAGCCGACTTATGACGTTTTTCAGCATCAAAAATCGCGATTTGAAAACGAAAACGGAAATTTTCAACGTCGAATTGCAAAATATTTGTCGATTGGATTGATTTCGGTCGCGAAAAAAACGTATATATGAGAAAATAAATGGTGTTTGCGTGCGGTTTTCGTTCGAATTTTGCATCAAAATATGCGTTCTTGGTACTGAAAT
This sequence comes from Leptonema lineaticorne, assembly GCA_024500535.1. Classification (NCBI taxonomy): domain Eukaryota; kingdom Metazoa; phylum Arthropoda; class Insecta; order Trichoptera; family Hydropsychidae; genus Leptonema; species Leptonema lineaticorne. The sequence goes on along the minus strand of JANIJI010000030.1, from coordinate 14,452,872 downwards.
TTCACAGTGAGACCACTATTTGTTCTATCCATCGACCTAATCGTGATTTTTGACGATTAAAATGCTCTTTCGTGCAAAATTTCACGCGTCTCGCACGAGAGTGATCTCTCAGAATATCCGAGTATTTCGTTAAAAATTTTAAATGGACTCGTTCGAATCGAGATGCGAATCGACAAGACGAATCGAACGCTGAAAACTATTTGAAAATCGCAGTCGGTTCAGCCGACTTATGACGTTTTTCAGCATCAAAAATCGCGATTTGAAAACGAAAACGGAAATTTTCAACGTCGAATTGCAAAATATTTGTCGATTGGATTGATTTCGGTCGCGAAAAAAACGTAAAAATAACAAAATTAATGGTGTTTGCGTGTGGTTTTCGTTTGAATTTTGCATCAAAATATGCGTTCTTGGTACTGAAATTTCACAGTGAGACTACTATTTGTTCTATCTATCGACCTAGTCGTGATTTTTGACGATTAAAATGCTCTTTCATGCAAAATATGAGTTCTATCTGACAAATAAGGAGAAAGCTATAATAATTCATGCTGCAATTAAATTAAATTTTATTATATTTATATAATTTTTATAGATGGATTAAACAAATTCTTATCAAATGAATTTCTTCCTATATAAAAGATGAATAGTATAAAACATTTATTTATTGTATTAAAGATGTTAAATAATTTTAAAAATATTTTTGACCAACAGTAGATGTATGAAATTTTTCGATTAACATTTTTAATATTATATATAATTTATTATTTTACTTGAAATTGTTATTTATGTTTTATTTTAACTTATTTATACCTTATATATAATTTAAAATTCTTTTTAAAATTTTTTCATACGACGTGGTACGACCGTTATATATATATATATATATATATATATATATATATATATATATATATATATATATATATCTAGAATTTAATCACTTGAAGAAGTTCGAGAAGTGTTGTAATTAAGAAATAGTTTTTCTTCAGTGAAAAATCAAGTAACTTTGTTTAATAGAGTTGTAGCATTTCCGGTTTTCGTTTCATCATCATTGTTATTATTATTTTATTTTGCGTTTTCGTTCGCAAAAACCTACAAAACCTCGGCTTAATTGAAAATAGGTGTCGACAAAGTTCCAACACTTGGTTTGTTTCGAAGTGGAAATTCGCCCAAAATTTTCCCTCTTTTTCACAACGCAAAAAGTTAAACATAACCGAGTGAAGATTTGATTAAATGCGGTTCAATCGTGACTCGTAGCGCCTTCGTTAAATTAACCGTTTCGCACGAAAAGTGTGCGTGTGCGTGTGTGTGTGTGTGAATTTTCTTTTGCGGAAAATCGTCGAGTTTCGGGAAACGATTCATTCGAAACACGCCAACTTTACTATTATATAGGCGTTCGCATCATCGAAAAATCAATTTTATTTTTACGCGTTCACGTTATTGTTTATAAACATTCGTACGCCTCAATCGTAGAACAGAATTATTAAAGTTTAGTATTAGTAAATAGTAGTATTAGTATGTATTAGTAAATGACACAACGATTTTAATTTTAAAATACATTTTATTATAAAACATAATCTGTGGCTAAATTTATTTCTTTATTGGTTGGAACATCCACCGTATTCTGCAGACTTGGCTCCGTCCGAGTATGATCTTTCGTACTACAAAAAAATCTGTATGAATTTTTTTTCATATTAGAATTAGTAATACACACAAAAACACACACACACACATATATATATATATATATATATATATATCATTTTGACGACTATTTCTTTGATTTATGATGCGTAATGGCGTCATTAACACAATGTGACTAAAATACATATGTACGAATACAACAAAAGTGATTTATATACCGGGTTACATACAAAATCTGGATTTATTCCGATTTTTGCGTGTGTTTGTTTGTGCGCGCGTAACGCGAGTGTGTGACAAACGTCCGTAACAATTAAATCGCACGCGTAATTGAGAACGTTCACGTATTAAAATGCAAATAAAAAGTCCGCGTCCATTTACACCCAACCTCCCCCCCCGCATATTTGTTTTTCTCGCATAAAAATATCCACCAAAGTCTCCCATTTTTTTTTCACCCCTGCTGTGTGTGGATGGAGTAAATCGTAAAAATAAAAAACACGTGTTACCGGCAAAACTTTGTTAAAAATTATTTAAAATTTATTCCGAATAAAAAGTTTTAATGTTTTCAAAAATTTTTGAATAATATATATATTATTTAATATTAAAAAAATATTTTTGTTCTATAATGTAAATCAGAGATATTCAATTTTTTTTTTCTAATTACAAATATATATATATATATATATATATATATATATATATTAAAATGAATAAAAAACACTCATAAATCCAGCATATTTTTATGAAAAAATTTTTTTTTAATTCATATATATTTGATTGAAAGCTTGATTTTAAATATTATTTATAAAAAATATGTAAAAACATTCAGTTAACAAATGATGTACAATAATTTTTAAAATAGATTACATTCAATTAATTATATATAGATATAATAAAAAAATAATTATATACAAACAATTCAATTAATTATATAAAATTTCAAATCTCAACTCGATTTTTAGAAAAAATGTATTTTTTTTCGAAAAATCGTGTGTCGATCGTCGAGTGGTTGCGCCTCGAGATCGCGATTTTCGAAAAAGTGGCAAACGACACAACTGCTTCGCCGATCTCCGACTTTCGATCGATCGTCGACGACTTGCGAAAAAATTCATGTGATCACTCGAATTTTTCGCAAATTTTTCAAATCTCAACTCGATTTTTAGAAAAAATGTAATTTTTTTCGATAATCAATAATTTCAATGTAACTATGTAAATTGAAATAGTTTATGTAAGGTGAGCAACTGTCTCGATAACATTATATTTTAATAGTAAATACAGTGACGTCCCATGGAAGAAAAAATTGATCCATTCTTTTTTTGCCATGAGTTAGCATATTTTAGTATGCGGTTATTTTATTGTTGAAATGGTAAATTGATCTATAATTTCAACAATAAATAAACTAATAATTGTAATAGGCTTAATTTTTGGATTATCACTTTTATTCATTAATAGTATTTTTATCTAGTCCTTATCATTTTGTTACGTCCCCGGGGGTGGGGGTTTCTAGGATAGAAAATGATACGCTCCTAATCGTGTATATCGGTCTTACCAATGGAGGTTTATTACTGTCAGGTTTACAATAATCGGCAACGAAGTTCATGAACAAAGTAAGAAGTACAAATAATAGAAATAATAGAATAAATACATCAATTAATAAGAATAATCAAAGATACAAACATAAATCATTAATCGGAGATACGAACATAAATCATTAAATGCCAATAATCAGATATACAAATATAAATTAGTTATAGAGCAGTTAATAGAAATAATGGACATACGTCAATTAATAAAAGACATACTAGACGTACTATATCTGTCTTTTTTTACATTTATGAAGAGGGTTTTTCCATATCTTATCTCTAACTTAACTAAATGCCGATGACTTCTTTGATTTTGAATATCTCAATTGTATTTTGTTAATGTATAGATAAATTTCTGTAAAACGCTCAAAATAAAAATTTAAAAAAATATGAGATATGTTTTAAACCTCAAAGAAAATTATTAAAAAGATTGATATAAAAATCAAAAAATGGTATAAGAAAATTAATTTCACAATTACTATATATACATTTTAATTCAAAATTAAGGGAAGAGTAAAAAAAATATGAGAAGTATAACATAGTTATTTGTTTTCATATATTACACTTGAAACCTGATACCAAATGCCCGGTGAAAATGTTTTATTTTACTACATTACATTTAAAATAAATTAAAAAATGATATATTACTTTATAAGGCATATTTGGCTTAATAATATTAACATAATAATATCAAATCGGGTTTATAGACACTTATTTTATAAAAAAAAATATAATAAAAAGAAATTTTAAATTTTCTTTGTGCATTTATTATTTAAAATATGTACAAATAAAGATAAAAACAGTATTATAATAAAAATAATATTCATCTATTGCACACAAGCAACAGGCGTCATTAATACAGCTAGTACGACCCATGTCTTCAATACAATAATGATGTTTCACAACGTCAAATACGCATTTCCTTGGATAACGGGTCGATAGTTACGGGTTTTTATTTCCGAAAGCTCCTTCCAGTATTTCATCGACTCCAGGATAACCAGTAGAACGATTTGCGCGTATTGTGGAAAAGACACACTTCGTATTCGGTCCGAATAGCTGAAAATAATGAAACAACGATAATCAAAACAAGAGTACAAATAGATACACACAAGAAGAAGTATGAAAAAAAAATATACCATTCGCCGATGCGGGACGCGTCATTTGGGGGTGGTTTATTTTAATGGTTGAAACCGGAGATTCGGTGAGCGACTTTGTGTTTGGTGGCATTATGAATGGCAATATCAACGAGAGCAAAGCAACGCAAGAGAACCTCTCACACGAAACGTCGACGCAGTAATGACGCACCGAAAATCTGAACAGGGCCGGCATACGTATTTTTAATCACTTGCACCGCTCGCTGTGCGATTTCTCTAATTCCAAGAATTGATATTACGACGAACAAAAATCAGAACCTTTAAATATTTCAATTTATAAATATGTTTAGAGATGTTTTTCATTCAAATATCAAATTCATTATTACGAACCGACTTACTAACACTTACTATAATAATTAAAGAAATGTCACTTTTACAAATAACATATGTAAATTTCGTTGAAAAATTGATCATAAAATAGATTTAGGGTAAAAAGTATAACTTCATACCAAATCGTGATAAAAAATACCACTTGAGTATATGTGGAAAATTATTAAATTGTAGTCGGTTCATGACGTTGTTTCGCATCGTGGAATTAAAATTTACGTCTTATTTCATGCATAATCCAAAAAAAAAAACATATATAATCCAAAATCTGTATAAATAATTCGATACTCGTGTACAAAATTTTCAACCACATACGAATATAAAATTAATAAAAAAATAAAACCCAAAATTAATTAAAAAATAATAATTTCGAAAAAACCAAATTCTAAGAAAAACTAATCATAACAAGATGGCGTCGTCCGAACCAATAGCAACGGAGTGCGAATCCGCGTCTCGCTATTGGTTCGGCATCGAAACAAAATGGCGGATATATGAAGTAAAACTTTTCTTAAATAATTACATAACTTTACTGTTTTAGATATTCAAAATATATTATAGAACATTTAAATATTTTAATTTATAAATATGTTTAAAAATGTTTTTCATTCAAATAATAAATTAATTATTACGAACCGACTTACTTACACTTACTATAATAATTAAAGAAATGTCACTTTTACATATAACTTTAAATTACTATGAAAAATTGATCATAAAATAGGTGCAGAATATAAAGTATAACTTCTATCGATTAAACAATTTTTTATTTTATCTATGTTTTTTACATTTTTTTTATTTAAAAAAAATAATCTTTTAGAAAAGCACGATAAGGACGATTATTATTAATTATTTTTAGAATGACTAATAATAATTAGAAATTAACCGAAACAATAGATCATTTTACTATTTTAACAAAATAACCTTATACAAAGTAAATAGAATTGTCCTAATAGTAAATAAAATATTTCTAATTTGAGTTGATGTGTAGAAATATTTGTAATTTTAATAATAAATAAAGGGAAGATTAAATTTACTTTAAATCTTTAAAACGTTTAATACTTTAATTTTAAGAAAAAAATCTTTTAAAAACTAAAGTTGTTTACTAGAGATAATAATGAATCACTTTTGATATGTTGATGATTAATTTTTAATTTTATCTGCATCTTTATCTTTTAGATTACAAGCTTTCACCGACATATGAATATTTTACTTCCATTTATATTTCACAAGAATTTATAAATATTTTGTAGCGTTTCAAAAACTTGGAGTCGCAAAATTTAATGAATTGGCATATTATTTACAATAATATTTAAATTACGGTAATTGATAATGAAAAAGCTAAAGCGATTTGATAATGAATACAAAATATATAATAAATATATAAAAAAATAAATTTTCATAATTTTTCAAATATGATTTTTTTAAAAATTGTAATGTAACGAATATATATATATATATATATATATATTTTTTTTTTTTTTTTCAATTTAATAACATTTTTTCTGCGCGTAAACAATTTAAAGTCAACGGCTAACATTTTGAGAAGTGCTGAAATTTAAGGGTTTATAAAGTGGCTGACCGCAGTTACGCATCACAAAGCAGTATACGAAAATAGGAGTCAGCGTACGGACGTATTCGTTAGTATACGGCCGAGAATTCTCGTCAAACGCCCACTCGGGCAATTTCGAATCAAAGTGTGGTGAATGCGCTTGTCTGAGCGCACTACTTCATTCATTTAGTGCTCGTTAAAGTGATCTACTAGGTGGAACACACAAAAATTAAAAATGGCCCAAGGGCCAATACTTAAAAACACCCAAACGGGTGAAGCCCTCACCCAAGGGGACATCGACCGCCTCTTCATAAGACTGGACAGGTACAGCCAGATCTTAATGAAGATCAGCCGCGATTTGAACATCCAAATCGACCTAGAAACTCACTCTTCTGATGACTTGCCTGCTCACTCTTCTACCGTCTCAAAGGACGACGAGACAATCCAGGCGACCATAAATGACTTCATTCCCGCGATGACTAAGAAAAAGGTCATCAAAAAAAGGAAGTACAGAACTCCTCCGAGTTCTAAAGACACAACTCCAACCCCCTCGCCCGTCAACTCGGACAAAGAGATGGCATCATCAGAGTCCGAGGCCGAGATGGAATCAACCGCAGTTCAGGCGGACTTCCCTCACAAATCCACACCAGCTAACCCAAAGGTAAGCCCAAAAAACACCACCCCGCTAGCCCGATCACCCCCACCTATTCACGTCAAGTCCACGGTCAATTACTCTGACCTAATAAAAACTCTAAAAAACAACGTTAACATCAAAGAAACAAAAGTCTCCGGAGACTTTATCAAAATAATTGTACATTCTTCTGATGATTACAGAAGATGCACAACATTACTGAACTCTTACGGAGTCCAGTATTTTACTCATCTTCTTAAAGAAGATAAAGACGTTAAATGCGTCATCAGAGGCGTGCCAATTAACGCACCCTGCGAAGATATCAAGTCCGAGCTCACCGAACTCGGCTTCGCGATAAAGGAAGTCCTGCGCATGAAAAGCAGGACCAATAAAAAAGAAATCCCGCTAGTTCTGGTCCGTCTAACCAGAAACGACAAATCAAAGGAGATCTTCAAGATCTCTCATTTAAATTATATCAAAGTTTCGGTCGAGAGTTACAATAACAGATCGAAACATTTAAACCAATGTCACCGATGCCAAGGTTTTGGTCATTCTTCAGCCGCCTGCACACTGGATCACACCTGTGTGAAATGCGCAGGCGCACACGCCACAAACGTATGCAAAAAAAATCCAGACGCCACTCCAAAATGCTGCAACTGCGGCGGAGAACACCCAGCCAGTTACAGAGGCTGCCCGAAATTCCCGGTGAAACCCACCAACAAAAAACACCCGAGCCCCGCAAACCCACAACCCTACAACCCCCCTTCAAACAAGCCGAACCCGGCTAAATCTTACGCAGCGGTAACTGCACAAAAAAATGCCACCCCCTCTGTACCTCTACTTCCGTCAGTCCCAAACGCGGACTTTACATTTAAACTTCTCCAAGACCTTTTAACGGCCCCCCCCTCCCAAGATCGTATTTCGATCGTAATAAACGCTTTGGCATCCCTCCTAAACCCAAATGGCAACTAAGCGCAAACCCTCGCATCTGAGAGTTGCGTGCTGGAACGCGAACGGTCTCACCCCTAAAATCAAGGAGCTTGACGAATTCGCGTCAAGACTAAACTTAGACGTAATACTTGTCTGCGAAACCCACCTAACAGCTGGACGAACCCCCAAATTAGTCGACTATAAATTTTATAGAAACGACAGAACGAACATGCGAGGTGGCGGTACGGCAATCTTTATAAAACGCGATCTTGCTCACTATCACATCCCCACACCCAACTTAAACATGCTTGAGGCAACCCTGATCGCCGTCACAACACCATCAAGTGATTATATTATCGGCTCTACGTACCACCCACCCCGCAAGAACGCCTCTTTTTCCTCCGACGTTTCTTCATTAATTTACTCAAATGCACCCACCATCATAGCAGGTGACTTTAACGCCCACCACGTAAATTGGGGCGGTACCTGCAACTGTAATAGAGGCACAGCGCTACAGGCATTGTGCGACTCAAACAATTGGATGATACACGCCCCCGGTGATCCCACCTTCAGAAACGCCCAAGGACACCTCTCGACCATAGATTTTGCCCTCGCTTCAAATATACCCCACCAAGTCGAAACTTGGACCATCTCTGATCTCTCCTCAGATCACAACCCAGTCATATTTGACTTTCAAACCTCCAACACCTCACACCGTCATTACCACTCCCTCAAAAGAACGGTCTGGCCCTACTTTGCCCAAATCTCTAAAAACATCCCAATCCCCGTTGCCTCCCTGCTACGGACCCCAGCTGATATCGAAAACCAAATCAGCACACTAGCGCAAAACATCTTATCTAATTTAGATGAAGCTAGTTACGAACTTCCGTCTAACCACTGTTCGCCACTTCCGCGCGAGATTCGCGAACTCATCCAAACCAAGAACAGAGCCAGACGTAAATGGTATAAGACAGGAGACCCTTCAGCAAAAAGAACCGCTAACTCCCTCAAACACATCATTCGCCAAAAACTATTAGCCCTCCACAATGATAACTGGGATAAAAAACTCCAGTCCTTGTCAATCCAAGATAATTCTATCTGGAAAATGACAAAAGCCCTCACCAAAAAACGACAAGAGATTCCACCTCTAAATCTACCCGACAACTCAATAGCCATCTCCCCGCTCGAAAAAGTAGAAGCATTTGGTGAGAACCTTGCCTCAACGTTCTCTCAACCAGCAACCGCTCCTCAACCTCCCTCTCTTAGAGCACAGATTACTGAAGCACTAAACGTCAAGGAAGCAAGTGAACGTATTATATTCACCACTCCTTCGGAAGTCCAAAGCCTCATAAATTCCACCCACAACAACAAAGCCCCAGGCCCGGATAAGATCAACAACAAAGCACTCAAAAACCTTCCTCACAAAGGAATTCTCTCGATAGTGGCCATTTTTAACGCCTCTCTCCGACTAAATTACTTTCCAACTGCTTGGAAAAACGCTAACATAATCATGTTAAAAAAGCCAGGCAAAAACCCAGCGCTCGCAGAAAGTTACAGACCGATTAGTCTTCTTCCAACAATCGGCAAAATATTCGAAAAAATCATTCTCCAAAGACTCTCAGAGTTTACAGATAAAAATAAAATAATCCCTCCGGAACAATACGGTTTCAGACCACTACTCTCAACCACCCACCAACTGTATAGAGTCACCAATTTCATATCCTTTGCCCTCAACCGTGGATACTGCGCAGGTGCAATCCTACTAGATATCACCAAAGCATTCGATAAAGTCTGGCACGACGGCCTCATCCTCAAAATGCTTAATATGAAATTTCCCTTAACCCTCGTCAAATTAATTGACTCATTCCTCACAAATAGAAGCTTCCAAGTCTCAATATCAGACTCAGTTTCTCACCCAAAACCAATATCCGCAGGAGTACCACAAGGATCTGTACTTTCCCCTACTCTCTTCAATATCTACACTGCTGACATCCCTAAACCATCTGGTGCAAACAACATGCTAGCTTTATTCGCAGATGACACGGCCGTCATCTGCAGAAGCCCCAACGTCCAAACAATTCACAAAGAGCTCCAAGCATACCTACTCCGATTAGAAACCTGGGCATCCCAATGGCTTATCAAAATCAACCCCCTCAAAACACAAGCAATCTGCTTCAAACCCAAAGCTTCTCGATCCGACCCACCAAAAGTGATCATTAACTCTACTCCCATAAACTGGTCCAAAGAAGCCACCTACTTAGGACTTAAATTAAATTTCCAGCTGAAATGGCTAACGCACATTAAACACATTAAAAGAAAAGTCCAAATAGCCAAGAGCCAACTATACCCCCTACTATGCCGTAAAAGCAAATTATCCCTCAACAACAAACTCACTATTTATAAAACAATCATCCGTCCTATCATCACTTACGCCTGTCCCATCTGGGGAACCGCCACCGACAAGCAATTTCACCAACTTCAAGTCATCCAAAATAAAACCCTCCGTGCAATCACAGACTCTCCGTGGTACATTAGAAACGCAGACATCCATAAAGCCCTCAACATATCTTCAGTCAGAGACCAGGTCATTCGCCTAGCCACCAAATTCTACAACGACGCAACGATCAGAACCAACACCACTGACCCACTTAAATACCACCTCAACAACAGATATAGGTTCCTCCCACCTATACTGTCAAGAGAGCCCAACCTCCAGAAACGCCGGAAAATTCGAAAACACTAATTACCTACTAACAAATAGTAGTGACTTAACCTCATAAGGCCGAAAAGCCCCATATTCTTACTGTTCCGGATTACCACATCAGATGAAGGAGATAAGGAACTAGGTTCTATAACTCCAAACACCAAATATCGACATCGACATCGTTACGCATCAGTCAGTGGTGGTTGGTCGTCAGGAGTTGTGGTGTTTTTGATACGTTCGTTGGTATTTTTGTGTCAACTTGACATCTTGTCGCGTGATAGCAAAAATAACATCATCACTTCAATCTTCAGTGCTAAAGAGTTTCGATTGATGAATATCGATATTGGTAATTATACTTTTTGTATGTGTAATTATGTTATTAGCATAAATGTAATCGAAAAATATTATTTTGTATTTTTTTTCTATTTCTAGATAAAATTAATAAATAGCGTTCCAATAATAAATGCAAATGATAAATTTCTCAAAAAAGGACTAATTGAAACTGCGACTTTGTGAAGAGAAATCCTGTAATCGCTTAGTCACACCCGCTAAAAACGAAGAAAGCACCAATGCAATCCCAGCACACCCAAGGAGACGAAAACAACGATATGGATCACGTTGAAGAAACGAGTGAAAATAGCATGAATCCTCTACAAGAACCCATCGTCGAAGATGTCATCGCAGAAGAAACTATTAAATTTAAGGGCAAAGTAAAAACTTATTTTATAAATAAAATGAAGCTTGATGCCATTAATAATTTGGATCTTAATCAAAGTTCCGGTAGCGCATCGGAAACAAGTGTAAGTAGTGAAAATCTATCCGTCGACGCAGACTTCGCGTCCAACGGAGAAATTATGGAAATGCTTAAACAATTTGAAGATTCGGTAGTGAAAAAGTGTAATTCGTATGTGAAATATGAAACGTGGAATCAAATGAAAAAGGACAGTTTAAAAGAACTAATTAAAAAAATAAATAAAACCGAAATAATTACTAAACTTTCAACAAGAACAGTAGAACTTAATGAGTACGATAAACAGCTAATTGCCAACAGCTACAAAAAAATTATAAGCCAAGACGTCGACGAAATTGTCAAAAAGGAAGAGGTTAATGTTAAATACAACTCAAACATGGCCAGGACATTCGTTAACGCTGACAGTAGCAAATCTGCAGAAGATCGAAAACTCTCCAACTTATCATCCAGGATTAGTAGGAATAAGGAAAAAATTGCCGGTCAAGTCATAGAGAAAAGTTACAAATGTAACGTGATACGAGGTTTTGTCTATGCAAATATGGTGAAGGAGTTAGAAGAAGAGTTGAAAACTGTAATAGACGCAGTAATGTCTAAAGTAAAAAACTCTTAAAAGAAAAGAATAATGGAATAAATTGCGACTCGTAATATAATAATTCAAAAATGTCTACTGTAAAGATCTTTTAAAATTTTTAAAATACTTTTGCATCAAGACTGGTGTGTTTTAATAATCTATATTTCTTGATGTTGAATCTATTTGTAATTATATAATTGGATAAGTTTTTGAGGATTTAATATGTGTGTACTATATATAAAATGTCATGTATGAATTGAAATGTTATTTATATGTATTCATTTTTTTGTAAGCTAAAAATATTTTTTTATCGATTATAATGTTTAGAACAATGTCATATTTTACATACGTAATGATAATAAAGTCTTCGTGTTTAATTAAAAGTGTGTATTTTTCATGTATGATAAACATATTACATATATAAAAGAGAACTAAAAACAATTTTACGATTTTACTTTCAACATCATTTTAAACCAATTAAAATTCTAAATAAATCGAATCAATAATATTTAATATATTTTAAACGCTTTCTAAGCAATCTGTAATTATTGAGATCGAATCTTTAGAATTATTTTCCTAAATCGTATTAAAGATTCCTACAAAACAATTTATAATAGTTTATAATACAATTAAGAATATAAAGTTAATTTATATTCTTTTTATTTATTATTAAAATTGCAAATATTTCTACATATCAATTACAATTATGGCAAAAAGTTTTAGTTCAATTAGAAATATTTTATTTACTACTAGGACAATTATATTTACATTGTATAAGGTTATTTTGTTAAAATAGTAAAATGATCTATTGTTTCGGTTAAATTCGAATTATTATAAAATGAACAGAGTGATAATCGCAACGGTATCAATTCTCGGAATGAATATTATATAAATTTGTTAATAGTATTTTTATCTAGTCCTTAAAAAAAATGTTAAAAATATAGATAAATTAAAAAATCAAAAAAATCCTTGAACAAAATTTATATTGTAAAAAGAATTGAAAATTAAATTTTCATATAATAGATGTCTAAATATATTTTTTTATTCCGAAACCCTCTGTTTATTTAATTCCCGTTTCATAAACTTTTTTTTATATTAATGATATTAATGTGCGAAATTTCGTAAATCATATTTAATTCGATTTTCACATTTCTAGATTAATTCGATAAATGTGATTAATTATTTTGAAGAAATATTTTTTTTTGAATATCTAAGACAGTAAAATTATGAAATTATTTAAGGAAAGTTTTACTTCATATGTCCGCCATTTTGTTTGGATGCCGCACCAATAGCGAGATGCGGTTTCACACTCCGTTGCTATTGGTTCGGACGACGCCATCTTCTTATGATTAGTTTTTCTTCGAATTTCTGTATATTTATGTAATTGCTACAATTGCAGTCGGCGTTTTTTTAGTTATTTTCGGTTTATTTTTTTTATTAATTTTATATTCGTATATAGTTGAAAATTTTGTACACGAATTTTGTACTGATTTTGTCAGTATAAATAATTAGCCGATGTCTTTTAAACGTCATGAACCGACTACAATTTAATAATTTTAAACATTTACTCAAGTGGTATTTTTTATCACGATTTGGTATGAAGTTATACTTTCTACCTAAATCTATTTTATGATCAATTTTTCAACGAAATTTACATATGTAATATATAAAAGTGACATTTCTTTGATTATTATAGTAAGTGTTAGTAAGTCGGTTCGTAATAATGAATTTGATATTTGAATGAAAAACATCTCTAAACATATTTATAAATTGAAATATTTAAAGGTTCTGATATTTGTTCGTGGTAATATCAATTCTTGGAATTAGAGAAATCGCACAGCGAGCGGTGCAAGTGATTAAAAATACGTATGCCGGCCCTGTTCAGATTTTCGGTGCGTCATTACTGCGCCGACGTTTCGTGTGAGAGGTTCTCTTGCGTTGCTTTGCTCTCGTTGATATTGCCATTCATAATGCCACCAAACACAAAGTCGCTCACCGAATCTCCGGTTTCAACCATTAAAATAAACCACCCCCAAATGACGCGTCCCGCATCGGCGAATGGTATATTTTTTTTTCATACTTCTTCTTGTGTGTATCTATTTGTACTCTTGTTTTGATTATCGTTGTTTCATTATTTTCAGCTATTCGGACCGAATACGAAGTGTGTCTTTTCCACAATACGCGCAAATCGTACTACTGGTTATCCTGGAGTCGATGAAATACTGGAAGGAGCTTTCGGAAATTAAAACCCGTAACTATCGACCCGTTATCCAAGGAAATGCGTATTTGACGTTGTGAAACATCATTATTGTATTGAAGACATGGGTCGAACTAACTGTATTAATGACGCCTGTTGCTTGTGTGCAATAGATGAATATTATTTTTATTATAATACTGTTTTTATCTTTATTTGTACATATTTTAAATAATAAATGCACAAAGAAAATTTAAAATTTCTTTTTATTATATTTTTTTTTTATAAAATATGTGTCTATAAACCCGATTTGATATTATTATGTTAATATTATTAAGCCAAATATGCCTTATAAAGTAATAGATCATTTTTTAATTTATTTTAAATCTAATGGAGTAAAATAAAACATTTTCACCGGGCATTTGGTATCAGGTTTCAAGTGTAATATATGAAAACAAATAACTATGTTATACTTCTCATATTTTTTTACTCTTCCCTTAATTTTGAATTAAAATGTATATATAGTAATTGTGAAATTAATTTTCTTATACCATTTTTTGATTTTTATATCAATCTTTTTAATAATTTTCTTTGAGGTTCAAAACATATCTCATATTTTTTTAAATTTTTATTTTGAGCGTTTTACAGATATTTATTTATCTATACATTAACAAAATATAATTGAGATATTCAAAATCAAAGAAGTCGGTCGGTTTATGTCCTTTGATGCGTTAGTGACTTGGTCTATTTCATGGCTTATTTTCTTTTTGGGAATATCCGATTTGATTGACTGATAATTTCGCAATGAGCGAAATTAAATAACAAACGAAATTATTCATTTAAATCAAAGCCAATAGTTGTGATAGACATATCTAACATATATATTGATGAAAGCAGTTTTTGTCGAATCTGTAATAAACGCGGAAAATTGATTTTTATTCTTAATTTCAACTTGAATTTCTATAGATTTTGTACTTATAAATTGAATTTTCACCGAACACTAATTTTTTTTATTAAAAATTTTTTTTTTGCTTTATAAATTGTTATATAATAAAATTTCATTATTGCTCTTTTACATGTTTTTTAGGAAAATATATGGAGTTTTCAAAGTGTGGAACATATCTACCCTATAAAAAGAGAATTAACTGTATATATATATATATATATATATATATATATATATATATATATATATATATATATATATATAAACCTTGATTTAAAACTGCTTAAAATCTCTTTATAATACAAAACATTTTTTTATTTAATTTTTGATTTATTTTGAAATTTTTAATTTTTTTAAATATGTATTTAAAAAAATACAAAAATTATATTCAAGCTCAATAAATATTCTATAATAATTAAAATATGTAAAATTTTATCTGTAATGATTTTAAATCATTTAAAATGACAATTAAAAATTTATTTATATATATTAAAACTTATAAATAAATAAATAAAAGTTTAAGCTTTATAAAAATGGATTTACAAATTGAAATTTCATATAAATTATATTAATTTTATTTTCACATATGAAACAAAAAAATAGTTTTCAGCGTTCGATTCGTCTTGTCGATTCTCATCTGAATTCGAACGAGTTCATGTAAATTTTTAACGAATTACTCGGATATTCTGAGAGATCACTCTCGTGTGAGACACGTGAAATTTTGCACGAAAGAGCATTTTAATCGTCAAAAATCATGATTAGGTCGATAGATAGAACAAATAGTGGTCTCACTGTGAAATTTCAGTACCAAGAACGCATATTTTGATGCAAAATTCGAACGAAAACCGCACGCAAACACCATTAATTTTGTCATATATACGTTTTTTTCGCGACCGAAATCAATCCAATCGACAAATATTTTGCAATTCGACGTTGAAAATTTCCGTTTTCGTTTTCAAATCGCGATTTTTGATGCTGAAAAACGTCATAACTCGGCTGAACCGACTGCGATTTTCAAATAGTTTTCAGCGTTCGATTCGTCTTGTCGATTCGCATCTCAATTCGAACGAGTCCATGTAAATTTTTAACGAATTACTCGGATATTCTGAGAGATCACTCTCGTGTGAGACGCGTGAAATTTTGCACGAAAGAGCATTTTAATCGTCAAAAATCATGATTAGGTCGATAGATAGAACAAATAGTAGTCCATAGATAGAACATAGATAGAACAAATAGTACTCCATAGATAGAACAAATAGTAGAACATAAAATTCACCTTACTTTTTGTTACAGCACACATTTATATGGAAAATGTTGCACGATCAAAAAGTAAGGTGAATTTCAAAAAATTGCTTTAGCGTGATCAAAAATTAAGGTGAATTCGATCGAAATCAATTTAAATATTTTTTTTTACGATGGCAAATGATTATTCACTTTTGTTTTTTTTTATCACAACATAGTACGTTTTTTATAAAAAATTCCTCAATGTGTTTTTTAACACGATGCGATCGTATAGAAAAATTCACCATATTTTTGGATCGAGTTCACCTTACTTTTTGATCGTTCCACGGTCATTACATAAGATTCACCTTACTTTTTGATACAGCACACTTTTATATGGAAAATGTTGCGTGATCAAAAAGTAAGGTGAATTTCTAAAAATTACTTTAGCGTGATCAAAAATTAAGGTGAATTCGATCGAAATCAATTTAAATATTTTTTTATGCGATGGCAAATGAATATTCACGTTTGTTTTTTTTATCACAACATAGTACGTTTTTTATAAAAAATTCCGCAATGTGTTTTTTAACACGATGCGATCGTATAGAAAAATTCACCATATTTTTGGATCGAGTTCACCTTACTTTTTGATCGTTCCACGGTCATTACATAAAATTCACCTTACTTTTTGATACAGCACACATTTATATGGAAAATGTTGCGTGATCAAAAAGTAAGGTGAATTTCTAAAAATCACTTTAGCGTGATCAAAAATTAAGGTGAATTCGATCGAAATCAATTTAAACATTTTTTTATACGATTGCAAATGATTTTTCACTTTTGTTTTTTTTCGTCGCAACATAGTACGATTTTTAAAAAAAATTCCGCAATGTGTTTTTTAACACGATGCGATCGTGTAGAAAAATTCACCGTATTTTTGGATCGAGTTCACCTTACTTTTTGATCGTTCCACGGTCATTACATAAAATTCACCTTACTTTTTGATACAGCACACATTTATATGGAAAATGTTGCGTGATCAAAAAGTAAGGTGAATTTCTAAAAATCACTTTAGCGTGATCAAAAATTAAGGTGAATTCGATCGAAATCAATTTAAATATTTTTTTATGAGATGGCAAATGAATATTCACGTTTGTTTTTTTTTATCACAACATAGTACGTTTTTTATAAAAAATTCCGCAATGTGTTTTTTAACACGATGCGATCGTATAGAAAAATTCACCATATTTTTGGATCGAGTTCACCTTACTTTTTGATCGTTCCACGGTCATTACATAAAATTCACCTTACTTTTTGATACAGCACACATTTATATGGAAAATGTTGCGTGATTAAAAAGTATGGTGAATTTCTAAAAATTACTTTAGCGTGATCAAAAATTAAGGTGAATTCGATCGAAATCAATTTAAATATTTTTTTATGAGATGGCAAATGAATATTCACGTTTGTTTTTTTTTATCACAACATAGTACGTTTTTTATAAAAAATTCCGCAATGTGTTTTTTAACACGATGCGATCGTATAGAAAAATTCACCATATTTTTGGATCGAGTTCACCTTACTTTCCGATCGTTCAACGGTCATTACATAAAATTCACCTAACTTTTTGATACAGCACACATTTATATGGAAAATGTTGCGTGATCAAAAAGTATGGTGAATTTCTGAAAATTACTTTAGCGTGATCAAAAATTAAGGTGAATTCGATCGAAATCAATTTAAATATTTTTTTATGCGATGGCAAATGAATATTCACGTTTGTTTTTTTTTTATCACAACATAGTACGTTTTTTATAAAAAATTCCGCAATGTGTTTTTTAACACGATGCGATCGTATAGAAAAATTCACCATATTTTTGGATCGAGTTCACCTTACTTTTTGATCGTTCCACGGTCATTACATAAAATTCACCTTACTTTTTGATACAGCACACATTTATATGGAAAATGTTGCGTGATCAAAAAGTAAGGTGAATTTCTAAAAATCACTTTAGCGTGATCAAAAATTAAGGTGAATTCGATCGAAATCAATTTAAACATTTTTTTATACGATTGCAAATGATTTTTCACTTTTGTTTTTTTTCGTCGCAACATAGTACGATTTTTAAAAAAAATTCCGCAATGTGTTTTTTAACACGATGCGATCGTGTAGAAAAATTCACCGTATTTTTGGATCGAGTTCACCTTACTTTTTGATCGTTCCACGGTCATTACATAAAATTCACCTTACTTTTTGATACAGCACACATTTATATGGAAAATGTTGCGTGATCAAAAAGTAAGGTGAATTTCTAAAAATCACTTTAGCGTGATCAAAAATTAAGGTGAATTCAAACGAAATCAATTTAAACATTTTTTTATACGATTGCAAATGATTTTTCACTTTTGTTTTTTTTCGTCGCAACATAGTACGATTTTTAAAAAAAAATCCGCAATGTGTTTTTTAACACGATGCGATCGTGTAGAAAAATTCACCGTATTTTTGGATCGAGTTCACCTTACTTTTTGATCGTTCCACGGTCATTACATAAAATTCACCTTACTTTTTGATACAGCACACATTTATATGGAAAATATTGCGTGATCAAAAAGTAAGGTGAATTTCTAAAAATTACTTTCGCGTGATCAAAAATTAAGGTGAATTCGATCGAAATCAATTTAAATATTTTTTTATGAGATGGCAAATGAATATTCACGTTTGTTTTTTTTTATCACAACATAGTACGTTTTTTATAAAAAATTCCGCAATGTGTTTTTTAACACGATGCGATCGTATAGAAAAATTCACCATATTTTTGGATCGAGTTCACCTTACTTTTTGATCGTTCAACGGTCATTACATAAAATTCACCTTACTTTTTGATACAGCACACATTTATATGGAAAATGTTGCGTGATCAAAAAGTATGGTGAATTTCTGAAAATTACTTTAGCGTGATCAAAAATTAAGGTGAATTCGATCGAAATCAATTTAAATATTTTTTTATGCGATGGCAAATGAATATTCACGTTTGTTTTTTTTTTATCACAACATAGTACGTTTTTTATAAAAAATTCCGCAATGTGTTTTTTAACACGATGCGATCGTATAGAAAAATTCACCATATTTTTGGATCGAGTTCACCTTACTTTTTGATCGTTCCACGGTCATTACATAAAATTCACCTTACTTTTTGATACAGCACACATTTATATGGAAAATGTTGCGTGATCAAAAAGTAAGGTGAATTTCTAAAAATCACTTTAGCGTGATCAAAAATTAAGGTGAATTCGATCGAAATCAATTTAAACATTTTTTTATACGATTGCAAATGATTTTTCACTTTTGTTTTTTTTCGTCGCAACATAGTACGATTTTTAAAAAAAATTCCGCAATGTGTTTTTTAACACGATGCGATCGTGTAGAAAAATTCACCGTATTTTTGGATCGAGTTCACCTTACTTTTTGATCGTTCCACGGTCATTACATAAAATTCACCTTACTTTTTGATACAGCACACATTTATATGGAAAATGTTGCGTGATCAAAAAGTAAGGTGAATTTCTAAAAATCACTTTAGCGTGATCAAAAATTAAGGTGAATTCAAACGAAATCAATTTAAACATTTTTTTATACGATTGCAAATGATTTTTCACTTTTGTTTTTTTTCGTCGCAACATAGTACGATTTTTAAAAAAAAATCCGCAATGTGTTTTTTAACACGATGCGATCGTGTAGAAAAATTCACCGTATTTTTGGATCGAGTTCACCTTACTTTTTGATCGTTCCACGGTCATTACATAAAATTCACCTTACTTTTTGATACAGCACACATTTATATGGAAAATATTGCGTGATCAAAAAGTAAGGTGAATTTCTAAAAATTACTTTCGCGTGATCAAAAATTAAGGTGAATTCGATCGAAATCAATTTAAATATTTTTTTATGAGATGGCAAATGAATATTCACGTTTGTTTTTTTTTATCACAACATAGTACGTTTTTTATAAAAAATTCCGCAATGTGTTTTTTAACACGATGCGATCGTATAGAAAAATTCACCATATTTTTGGATCGAGTTCACCTTACTTTTTGATCGTTCAACGGTCATTACATAAAATTCACCTTACTTTTTGATACAGCACACATTTATATGGAAAATGTTGCGTGATCAAAAAGTATGGTGAATTTCTAAAAATTACTTTAGCGTGATCAAAAATTAAGGTGAATTCGATCGAAATCAATTTAATTATTTTTTTATGAGATGGCAAATGAATATTCACGTTTGTTTTTTTTTATCACAACATAGTACGTTTTTTATAAAAAATTCCGCAATGTGTTTTTTAACACGATACGATCGTATAGAAAAATTCACCATATTTTTGGATCGAGTTCACCTTACTTTCCGATCGTTCAACGGTCATTACATAAAATTCACCTAACTTTTTGATACAGCACACATTTATATGGAAAATGTTGCGTGATCAAAAAGTAAGGTGAATTTCTAAAAATTACTTTAGCGTGATCAAAAATTAAGGTGAATTCGATCGAAATCAATTTAAATATTTTTTTATGCGATGGCAAATGAATATTCACGTTTGTTTTTTTTATCACAACATAGTACGTTTTTTATAAAAAATTCCGCAATGTGTTTTTTAACACGATACGATCGTATAGAAAAATTCACCATATTTTTGGATCGAGTTCACCTTACTTTCCGATCGTTCAACGGTCATTACATAAAATTCACCTTACTTTTTGATACAGCACACTTTTATATGGAAAATGTTGCGTGATCAAAAAGTAAGGTGAATTTCTAAAAATTACTTTAGCGTGATCAAAAATTAAGGTGAATTCGATCGAAATCAATTTAAATATTTTTTTATGAGATGGCAAATGAATATTCACGTTTGTTTTTTTTATCACAACATAGTACGTTTTTTATAAAAAATTCCGCAATGTGTTTTTTAACACGATGCGATCGTATAGAAAAATTCACCATATTTTTGGATCGAGTTCACCTTACTTTTTGATCGTTCAACGGTCATTACATAAAATTCACCTTACTTTTAGAATCAGCACACATTTATATGGAAAATGTTGCGTGATCAAAAAGTAAGGTGAATTTCTAAAAATTACTTTAGCGTGATCAAAAATTAATGTGAATTCGATCGAAATCAATTTAAATATTTTTTATTACGATGGAAAATGATTATTCACTTTTGTTTTTTTTTTATCACAACATATTACTTTTTTGTAAAAAATTCCGCAATGTGTTTTTTAAAAAATTCACCATATTTTTGGATCGAGTTCACCTTACTTTTTGATCGTTCAACGGTCATTACATAAAATTCACCTTACTTTTTGATACAGCACACTTTTATATGGAAAATGTTGCTTGATCAAAAAGTAAGGTGAATTTCTAAAAATTACTTTCGCGTGATCAAAAATTAAGGTGAATTTGATCGAAATCAATTTAAATATTTTTTTTTACGATGGCAAATGATTATTCGCGTTTGTTTTTTTTTTTATCACAACATAGTACGTTTTTTATAAAAAATTCCGCAATGTGTTTTTTAACACGATGCGATCGTATAAAAAAATTCACCATATTTTTGGATCGAGTTCACCTTACTTTTTGATCGTTCTACGGTCATTACATAATATTCACCTTACTTTTTGATACAGCACACATTTATATGGAAAATGTTGCGTGATCAAAAAGTATGGTGAATTCGATCAAATCAATTTTTGTGTTTTTTATAGGATGGTAAATGATTATTCACCAAATTTTTTTGATGGAAATCACCTTTGTTTTGTTTTGATCACAGAATACTTTTTTTATAAAAAAAATTCCACGACGTGTTTTTTATCACGATGCGACCGTATAGAAAAATTCACCATATTTTTGGATCGAGTTCATTTTACTTTTTGATCGTTCTACGGTCATTAAATAAAATTCACCTTACTTTTTGATACAGGAGTCTTATCGGTCCCGCAGCCTGCAGGACATTAGGCCTATTTTAAGGCTGCCCTGTTTCATCAGGCTTTGCACCTTTGGGTTGTGCGGTACTCGGAGCAGAAAGCTCCGCGTATCTGAGTGCTGGAGGCGTGCACTCAGGACCTCTTTCCTGCTGCCTTCTCCTATGTGTGGCAGGAGCGCCGCCCTGACGTCGTTTTCCGAGACGCCCTCATCAAGGACCTTTACCAGGACCTCTTTGGTTAGTGTCAGCACTCTCATGCGAGTTTTGTGCCCTGCCGCCAACCTGACTCTTTCTTTGATGACGTTCAAGGCTTCGGTCTTTGTAGGACGGAACACCAATTCACTTTTGGCGTCCCGCCTCACTATGAGCGGAAGCAGCGGCGTCTCCCTCTCAAAGTTGTGCATTCTGCGCAACACTTCCGCGAAGGAGAGCGGCACATCCACCTCCGCCTTTGGTTCCAGAACCACGCTACCCGGTGGGTACTTGCTGCTCCCAGACTTCGCCAAGAGCAGATTTGCTCTCTGGACGGATCCTCGGGGGCGCGGAGCTGGAGGAAGTGAGGGTTGATATGGACGAGGAGGAGGATGAGAGTGGCGAGGAGAGGGGGGGGCGCAGGAAGTTTCTGGGCCGGTCCTAGATTCTTAATTTTTTAGATTCTTAATTCTTATTTTTTTTGTTAATTAGTTGTCATTTTTGATATTTAGTTTTCCCACTTTTTGTCAATGAAAATAAAATTTCTTCAACCATTGTTTCTTTATATAAAATTGATATATAATATTTATATGAGCAAAATATAAAATATTGAAAAGTATCTGTAGAAGATATATATCTTTGAGACTTAGATTTAGTACTTTTAATTAAAAAAATTTTTGATTTCTTAGACATTAATTGAATAAATTTACAGCATACTTTGATTGGAAATAATTGTGGGATTG
This sequence comes from Leptonema lineaticorne, assembly GCA_024500535.1. Lineage (NCBI taxonomy): Eukaryota > Metazoa > Arthropoda > Insecta > Trichoptera > Hydropsychidae > Leptonema > Leptonema lineaticorne. The sequence continues at coordinate 14,429,754 of JANIJI010000030.1, read as the reverse complement.
TTTGTTTCCACCACGCTTTCATTTAATTGGCAGCATTGAATGTCAACTGTCAAACGTTATAGTTGTGTTTCGCGACATCATGGCTAGGAATTATATTTTTCTTTTTGGTACCACTAAATTGTTTAGAAAATCCAATATTAGTTCCACAAAAATAATACAAAATAAAAATTTACAATCAAATTTTCTCCAAAGTACGAGTTTGAACGTTAGATATTGTCATATGAAACAGGAAATTTTAAATACTCTCAGGAAGGAAACGGAAGAAATTCATTTAAAGCACAACGCTAAATTTCAATTATGCTATACTTGTAAAAAATGTAATCATAAAAATATGAAGCTGATCTCAAAAATAGCGTACTATAAAGGTGTTGTTATTGTGGAATGCGATGGATGTTCCAGTAACCACTTAATAGCTGACAATCTCAATTGGTTCACAGACCTCAACGGTATGAAGAACATTGAAGATATTCTTAAAGCGAAAGGAGAAACTGTTATGAAAATTACTTCTCGTGACTTAGAAATTGTCGCCAGAAAATCTTTAGACGATATTAATAAAAAAAAATAATTTATAAATAATGCAAAACGTACTTATTTTTATGTCATATTTATTCATAAACTTATCTTTTATTTTATAACTATAATAATGTTTACCAAATTAGAAACTTTTCTAGGCAACCTAAAAGTTTAATCACTACTTAAAAAATTTTCAAGTATTTAAAACAATTTTATGTTATAAGTATCGCGTTAGAAATCACTTACCCATATTTACTACTGATTTTTTTTCCTTTTACTTTATTTTATTCCATATTTATCAAATATTTGATATCAGATACATTTCATTACATGAATATGTTTGCGCTAATGATTTCATTTATTATTAAATAAAGTAAAAAAAATAAAACCAACCGCTTCATTAAATTATTAGTTATCTGAATACGATTACTGATTACTTCTCATTACCTGACCCATCTATTAGAATCTATCCAGTCCGTTAATTCTTCCCATTATGCTAAGTAAATGCTGAAATAAAAATAAAATATATAAATATATTTACTTTTCTGCCCAACTCTAATAACATATACTTTTCTGCTTTAATGTAAAATTCAATTTACATTAAAGCAGAAAAAATGTTTTAAGAACAAAGCAATTTCTAGAATTATAGTGTTCGGATCTTTTGTTTTAACTTTTTTAAAGAATATATGCTAAACGTAAAAAGCATTATTTAAGCACAGAGTTGCGGTTCACTTAAAACACTGATTTTTTATCAAATAAATTGTTATAAAAAGTTGTTATTGAAAATTAATAAAGCGATTTAAAATAAAAAAATATTCGTTTATTTCTAAAATAATTTCTTATAAAATTACAAAAATGGCAACATACATAATATGGTATATACGTATCATATGCGCATACAATATTTTTTTATACAAATCACTTGAACAATAAATGTATAATCTATCATACTTTACTAATTTTGTGTATTTTACAAATTTTAAGAACAAAAATTACCGCGTATTCCTTTTTTCAACTTCATGTTTTTATTGCACAACCAAGATTATAATACTGTCTGGACATCATTAATATTAGAAATTTTACATTTTCTTCTATTTACACCAATTAAATGCGTGTATGTAAATTTAACATTCTCGTATATTTTTTCTTTTCATTGTGAATTATATGTATGAATATGGAACTGGTAACTATATAAAAATACAATATAAAAAGTTTCACCATAAATTAATACCACAATTTGAGTCAACGAATGCACGTTTTTACAATTAAAAATAAAAAGTCATGCAGAGCACCACAGCTAAGTTAAAATTTAATTTTGTTACACTTATTAAACTAAAATATAATATTACAAGATCCTATCTGTACGTGATTTAAAAAAGACAAACAGTTTAAAATTATCTAATAATGATATGCATTAGCACCTATTTTTCACATTGCTCGTGTCCAAAATGCATCAAAAATACCATGATTAATCAATTAACAGGTGTTCAATATATATATATATATATATATATATATATATATATATATATATATATATATATATATATATATATATATATATATATATATATATATATGCGATTTAAGGCACATAGTATCATAGTATACTAAAATTAGATATAAATTTAAAAAATCAGATGAATATTATTATTCCTTTACTTTTATATAAACAATTACAACATTTATTTTCGAAATAATATTATTAACGATCGTCTATTATCAAATTACATTTAAACGTATAAATTAAAAAAAACAACATAATAAATATGCAGCACTATCAAACCTTTTAGAAAATAAAATATGAGGGTTGAACATAAAATTAACGAATCTCAAAAAAAAACCTTCCAGAGCTGTCGCACTAGTGTTATTAGTTTAATTTCAAAAATGTTAATATATTTTTTTTATATTGTAAAAAACAAGATCATTTACAATATAACACTGTATGACTTTTATATACTTTACAAATGTTCACATGTGTAATATATTTAAATTTTATAAATCACATTATAAAAAAAATACTAAATTATTATCTTTTAAAATATTTACATTACAATAACAATTCAATTACAAAATTAGACATTAAATTCCCAAATTTTAAGCTTTATTTAAATAGTTACATATAATTTGGCGTGCATATTTTATGAACACTACTAATTAAAAATAAATCAATTCCAACTTATAATTCTGAAAATATAGTTGAAAAGTAAATTATTAAAATAAATGACAAAACTAAAGAATCTAAAAGAGAAGATTTTGAATGAAATTAAAACAAATAAATCTCATAAACAAATTTTTCATTATTATGAAAATATTGGCACCAACTTTATTTTTCTCTTCGTGATCAGATCTTTTCATCAATGTACTATTATTAAAAAGCGATAATTTATTAGTCTAAAATTTGTCTTAAATGTTATTTAAACAACTATTGATGTAGTTCAATTTTTTGTATTTTAATACGAAGCAACATATTTTATGTACATTTTATATAACTTAAAAGAACTGTCCTAAAACAAGTCTAAACGTCCATTATATTTACATTTGTTATATCTTTACAATATATATATATATATATATATATATATATATATATATATATATATATATATATTTATATATATATGGTGTTTTTTATAAGTATATAAAACTTTAAATTAAAATAAAACAGATGTATGATGTCATGTGCTGTGAATCTAATTCTATTGAAACGATAATTCTATACTATTTTTATTTGCATATGATTTCCAGCATATGGCCACCTTGGTTGACTTGAAGAAAGTTTAAACGAGAGATCCAATTTTTGATCAATTGAGGACAGAAATCAGTCATAGCGTAGCAAATATTATCTTCTAAGGTTGTTTATGGTTTATCAGCATAGCCGAGAAATTACACATAGTCCAGCAGCGTTAAATAGCATGATCTTTAAGGCCATATCAACAAGTCCATTTTCACCAGCAACATTGTTTTGAACCTATTCACCAATATACGATGACCGAATGCTCGTGTGGCTTCAATTCAACCCGCAACCCTAAATCTTCTATAAAGTGGATAGACACAGTTCCAATTGTCAAGCACCATGCCAAATGGACTCATCTGAGTCTTCCTCAATACTACGCTCCACAATCGAAATGGCTTCTATGGTTCGCACTGTATGACATCTCTGATGACGCGTATTATCCTATAAAGTAAAATTGATGCACAATCGATCCACGGTTATTCGAATTAATTGCTTTGGTGCACGATTTTGACCATAAAATGTACAAGAAACGCGATAAGTTTCTTGAATGAGTCATGGTCCTCATAGAAAAAGTTTCACGATTTATAGGTGTTCTTCAAGTGTTAGTCAATAAATGATATAATGGCATATAAAACTAAATACAAAACAAGTAATAGCTGCCAAAATGGTGTAAATATCAAAAAGCATTATTAACATAAAGTTTTATACCTTCATAAAAAACATATATGAAAATTTACATCAATAGAAATACGAAATTTCTTAAAATGGCACGCACGCGCGCACACACACACGCATATATATATATATATATATATATATATATATATAATTTAAGGCACTATTTCATATTTGTAATAGTACTGCATTTAAATTATTATAAATCCATCAAGTACTATGATCTTCAAATGATGTCTCTTTTCCAGTTTTCGTTTGGTGTTCAACATAATATACCAAATATTAAAAAGATTCCAAAATAATATTGTATTTAATTACCTATGGCAACGAAAGAAAAAATAAAACCTCAGTCACTTTTAAACTTAAATATACGTAAGAAAAAAGTGAACATAGGAAACAATTCAAGACTCATAATACTATCAAGGAAATTTATACATCTTTGCAGTACTATACATTACTAAAAATTATTTTACAATATTTAATTGCGATATTCTTTAAATATTTTTCTTCAATTACAAATTTACACCATATCGCAGAAAAATATATAATAACTATTAAACATAATATACTTCATTATATTATATATACGCCAGGCGTGTGCGTTTTGATGAAGAATTTAAAAAAATCGAGAATTTATCTCTTTCCGCCGACTTACTCTTAACATTTTTCAACATTAATCACTTTTAATATTTGTATGTGAAAATAGATACTGTTTTACCACAAAAAAATATCTATAATTTCTGACACTTTCGAAATTTGACAGATTACCTTGATAATGTACTGGAAAACATCATAAACCAACTATTTTACATAAAAAATAGAAATTAAAATATTTATGAACAATTTATAGATAGATTCGTTCGAAAACCATGTATATAATAAATAGATAAGAAGTTCTTAATATTTCTTGGTTTAAATATCCAAATCATCAATTATGAAATGAATTCTAAAAGCTAATTATTTTTCATCCTATTTTTCCATGCTATCTAAGCTTACAATCTCAACCTTCAAAACACTAATATACCTTATTTTGCATAGATAAGAATTATAGAAATAGACGAGTAAAAAATATATACTGTCCATTTACAATTTAACACGCACATATAATTTTATAATCAATATTTTAATATTAAATATATCGCCACAAATCACAATTTCATATAAAGATTCAAGTGAACTCTACTGAGAATCCTTGGAATAAATTACTATTTAATTAAAATTGTATATTTTTTAAGAAATTTCATTTTAAAATCACACAAAATTCTAGTTAATGGTAAAAGAAAGAAATAAATATCCAAATTGATAAATGATTTCGAGCTATACAGTAAACTATTTAATTAAAAAATACTTTAACATTCATAGGTTAAACAAATATAAATAATTACATAAAAATTATGTAATCCGCACTAATAAATGTATGTTTAACTTATTAAATGTGTAAAATTTCTTCTCGATCTCGATTTTTCGATAATAAAAATCAAAAAAAAAAGTGAATTAATTTTGTCAGAGGTCTTCATAAAAAAAAAATACGAGAATTCAAAATCATAAACCTCTACGACGCCAAATTCTAAAATTTCGATGTCAATATTAATTGACACTAATTTAATCCGTTACTTATCAAAATTAAAGCCTAATATTAAATAAATTTCACAAAATTACAATTCAGTTTACAATTTCATTAGTAATTCTAGGAACTAATGTCAAATACCGTAAAACAAATAAAAATAAGATCTTTTATAGCCAAATAACTCAAAACTCAATTTATGACGATAATTTAAAATAATAAATATGTAAAATTACACTTGTTTCGGTTTACTAACTATAGCATATGGTGAACCGTTAAATGCACAATGGTCAACATCGGAATAGACTGCAGAATCCTCATTATTATTATTTCCGACGGGTTTGGATTTTAAGGGCACTTGAGGACCCGGCACACTAGGCTTTCGTATCATACCGTAGCCTAAATAGGAATCGTCCGCTAATCTAACAGATTGCATGACATTCACGACTTCATCATAATCATTCCACACTCCCTTGGATTTATCTTTTACATTATTTGACTGCATATCTAAAGGACGCGGCACAATCGATTTGTAACCGTCGGATCTATTCAGTTTACTCATGGAACCGAAATGTTGTAACCTATCATAATTAGTATCTTCCACATTCTGTACGGGCGATTGCAATATAATTATTTTAGAAGATTCGCCAGAACTAACGGATATTAAATTGTCCTGAGATTTTGAAATAGCTTTGTGAGAATTTTTATCGACACTGGGTTTAGGTAAAAACTCGACGTGGTCGATTTCGTTTATGGCTAGAGTTTTCCACGCTTCGTTTCGTAACTCGATTTCATCATACGGAGTGGAAATGTCCGTCGGATTCGCAGCATTTACGACCCGTTCGTAATTATCCAGTTTAGCATATTTACCGAACTCTATTTTACCGGCGCCGCTAAAGTCTCCGTCCGCCTTCTCTTTACTAATCGAAAAGATTTGTTTTCTTGGGGGCTTTATGGGTTTCGGTTTGACGCTCGGCTTCGGCGGCGGAATAAGGGGCACATGAGGATCGGTCGAATGATGCGCGGACGAGGAACTCTTAACGGATACCGAACTAAAATTAAAATCTTCCGAATTCGTCGAAGGAGGAAGAGGGCTTCTGCTTCTGGCTTCCATGTTTAGAACGACTTGCAATTGATCGCTACAATCCAAACTGTGCAAAGAGTCGCCGTTCATCATTTTTTTCATAGATTTCATTTTCAACGACATGCATCTGAATATTTCGTGATGGTTCAAATGTTCAAAGTGAAAAGTTCCTTCGCCCGTTTCGCACTTTCTGCCCGCTTCGAAGGTAAACTTTCCGCTGCGGTAACCGTATCGACGAATATACCTGTACGGCCAAGTGGCGCACAACTTGTTGCCGTCGGCGCCTCTCAATTCTAAAGCGGTCGCGGTTATCGACAACAGATAGGCGATCGGTTCGAATCCGCACCGCGCCGAGGCTTCCGAGGAGCAAAGTTTTACGCGAAAGACTTCTTCTCCCGAAGAACTGTACAGATCGTTGTCTTCGTCGAAGCTGACCTTCTTGGATTCGTCGTCTCCGAAGGCGACCGACTGAAGGGCCGTAACCCATTCGACGGATTCGCTTTCGGTCAACGCCGCGAGCTGATAGGTGGCCGATTTCGCGACTATAGTAATGTTGTTGGGTCCGGAATGAGTAATTTTTATGCAATTTTCTAACGTGATTATTCTTTGGTAGTTTCCGGCGGCCACGTCTTCCTTGTTGTCGTAAATTTCCAACCTCTCGATGCCCTGTTTGCTGGCTTTGAAAAGCAGGCAGTATTTTTGCGGCCACGTTTTCTGTAAATCGAAACGTCACTCGTTACAATGGAAAAATAAACAACGGTAAAAAATGTGTCGCGTTTGAGGTTACTTCGCGACCGAACGGAACCGCGACATTTCGCACCTTCTTGATGGCGATGGCGAGGGCGGCCGGCGGTTGCAGCAGCACGCCTCTCAGAAGAGGCTCGTCCGCCTCCATTCCGCCTACGGTCCGCCTCCAGTCCGCCTCCAGTTATAACTCGACTCGTCAAACGTCAAACTCGACGGACGGCCACGCCTGCGACTGAATCTCGTTTCGTGTAAAATCTAAAAAACCTAAAATATACAAATCTCAAAAACGTGCAAAATATGCGTGAAATATACGTACGTATTTTATTCGTAGTCGCATTTTTAAAACGCTAATGCGAGTTTGACGATTCGGAATTTGGCTAACGATCGCGGCAATGGTCGTATAATCGCATACGTATAGCGTTTCGATTGAATCGGAGCGCGCGCGTTGTCGCTATTGGCCGTCGGGTCGCTGACGGCGTTTCGCTCTATTCTATTTATTAATTCTTTTCGGGAGATGAATCGTCTTCCCGACGTAAGTTATATATTCTACATATATAAAACTGTGAATATTAAAATTATATCAACATTTGTGCGCACGTATTTATATATACCATATATATATATATATATATATCGCGGATCAAAGGATATCTAGTATACATACACGTACACTACATACACGTACGTAATACATACACGTATACTAGAAAATACTGGAAACGGTTTGATAAAATAAATTCAATTTATTTTCAAACTTTTTAGAGTAATTCTTTTTCGTTTATATAATGGCAGTCGATTTAAAGCGACAATGGCAACGTATCGAATCCCTTTCCCGAGACGATATTTTGTAAATTTAATTAAAAAACATATTTTAATTGAACGCGAAAATACCAAAGTTAAATCTCGAGTTCTGTGCGAGAAACGCGTTAAATAAATATATACCGTAGTTATGCCATTAGACACACAAAAAAAAGAGGAATCGCCGATCTGAATTAATGAAATTGTATTTCCACAATTTATTGTAATATTCAATATGATGATGACGTTCTTCCAGGAACATCCTAGAAAATTAATTCCGGAATTATGCAAACAATTTTATCATTTGGGATGGGTTACCGGTACCGGAGGTGGCATATCGATCAAATATAAGTAACGATTTTAATATTATCTATATTCTATAATATTTTTATTCAATTTTACAAATATTTCTATTTCTTTGAATGTTTCCAGTGACGAAATATATATTGCACCATCGGGCGTTCAAAAAGAACGCATAAAACCTGACGATATGTTTGTTCAAACGATTGACGATGAAGATTTGGAATTGCCACCGCCTGAAAAATTGTTAGTTTATACGCGGGTGGCTCACTGCGAATTTTTGTTTTTAAAGGAGAACAATTTTATTTTTTAATAGTATCCTCTTTGATAAAAATATTAGGTGAACGAATAAACGGTAGACTTCTACAATATAAGTTATTTTTTGAACAACCGTTCTACCGTCATGACACAACTCACTTTCTGTATTTGTTTTCTGATAAAGAGTTTCTAATTTTGAACTGAAAATTGATTATTTTATAGGTAGAGACCTTTAAATCCATCCGGTTATATAATGAAATAATTCAAAACGATAATGGATAATTAATGTCCAAATTTTTGGACAATATTGAAGTAATTCAGCAATCAAAAAAATCATTTAAAAGAAAAGATAATGATAATATAATTTAAGTAGTTTTTTCAGACCACTTTTCGAATGTACGAAAAAAGTCTAGTTCCTAAATGAAAATGTTATATTCCGATGTTGTTTCTTCTAATTTATCTTAAAAATGAAAATTTTCGGTGATATATATATATATATATATATATATATATATATATATATATATATATGTGTGTGTGTGTGTGTGTGTGTGTGTATTTAACTTTTATATATCTTAATATCTTGTATATTATCAGGTACACTTTGAATAAATATCGACTTTCTTGTATTAATAATGAAAGAAAGAACTACCGAAATAAAGTTTTAATTAAACGGTTTTTTTATATATTTCAGATTGAAAAAAAGTCAATGTACTCCACTTTTTATGTTAGCATATAGAAAACGAGGTGCCGGTGCTGTAATTCATACTCATTCCCCTCATGCCGTTAGAGTTACTTTGCTTTGGCCTGGAAATGAGTTTTGTATAACACATCAAGAAATGATCAAAGTGCGCATTAATTTTTAATTTCAATAATATTTCTAAACAATTATTTTTTTTATTTTGAATAAAAATTAAATAATAATAATAACATAATTTCTAATACAGGGAATTAAAGATGCAGTTTTAGGAAGATATTTACGTTATGACGAAAAATTAATCGTACCTATTATTGAAAATACGCCTTTTGAACAAGATTTAGCTTTTAGTATGGATGAAGCATTAAGAAAATATCCTGGAACCAGTGCAATTTTAGTTAGAAGACATGGAATTTATGTTTGGGGCGATTCGTGGCAGTCAACTAAAACCATGTACTTTTTTTTATTTTTCTTTTGTTTATATGTGTGTGTGTGTGTGTGTGTGTGTATGTGTGCGTGTATGTTTATATAGAAAACAACTCAAGGTGAATTTATATAATAAGTGTATAGTTATTTTTTTTTGTTTTTATTTGATATTAAAAAGAATATCTGAAATTTCTTATAAGTATGTTGATCCCTAATTATATATTTTAAATGAATTGTTTATATCTTTATTTCTCTACATTTACTGTGTATTCATTGTTAACTTTTAGACTCAATAATTTATCCATAGACTACATAGGTAGTAAAAGGAAGCGGAATAAAATCTTAACAGTAGCTCAAGTATTGCTTTATTTGGCATAAAACAGATTTTTAACTTTAATTGTGACAATACATACAAACCAAATTTAAACTAAAATAGTATCATTTTTCTTTGTTTTCCATTTAATATTTCAGGACTGAATGCTATGATTACTTATTTGAAATGGCAGTTGAAATGAGAAAATTAGGCTTAAATCCGGAATCAAAACCATAAGAAGATATATTGTTACATTTTTTACCAAATATTTTTTGTTAGTATGAAATAATTTTGTATATTTAATAAATTATATTTTATACATGAAAAAAGTATTTAATAATTTTATACCCAATTTTTTCCTCAAAATTTATTTATACAGCGCTATTTACTTTTTTAAGTCCATTCAAATCTTTAGTAAATGTTATCTTTTATTTTGAAGTTAACCCTTCGCACTCTGTAGGCGCCGCCACGGCGACGTAAAAAAATATTTATACAGCTCTGTAGGCGCTGCCACGGCGCCATGAACCATATGTTTGCAATTTATCGTTATAAAAAAGGGTTCTTTTAACACAATCTTATTCAGTTGTATGCAGTATCTACTATTGCTTGGTTGTTTATTTTTGTTTCCTTTCGCGTTTAATTATTGAATATTTCTCAGAATAAATTCTCAGATATGAAAGAAATTTTTGAATTCAATGATAGTGAAGATGACTTAAATTTTAGAATTGAAAGTGATTTATCTAGTAAATTTTTTTAATTTTATATTTTAAAGTGAGATTGTGTGGTATGTTTAAAATGATCAGAAAAAAGCAGAAGACGCGAAACCAGTGAATTTTGTGACACTTATCCCAACAAACCTCGAAGGCACTTAGGTGACTTTTACCAGATACGACACTTTAAAAAATTATAAACAAAGGTTTAAAATACGATAAATATAATATTTTTCATAAAACGAATGCCTTTTTATTAATCACCTTATTTTTCATTTTTTCTAAACCATCAAAAATGTCATATTTTTCTTATATTTTTACATAAATCCTTACGAAGTTACTGATATACAATACTGAAAATATACTCGGAGTGCAAAGGGTTAATAAATTATAAATTTAATAATCGCATAAAGTTTTCTATTAGAATAATAATATTATATGAAACAAGATTAAAAAGCAAATTCATATCGTTTCATTGTACAATATAATCTATTGAAAAGTTCAATTGACTTAGTTTTTCTAATAACGATATTAATTTAAAAAAATGAATACAGTAACTTGTCAAAAGTAAATAAATATAAAAAATTTAAAAAGCTTATCGAATAATACGAGAACGCGTAGCTTCGCCACCCTCTTCCACGAATTCAACTGGTTACTATAATATTGTAAAGTGTCGTAAGCAAATTAATGCAATGGCGTGCTATATGGTAGTTCCATTCGTTAATATTGTATTATTTCAAATATTTTTAATTCCGAATCGATAACTGAGTGACTTTTTTCCTTGATTTCGTATCGATTGATTATTCAAACATTACTTAATATTTGAATTAAAAAATGTTCAATATTTACATAAAATAATTAATTCAAACGTTGACCCAATACATATATTAATATTTTTCCACCGACAATATTGCAACGCCACTGCAGAAGGCTAGCGTGTAGTTATAGTCATAAAAAGTCGAGGTTTGAGGATGAAGGCAAGAGTGAGAAGGGGCGCAGCGCCTGTAGAATAATATCAAGACGTGCTACGCGTAATATTACATATATATATGTACATGTAAATATATATATATATATATATATATATATATATATATATATACGTATTAAAATAATCGACTCAGACAAAAAATCGAACGTCAAAAGGTTCGCGGCTCCCGTCGTGTTCGCTACTTAAGACTCGTCATATTGTACAATTAGTGAAAATCAATTAATATATATATATATATATATATATAATATTATATTTTAATTTTACATTCATTTTTGTTTGGAAATCTCCACCTTTTCTGGTAAATTTGTATTTTAAATGTAACGCTTTTTGCATGCAACTTATCTAAAATTTTATAAAAGAACATTTAATATATAATAAATAGTTCTTAAAAAAAGCTACACACACACACACACACACACACACACACACACACACACACACACACACACATATATATATATATATATATATATATATATATATATATATATATATATATATATATCAGTGCCGTTATTCGGGGTATGCTAGGTGTGTGTTCTGAGAGCATTATATTAAAATCATAAAAAAATGTTATATTTATTTTTTGTGAAATGTTTCAAGTAAATATTCAACAACTGATTCAATACAAAAGCGATATATCAAGTTCCTGTACGTGAAAACGATTTTATATTGTTTGCATTTACATACGAATTTTTATTTCTCTATATTATATATCAGGCAAGATGTACACCGTTTCAAACTAACGTAATCAAACCAATATTGTGAAAAGACGATCGGTGGAACTTGCATACTCAGGTACTTTCAAGTTGTAATGTTCCTAAGAATTATTTTTTCCTATATCATATATCTGGCAAAGCGTGCACTATTTCAAATGAACAGTTTCTCGTACTAATTCAATGCAAAGATGATTTAACGATGTATACATTCTTATTTTTTTTCCATACCAAGTTAACGTACTAAGCAATGTTACATTATATACGTTCATAATGATTATTTTTTTCGTATATCATATGTCTGGAAAGACGAAGTCGATGTTGAACCGTTATGATAGAGACGAACAATTAACTTGCAACACTATTTTTTTTTTGATTCCTGCAATCCATTTTTAGAAATTTAGCGTTTTTTGTGATATTTTTTTCTTTATTAAATTAACAGCTAACTTCTTATTTCTATTTAATTCTAATTAAAATTTATCACGTTATTATTAATTTTATAGTTTTTAGATTTAATATGATCGTTTTTCTATAGAAATTTAATTTTTTTTTTCTATAGAAAAAAATCAACTTAACTTTTATCCTTTTTTTCAGAACACTATGAAATACTTTTTCTTCCGCTCACCTAACTTATCATATAAACAAATATATGTTATAAATATTATACGTGTAGTAGTCTTTTTTTTAATTTGATTAAATTACTACTTCAAACAATATTTCATATTATTTTGTTATTGAAAAACTAGAAAAAAACGCTAATGTAAAAATCAATATTTTTACCTTCAATTTGGTTAACAAAAAAGGAAATCTAAGATTTCTTTCACCATTTTTAATATACAAATTGTAATACATTATATTTACAGATAGACAATTGATACTCACACACACACACACACACACACACACATATATATATATATATATATATATATATATATATATATATATATATATATATATATATCATTGATGTTCAACAACAAAGGTCAATTTTAATTGCAGCCCACATAAAACTGATGAAAATAATCAATATATACATATCTGTATATTAACTATATCAATATAATATGCTACCTTGAAATTGATAAAATTAAACGGCATAAACAAAATCATGAATTATTAAATTTAAATGAAGATTAGAAGAGAGACAAAATATGCCTGGCTTTTGGGACCACTTTAGTTTTTCGCGCCAAGGTCACCAAACACATCACAATCTTCAAGATGGACTTTTTCAAATAGCTTCACAAACATGTAGCATTCTTGTGAAAGTTAACAACACAAATAACATTTGTTACGGCAACAATTCCAACAATTTCCACTACGATTTTTCTGGTCGCGAAGGAAGTTCAGATCAAACAAAAGTTCTCATACCTTCGACAAGAAAGATACCTTCATTTTCTGGATATAAGAAGCGGCTATCGGTGAGTAAATATATGTATGAATGTAAATCGTTAGAATGAAATATAAATGTATACGAATAGTAGACACGAATGCATTTAGTCGCTGCAATTGCGTCACGACAACAATGCGGAATATCGAACATTAGCTCGTTTCTTTCTCGCTATTAGTTCACTTTGGCTTCTTACTGCATCCAGTTCGTATTGTTATATTTCTACTCTATTCTACTCTGCAATTACTTTTCTTTCACATTCCGTAAGTTTGCCGAGTAATTTTATAATGAATAATTAAAATAGTTTGCAATTTTTATTGAAATTTTAATTTTTCAATTTTTATTGAAATTTTTTCCACACACACATGTGTGGAAATATGAATTATATGCATTACTGATTCGTTTTCAGTTTAAACTTTGAATTTGTCAGTTGCCTAACCTAATAATGTTAATTTTTCGCTTAACCCATGTTCTGCCATTTGGGTATTTGCTAATACCACTTGATAAAAATGTAAATGATAGTTTAACGTCATTTTATTGATGTCAGTCAATATTATTTCTTGTCATCAAGTGAACAGATTTGAAAATTAACTGTAAATTCCTATTTCTAAAACTTTTTATTATAATTTAACACCATTCATAAATGTGTAATTTAGAGGCTGTATTATCTATGTATTATTACTGACAAAACGACCATATTAGTTGGGGTATTATATAAATGAAAGCGAGTTTACTAGATCGCTCTTCTTTTTTGTTCCCGCCGTCTATAAGGTTCGCTAACATGATGCATCAAACAGCTAGCCATAGCACCCGATCGGGTAACTTTTAATTTTTACTACCCTCATCCTTTTAAACATTCCACACTGTCACACCCGTTTGGGATTATAGCTGGTATTGAATATTTTTTTCTCTTTTATATTAGAATGAATACCAAATTTTTTTTGAAGCTTGCTAAATTAAGAAGACAACTGTTCTGATATGAAGCGTTTTAGCAGAATTTAAATTCTTTCAAATGCTTTCAATATAGCTTCTACAAGCATTGAACCAAATAATCATATAGTAAAAAATAAAAAAACTTATTCGATTCTTTCAATTTATGCAACCTGCCATAGTCGCCATTTGAAACTTTTTAAGAATTGTAAGACGTTTTAGCAACAAAACGTGACAACTTTATTTTTTTTTATACAACTCATTATACAAATAAGTAACTTTTCATGCAAAAATTTAAAAAAAGTGTCAGTCAGTCAGTCAGTCAGGTAAGGCATATATTTTATTTTATACAACTTTCATTTTTTTAACACTTTAAATATTCCTCTAATGACACTTTCATTATTCTACCAGAATAACATTTGTATTTTTAAGGAATGCACGTCATTCATATAATGTATTAGCATTTTTTAATATTTTGTCTAAATAACTTTTAACAATTCTCATATTTCTTTTCACACACACATATGCATATATATATATATATATATATATATATATATATATATGTGTGTGTGTGTATGTGTGTGTATGTATGTGGATATATATATATATATATATATATATATATATATATATATATAAACAGTTATATCGAGTGCATTTGCGATAAAAACTTTGGGCTGTTTGACGTTCGCGTTCGAACCGCAGGTTTTGGCGTTTTAATGGCCAACTTTGGTAAACGCGATCTCGACAAATACGCCGTAAGTTATATTTTTAATATGATAACATACTCTGCATTTATTTGAAATGCAAACTGCATTTTAATTCAAAACTTTTCTGGAGATATTTTTAAAATATTGTAGGTTAAGTTAATATTGTACATTTATGTTTAATATACTTGACAAACGGAAAAATTATATTGCTTATAAAACAAAAAAGGAATAACAAAAAACGCAAAATATATATATTTCCTTTTATAAAAAATATTTTGTTTTCTCTCAATATTATTATGTTTATATTTAGTATAGTACATATATGCATGTAAAATTATTGTTTTGTAATAAAGCTACTATTTTATCTACTAATATATTGGGAAAATACTTATCTACATATTAGTGTATGATCGATCGAATTGTTAATACAAATATTTTGTTGATTAGAAAAGTAGGATATTATTCTCGTTATATATTTTGACTAGTGATGGCGATGTATTTTTGACTCAAAAAATTGAATATATATATATATATATATATATATATATATATATATATATATATTTAAATTTAACATGTGCCCTTTTTATTTTAAGTTTAACATTATATGTCGTTATAATTTTGTAGACTGTATTAGAAAATCCTACATCTGGTTTGGATGACGATTATGACCAGTGGGAACAAAGCTTTATGTTACGACAAGAACAAGGACATAATTTCAAAAAGTATGTAAAGTTATATCGTATATTGTAACGAGCTTATATATATATATATATATATATATATATATATATATATATATATATATATATATATATATTGTGGCATGCTTTTTTAGATTGGGAACAGATGGATGGTGTAGACCATCGTGTATACCGATATCCATTATTATGGTATTGATCGTTTTAGTTGTATTAGTTCCATTATTAGACCACTCTAATGCTGTCGTCAGCGTGATCGAAAAAATAAATCTTCCTAGAACATGTTCAGATCAATGCAGGTATTGATTTTAATTGTATCAAAATTTAATATATATTATAAAAATCTAAATTTTTATATATTTCCAGGGTATCATTAGTAGAAAGTATTCCAGATGGTTTACTTTATCCTCCAGATGCTCCTAAATACCTCACAACATACGAAACGTGGTTAGATTTGATTAATTTGGCACGAAACACAATTGAAATTGCCTCATTTTATTGGACACTCAGAGAAAATGAAGTTTATCCTCACAACACGTCTAAACAAGTAATATTGCTTACTTAATCAATATTTAATACTTAAAATTTCATAAAATTTCACTCACTGTCATTTATATATTGAGGGCGAGGAAATATTTCAAGCTCTCTACAAATCTGGAACTAAAGGCAGTATTACAATCAATATAGCACAAAGTTCTCCAACAAAATCAAATCCTAACACAGACACGGAAACTTTATCCAAAAAAAAGGCGGCTCAAGTAAAATAAAACTGCTTATATAAATTATTCGCAATATTTTTAATGGAATATTTATTGCCTTTCTTAATTATTCTTCTAAGGTAAGAAGTGTAAATTTTCCAAAATTGTTGGGTGGCGGCGTATTACATACGAAGTTTTGGATAGTAGACCGTGCTCATTTTTATATCGGCAGTGCAAACATGGATTGGCGGTCTCTAACTCAAGTATGATTGTACATTTATCGAGTGTGTATTTTCTTTATAAGTGTAATGGTACCAATATAAATTTTCGCAAATCAATTCTTAGGTTAAAGAGCTCGGTATAGTAGGATACAACTGCTCGTGTATAGCAAACGATTTAGGCAAAATTTTTGAGGTAAGATCGTTTCTATGTAATTTAAAGTATTACCAGTTAAATAAAAAAAAATGAATTGTTCGTAGGTGTATTGGTTATTAGGTGAAGATGATGCATTTATACCACCGTCGTGGCCACAATCTTTACAAACAGTATACAATAAAGAAAATCCAATGAATATCAGTATGAATAATATACCATTTTATTCTTATATTTCTGTGAGTATCATTTAGTGCAATATAATTAATTTTGTCTGGTCTCAATATATATATATATATATATATATATATATATATATATATATATATATAAACAAGAAAGTTAATTAAAAATAGTGGTTGTTTGGAAGGCGTAACGATCATCGTGCATGTCTTCACACAATAAATGTGGGGATTTCTAACGCGATACATATATATATATACTTGAACGCGATACATATATATATATATACTTTAACGCTATATATATATATATATATATATATATATATATATATATATATATATATATATATATATATAGAATTAAGCATGTATAGTCAAATGCCTGTGGGTGGCATTTACTTATTATTTCTAGCGTAAGCAAAACTAGTACGATAGTGTGCGTTACCATAGTTGGAATACGAGTATCGATTATTCCTTATAATGTCTATAGTATAATATATATATATATATATATATATATATATATATATATATATATATATACCATATATACGAGTACTTTCATTTGGATGCCGGAGGTCAAGCTATCGTTACTATTATATATATTTTTTTCTATTTAAGACAAATGTTTTAGAGTTCACCACCACCTTTGAGTCCATTGGGTCGTGCAGACGACTTATCAACTATTATAAACGCGATAACATCTGCAGAAAAATTTCTGTATATATCCGTCATGGACTATTTCCCATTAATGTTATATACTGCGAAAAGGGAGTAAGTGTTTTTTATGTTTTTTGTATACATTGAATTTTACATATGATACTTAGATTTATTTTATATTAAGGTTTTGGCCACACATTGATAATGCAATTAGAAAAGTAGCTTTAGAAGATGGTATCAAAGTTAGAATGCTCATTAGTTGGTGGAATCATTCGAGACCTGCTGAAGATTATTTTTTGCGCTCATTGACGGCTTTAAACGATTCTTATCCAAAAGTTGACATACAAGTTGTAAGTACACTTACGTATTCAAAAACTTCTAGTAACACGCAATTGTATTATTGTAATCGCGTACATCATATTTTTATTGATTAATATAGATTGAAAAATATCTTTTCATAATTTGTTTAATTTTAAAACATTATATATAATATAAATATATAATTTTGTTATCATAAATTTCAGAAACGTTTCGTCGTTCCAGCAAATACTGACCAATCTAAAATACCATTTTCTCGCGTTAATCATAATAAATATATGGTGACAGATAAAGTTGCCTATATTGGTACTTCAAATTGGTCTGGTGATTATTTCACCAATACTGCAGGTGTAGGTTTTATAATAGAAGAACTGGACAACATGGATGGTACACATAACGGAACAAGCATGAGAAATGAATTAGAAAGTATTTTTCAACGAGATTGGGAGTCTCCTTATGCTTTACCTTTGATTCAATGTCACCTGTGGCCTAGAGTCATAGCATAATCTGTTTGTTTTTATATTTCTTTATATAAGAACATATTTTTATATTTACACTTTTTGTCCTTTTCAAACCAGTTTACAGTTTATAATTTATGCAACTATTATGGTTGTTAACTATGTACTATTTCAAATTTTAATCTATCTTTCAATTGAATGCGATTAAATTGGTTGAATAGAAGAAATATTGCATTTAATTACAACTATGTGTCCCAAAAAATATATATATATATATATATATATATCAAACATTTGTGCGTCTCGTGAATATTTCAATATAGAATTTATATCCTATGTTTTCAACACTGAATGTATTTTTTTCCCACTTCTCATTCTTAAAATAACCTTACGCAATTTTAACTATTTTTTTTTAAATTGTAATATTGTATTTTGAAATGAAATATCAAGTTAATACATATTATAAAAATATTGTGTAATTGCAAATGAAATGATAGTTTAATTTAATCCCAAGTTAATTTAATTTTATCAGTCAATAATAATTATTTTTAATTGTCGTTTTCTATGAAAAAATATTTATTAAATTACGAATCTTATTATAACAAATGTTTATAAATAGATAGTTTCCTATACAGGGTTACATGTGCATTTCAGTTAACTAAATATTGTAAAGTGATTGTTTATTAAATTTCGCAATGTATAATATATGGACTGATTTTTAATATATATGTATATTACTTTTGTGTTTTTTTTTTATTTGTCAATTATTTAAAATGTATAATACTTGTGTTGTAATAAATATTTTAATTCTACGTTTTGATTACTACTATCTCTTTACGCTGCTCAAGTGCAATGTTTACTTTTTGAAATGTTTTCTGCTTCTTCTATAGTATCTGGCAATTTGATGTTTAGTGTTTCTGGGAAAAAAAGAACTGAAATTCCAGATATTATCGATGTGCTGCCAAACAGTATCATTGGAAGACTTTCCAGAAATGCGCTCTAAAAAATCAATAAGACATAAAAAAGAAACATTTTTTTTTCAATTTTAATTCAATCTACTTACTAAAAGAGGCGTCTGCGGTGCTACAATAGAACCCAAACGACCAAACATTGAACATGTACCTAACAAGGAATTACGCAATTTTGTTGGAAATAATTCTGTCGTATAAACATATACAACCGCAAATGCTATTGTAATGCAGAATTTTCCAAACATATAAAGTGTCATTTTTAGCCAGTATATATCTGAAATGTTAAATAAAAATTTAGTATTTTCTTTTAATGACGGTATATTTTATTTATAATATCAAATACCCGGTGAGACAAATGCAAACGCAATACAAGATATGCCACTTCCTAGAAATGAGAAACAAAGACATACTTTTCTTCCACATATATCTACTGTGAAATGATAAACTATATAACCTGGTATTTCTACTAGGGAAATAAGTATAAAATTCAAATATATATTTCCCGCGAGAGATACTGAATTGAGTGATAATCCATAGTACGTAAATGTACATGTGATCCACCAGAATGAACAGCAAAATAATCTTATCATTAAAATGGACGATTTGAATACTTGTTTAGTCGAAGATTTTTTCTCTTTGTTGTCTGCTTGTGCAATGTTGAGAATGTTATCGAGTATTTGTAACGATTTACTAGATAAAGAAACTTCGTTAACTGAAGCGACTTTTTTAAGAACTTTTATTGCATCTTCAGATCGGCCTTTACTGATCAACCAACGAATACTTTCAGGAACCAACCAAAAATAACCAATAAGTAGTATTGCTGGCAGGTTAATCATTTTTAAAAGAGTACGCCAGTATGGAAATAAATATGCGATTATTCCGATAAAAACTTCACCAACTGCATAAAAGCAACATATTAAAGTACTTCCAAAAACCCTACGATTGGGGGCCACGAGTTCGACAGCTAAAATCATTGATAAATGTCCATTAATTTAAAAGTATAAAAAAATATTTTTGTAATGGAGGGTAATTTTGCTTTTGTTGTGAGGTGTAAAACATATGTTTTTATATATAATTAATTAATAAAAATGTAAAATAAGAATCGTGAAAGTTTTGTTATTCTTTCGATATAATACGCAATACTTTATGTTTAATGTTATTTAATCTGAGATTATCCAATAATATTATAAGATGAATGTGAATTGACTTAATGAAATTATATACATTAGTAATTTTTACCTAATATAAACGTCGCTCCGTATGTACCGGATACTATTACAGATTCAATAAATTCTAGAGATATAAAGGACCAATATTCAAATGAAAATGATTTTATAAATCCAATAATGCCGCCAATAACAATTCCTCCAATCATGATAAACCTCCTACCAAATCTATCAGAAATAAATCCAGACACTGGCATACCGAAAAATTGACCCACGTTGTTCATGGTACCCACCAGGGTTGATTTCCACGTTTGACATCCCAAATCAAACTGAAGTATAAAAATTTTAAAAATACATAAAACTCATAAATATATTTTAAAATTATTAAAATATTCAACCTCACTATTCATAGAATTGTAATCGTCAAAAAACCAAGTTTCACATTTTCTCACTCGATTTTTATCGAACAGAGTGCTAGGACAAATATCATTGTCTCTATAAGAGAAATACTGCAAAAATATCGATTCATTCATATAAAATCTCGTACAGCTCTCAAATTCACCATCTTTATATGGAACTGCGTTTTGTAACCATAAAGGTTCAAGCGTAGAATTAAATACATCACATTCGGGTATCAAACATCTGAAATGATTTTTAACTGAAATATTTTATTAGAAGACCATTTCAAATAATTAAATATTATTTTTTTTCTTGAAAAACAAAACAGTTGATGTACAAAAAATATAATTATCAGAATAACCATTTTATTACTTTCAATATTTACGTAATCTTATTTGAACTATTTGCGATAAAAATGATTATATATGATTTTCTACATATTATATTTTGCATTGTTGTATGACAATGTACAATATATTTTTATATCACTGTTAAGAATATTTTGGCTTTATTAATTACATTTCTACTTAATCATAAATGAAACTTAAAACTAGCACCGCACCCTTTTAATTCCAATATTTAATTTTCCATTCATTCATCACAAATTAATTTTTAAAAGGTCAAATAGCCAACTTTACAAATATAATAAAACATCAAGTATCCGATCTAATTGGCTAATATAATAAGCCGAATAATTACATAAATATTATACACGTCACATATAACACTGTGATCAAAAAGTAAGGTGAATTTGTTTATAAAATGTAAATTCTTCATTTTTTCTTCCAAATCATTTTTATTCCCTTCAAAATATTCCCCGTCCGATAAAACGCACTTTTACTAACGCTTTTTCCACTCCTCGAAACATTCGGAATAGTCTTTTTCCGGTATAACTTTAAAGACCTTCTTCGATTCGACTTTCAAAACGGCGTGCCGGCATCAGCCTTTGGAGTTTGTTGCATAACCAGAAGTCGCGCGGAGTCAAATCAGGTGAATACGGTGGTTGTGGAACGATATGAGTCGAGTTTTTGACAAAAAAGTCGCGAGGAACCAATGCAATATGACATCGTGCACTATCGTGATAAAGTAACCAAGAGTTGTAAAAACACGTGTAACTCGGAGATAATTAAACCTTTTGACAGTCCTACCAACCTAGGAAAAAAATTACAATTTACCTGCCTTCCTGAAGCCCGGGAGTTTTAAATGACAATTTCACCTTACTTTTTGATCACAATAATACTTATACTGGAGATAGTTAACTTGTGTGTATATGCAAACATATTTTTTCCAATACTTTTCAAATATGCAAAAATATTTTGTTTTTAAATACTTAACACAATACTGACTACTCAAAAATTACTTGGCCATTATAAAAATTCGCTTCAACCGGATTATTCATTATGAAAAATTTTTAAAAATTTCTCTAACATTTTTTTCATATATTTTACATTAATTGGGTTATATAAAATAATTTAAACGCTACCAAAAAGTGTGTTATAACTTATTTCGACTACAGTAATAGTCACTTAATCGAACCATCATATGGCACAGCTATATTGATCTATGGTCTCGTTTAGCGGCCTCTACTGTATATGTTATGTGTTTACATATATACAATAAATATAATTTTAAAAAAGAAAATATTCATGACAAAAGTCAAATCTGTTGAACGACAATAGATAGCATTTAGTCTTGTAAGAGTTTGATGTTGCATTAAAAAAATCTTATTTAGTAATTAATATACTTTTTCGATACATATTTATTTCCGGACTTTTTTTCGATGACTAGACAACGACATGAATTTTAACTTCAAATACTGTTAACAAGATATATTATACAATAACTACCTTAGATTATATTTTAAGTGTATAACATATTTTTAAGATAATCAATTTTATAATACACATTGTTTTAGAGTAACACGTGTAATTACATACATATATTAATAAAACAATAATATAGAAGTATATCAAAAATAATCTTAAATGGGCAGCAATATGCTTTTTTGTGATGAAATAGTGTTTTATATTATTATACGTCGCAGACAGTAGAAAATATTTTCCCAAATCGTACGATATAATTTCCACTGATAAATGATAAACAAATGGAATTTGAACGCATTTATCGAAATTATAATTATTCATAAAATACTTCTTATTTTTATGATCAAATATTTGTCATATACGAAAAGTATATAGAAACATAATAAACTTGTAAAAAGACAAGCTCTGAAAGTATTTTCAAAAGTATTAAGAATGTGCTGTTTCTCATTTAACATTTTCGTTGAATTTCAGGAAAATATTATATATATATAGTTTTCATATTCTGCAAATTAAAATAGTTGAATATTTTTAAAGTTAATGTAGTGTTCTTAGATTATAACAAATTCGGTGGTACATAAAATTCAGAATAAAATTGTTTATAAAATCTTTTCAACTAAAGTATAAAAGAGTTTAATGTAATTAATATTTGTTTTTAAATCCGTTTAAACCAAATTAAATATAGAAAAAACATTCGGAAATACCTAACAATTTATTAAAACGCTACTTAAAATTGACATTTTTAGACCAACGAAATATTTTCAAGAAATAAATTAAATTATAAGATGGTGCATAACATAAATTTAAATACATCAATAATTCTTTTTAAGGAAAAAGAGAAAGGTAAAGAAATTATTGAAATAATTATCAGGTTTTATGGTACGAATAGAGCAAAGGTTCAGCACACGATAATGATTGAATAAAATGTGTGGAAGTGTGTTTCGAAAAAGCTGAATTATCATATATATATATATATATATATATATATATATATATATATATATATATATATATATATATATATATATATATAGTGCTAAAAAATATAATAAACACATGTGTGTGTGTGTACAGAAATAATTCATTTGATGCACACATTTTACGTCTATTTTGCTTTTACGTTTAATTTAATTAATTATTTTGCAATTTACTTGATATGCGTCATACTATAATATATAAAATAATAATTGTTGGACACACACATATATATATAAATTTATTTACCTATGCCTCGGTTCAAACGCCGTAAAAATGTAAGCAGTCGTGGAAAATGCATTAAATGAAACCGGTAGAATCATCAACAGGTAGATGATTATTTGATATTTCCCAAAGCTTCCTAGTTCCTCCAATATATTATCCAAATGAAGGCCAAAGTCGGCAATCGTTGCAGATTTTTTCGGTTCATCCATAATACGAGACGAATTTCCAAATTTGTTGATATTGTTAGTTGAATCTACTTAAAATTGAAAGCGCCTACTTTACAATGAGTACGTGTTTTCATGGCCAAAATCAACAACAGACTAGTGTATGTCAGCCATTTTTTCTGTTTATATGTGTCGTAGGCATCTTCTTGATAATTTCAGCTCAATATATGGTAACGCGTTATGAACGTAATTCGTATGTTAAATCATGCGATTTATTTAAATAACGCGCTCTCGTTATAACTCATTATGGCATGAATATAGACTTTTCTACTGAACATTTTTCACAATCGAACATAAAATTTCTTTACACCTAATATAAACCACATAATGTAGTAATAGTTAACATTGTTTATCTAAATAATTATTCGTTGAAACAATTGTACTGTACTACATAATTGAATATTCGTTTATTATTGTATCTCTCTTAAAAATAATAACAAAAAATTTCATTATTCAATAGTTTCAAAACACTATTATATGAAAAGAAATAAATACACGAAACATTAAAATGAAATATTACACCCCATATTTTATCGATTCATTTTCCATTTATGACCAATATATTAAAAAAACAATATTACCCTCATGAATCGAAGTATATATGCGTTTTATTTTCATTAACACCTATGTTTACCATAAATATAATTATGCCGTAAGAACCGCTCTTATGATATTGTTTAAAACAAATGATTTCAAAAATTTACTCTCAGTAAAAAGTTTAGTTTGAGTACATCACTTCTAAAAGTTTACTCCTTAATAATAATCTTGTTCGATTTTCTAATTATTACAACTTTATTGCCTTCAGCTAATTATGGTATAGCTCTTTTTCAATTATAAGAATATTTTCAAAAATAAAAATTAAAGTATATTCAAAAGTTATTTACTTATATCTTAATGATCCACTCTATAGTAGAGTATATATATATATATATATATATATATATATATATATATATATATATATATATATATACTATGAAAACGTTTTAATTGCGATAAATGAATAATAAAACAAGCGACATACATATAGTAAAACTCATTTTACCGACTATATTGCAAAGCAAACAAAATAATCATATCACTTTAATCGACAAAATAAGGAATTGCCCAAACAAAAACCGTTATTAAGTTATTAATTACCAACTAATTACAAACCAATCACACATACACACACACACATATATATAAATATATATATAAATGATATCGAAACAAGAAAGTCCTCGAATTTCTTTTGTTATATTTTATTATTCTGTAGGAATGTATAATTTACAAAATTAAAGGAAAACTTTAAAAATTCATAATAAAAATTTTCACAAATTAAAAAATCTGTATCTATTCTATTGTTCGTTAAAGGAAACAAGCAATGACATCTAACATATTTAAAAATACTGCATTTCTTTTGAATATCACTATATTCACAAAATACATAAAAAAGACATATTTTTTTATAACATATAAATTTAACTTAACCCAAGAGAACATTTATCCTTAAAATTAGATCACTTTCTCAGTCTTAAATGTTTAAATTTAAGATTTTTCTCATGAGAAAAATGTCTGTTTTCATCAATTCAATGGATTATAAAAATATTTTATTTTTCCATTTCATTACATTATAAACTAATTAATTTGTTAGTATATATGCGAACACAGAAATTATACAATATAAAAATGTAAAACACTGAGGCACATACTATATATATATATATATATATAATAGTATTACATATATTATAATATACTTATAAAGATTAACACTAATCGAAATAATAATACTATAATATTTTCTTTGCGTATTAAACATATACTTTTCTTTTTCATATGCAATGTAGCACATACAAAATCCATAAAACTCGATGCTTTTTTTTTAATTTATATTTTTTAAGTTGCTATATATTTTAAACTTGCAGTTGTAATTTGACTCTAACGTTCCAAATATAATATATTCCATTATTAATATTAATAATAAAAAAAAACATATAAATACATAGTGTGGAATGTATATTCTTGTAAATCTTGTAAGATTTAGTATTAAAATAAATATGTTAAGTAATTTTACGAAAAAAGATTTTTAATACCATTTGAAATATAACTTTAGTAAAACGATGTTAAAAAAAATGTTGTGAAAGTAAAAATACTTGTTTATAATTTAAATCATTATACGTCCATATTGTAACAATTCAACACTGAACATATATTGAAAAAACATTTCATGATCCCTGTTGCAAACGAAGTTATAAAGTTAAAAGCCATTTAAGAATAAAAAAAAACAATAAAATTGTAGAAAAAAGGAACAATTATTATTGAAATGTTAGATTCGCTACACACAAACAAACACATACATATTATACATACATATTATGCATACATATTATTATATAACTTTGGCGGGTTTATTTGTTGAATTCTTATTGATGTTTTCAGCTTCTTCAATGGTATCAGGTAATTTAATATTTAATGTTTCTGGCGACGTTAACATCAATAGCCCGGATATAAACGAACAGCCGCCAAATAATAAAGCCGGCAAAGATGCCATATATTCTGCCTAAAAGTGATTTTATTTAATACTTTCGATCCCATAATAGAAATGTTTTCAAACTTCCAATATACTTACTAATAAAGGTGTTTGCGGAGCAATGATCGAGCCGATTCTTCCGATCATTGAACAAGAGCTTAAAAGTGAATGACGTATTGGAGTCGGAAATAACTCGGAAGTGTACACATACAATGAGCCAAATGCCATAGTTATGCAGTATTTGCCGATCAAATACGCTAATGTGGACAACCATTTCATGTCTGTGAAAGAAAAGAATCGCAAATCAGAATTCCGCTTTTAAGAAAAGGAAATGTTCGTTTAATTAATATATATTATAAATTTACAAACCTATTGGAATAAATGGGAAAATTATACAGGCTATACCGCTTATTAAATAAGCAGCACACAATGTATATTTTCTTCCTATTCTATCCAATAAAACGAAACTAGTCATATAAGCAGGTAGTTCGACTGTACTTACTAAAATATAATTTAAGTATGGATTGCCCGCCAATGAAACGGCGTTAATCGATAGTCCATAATAGACAAAAGTACAAGTTATCCACCAAAACGAACACTTTATAACTCTCACTAATATTATGCGAGAATGGAACACTTGTCTGGCAGGCGATTCGAGTACTTCCATCTCTTCATTCTTACTAACTTCGTCGTTTTGATTAGCACTTTTCATTTCTACGTTCACATAAAGACTTTCCATTGATTTTTCAGTCAACGTTACACCATTTGTTTTAGCTGCTTTTTTAAGAATTTTCACTGCCGATTCATAACGACCTTTGCTTATTAACCATCTGACACTTTCGTGCACTATCCAAAAATATGATATGAATAACAACGACGGTGAATATATAACGCGTAAAAACGTTCTCCAATATGGTAATAACCAAGCAAACACTCCTAACAACATGGCTCCAAAGGAGTAAAACATACATAATATAGTTGCACCTAAAACGCGACGTTTTGGTCCTACAAGTTCCATTCCTGAAAACATACGTAACCAATATGTTAGATTTACATTCTAAAGATATTCAAAAACTTTTTTTTATGTACTTTTATTTGAAATAAACACTTAATTAAAATACCTAAAATAAATGCGGAACTATATACTCCAGAACCGAACGTTGGTTCGAGGTATTCAAAAATTACGAATGTTAAATAATTGTTCGAAAATGATCTCGCAAGCCCAAATACTCCTGCAAAAAATGCAGAAGAAACCAAAGCTAGTTTCCTTCCATAACGGTCTGAAATAAATCCGACTATTGGAAGTGCTGTTAATAGACCAAAACTGTGAATAGTTCCAACCAAAGTTCTTTTCCAACCTTGACACTGAATTCCAAGCTGAAAATAAGAACATATTGTAATGTAGATATAAAATATTACTGTTGAATATAAAAATAAGTTCAACAACTTTGATAAGCAATAGATATCAATCAACGAGTGATAAACAAATGATTTGCATTTTTAACGACCCAAATTAAAATGCTAAATCTGTAATATATTTTTATTGTGTTTATTTTTTAATTCAATTACCAAGAAGAGAATAAGAAGAATAATTTAAAATCTGATTCCATATTATGTTTGTAAAATATGATATATGAAGTTACAATATAATTTATATATGTGTTATTATCATTGTTCAACTTGCTCTATATATTCAGAGGTAGGAAATCGCATGTGTTCTAATATAACTAGTCCGGCCTCTTATGTTTTATGGTGTAATTTTTCAATATTTTTCTGATATTTTAAACATATGATATGCATATTTTTTACATATACGTAAGAAATTGCAACCTTTAAAATGCAAGTGCAAATTTAATGTCGTCCTTTTTAAAAGCGAACTTTTTTTCAGAAGTAATTATTCCCTGATTTACGCGATTGAGAGAAATGATTTTTGAAATATGTTCAATATGAATAAAGTTTTACTCGTAACACTATCCCAGCCCGTTTCTGCATTGAGAATGAATAAATTTTAGATATTTAAGTTATAATAATTATGTGCTTAAAAAAAATACTTATAACGTATTATTATAATGCAATAATGAATGAATATTTTTTTAAACAAAAACTGGACATTCATTTTATGGAATACAACTTGAAATTTAATATGAAATTAATGTTTCAATTTACGCGGAATCCCTCGCCGTTTTTTACGCGGATTTTTTTCCAATTTATGCGTTTTTATATATATTACCTCTTTAACAATAGATTCTCCATTGCCAAAAATCCATTCATCACATGGCACAATAACGCTACGATTAAATAGACCAGCACTGCACTCTTCGTATCTATTATCTATTATAGTATGAGGAATTTCAGAAAAATTCCTCGGAGCATACCTAGTACATCTTCGAGGATCAGTACTCGATGGCATTGCATTTCCTAACCAATCCATTTCTAAAATAGGATTTTCTAAAAGATCACATTCTGGTATTCTACATCTGTAATGAAAAGATAAAATTGATTATTTTATTTTATATAAAAAAATTTTTTTTTCAATAATTCATACAATATTGTAGTGTTTACATAATAATTATAGAACGAAAACCACGAATGAAGAAATATCGGGGAAAATCTACTTTTTATTTAGATTCATAATATTTTCCAGGGATGGAAAAACTGAGGTTTCCCATCCCATACGTGGAATGAAGGCATCTCGATGCCCTTATATATGGGATATAGGCAGGCAGATACTGAAAAAATACGCCTAGATCACACCGTCCAAGACCAAAGCTATTGCCTGTCGGTGGTTCTGGATAGGATGGGGAAGAAAGAAGGATTCAGTGGGTTCACCAAGAAAAAAATGGCCCCATGAATCCCACATGTCTGTCAGTTTAGTTATAAATTTCCTCCTCAGAAAAAAAAATATGCAGAAGCTCAACAGATCTTCTTTATACTATATGGTGTATACTTGTTACGGTAACCGCTTTATCCGTTACATTTAACAAAAAATATATTTCAATGATTATATTTTATTTTTAATATAACGCTCTCAGAGCATTCCGCGTATGTACACCTAGCACACCCTGAATATACGTCATAAATAATATATATATATATATATATATATATATATATATATATATATATATATATATATATATATATATATGCAAACCATATAGCTCAAGTTAAAGACTCTAAAGGCCAAATTTTGCAAGATCCAAAAAGAATTTTACAACAGTGGGCAAACTATTTTGGTGAGATAAGTAACCGAGAATTTCCGCATCCACCCATATTGGAGGCAAACCCAGTACAGGGACCAATTGAACCGATCACCACCATGGAAGTCGAAATGGCTTTGATGAAAATGAAAAACGGAAAAACCACAGGTCCGGATGATATTCCTGCAGAAATATGTAAAATTATGGGCAATCACGGAACTGCCTACCTTGCGACTCTCTTTAACAAAATAACATCTGAGGGTAAGGCTCCCGAAATATGGTCGTCCAGCATTACCGTGCCAATATGGAAGGGTAAGGGCGACCTCGTTGAATGCGCAAACCACAGACCGATACGATTGCTATGTCATGCTATGAAAATTTTTGAGCGTGTCTTGGACAGACGTGTACGTCAGCTGATTAGCATTACTCCAAATCAGTGCGGCTTCGTCAAAAATAGTGGTACCACTGATGCCATCCATGCTGTTCGATTGCTTATGGAGAAACACCAAGAAAAAAATAAAACGGCCCATATGGTCTTCTTGGATCTTGAAAAAGCATTTGATCGGGTGCCTCACGAACTGATTTGGAAATCATTGCGAGCTCACGGCGTCCCTGAGGCTTATGTAAAATGGACTCAATTGCTTTACAGTAATGTCACAAGCACGGTCAGATGCTCGGCCGGAACATCACCGACATTTCCAATCACAGTCGGGGTACACCAGGGTTCCGCCCTTTCGCCGCTGCTCTTTATATTGTGCATGGACACTGTGACAGCTGACATACAACAGCCTCATCTCTGGAGCCTTCTCTATGCAGACGATGTATGCCTCACGGAAACAGAAAATCGAAATGCCCTCCAGGCTCGAACGCAAACATGGAAAGATAGACTGGCGGATAATGGATTAAAACTGAATATAAAAAAGACCAAATATTTGGAGTGCGGTTCACAAACTGAGAGTACAATCTATATCGATAACCAACCGTTACATAAGGTGAACCATTTCAGGTACCTTGGATCTGTCCTAACATCAGACCGCAAAATCTTATCGGACGCGAGAGCGCGAGTCTCCGCTGCATGGATGAAGTGGCGTCAAGTAACTGGAGTCCTATGCGATAAACAAATGCCGATGTACTTCAAAGCAAAAATTTATAAAACAATAGTACGTCCCGTGGCGCTATATGGGTCTGAGTGTTGGCCAGTGGCAACGAAGCTCGACAGTGTCCTTAGCGCCATGGAAATGAAAATGTTGAGATGGTCGCTGGGACTCACACGACTTGACAGAAAGAGAAATGAAGACATCCGCAAACGATGGGGGGTAACATCGATTGCCTGTAAAATGAGAGAGTCGAGGTTGAGGTGGTATGGGCATGTTATCCGTAGCGACGAGAATTCTGTTGCAAATGTAGCCCTACGCCTTGATCTAGAAGGGAAGAGAAACCCAGGACGACCGAAGAAGAGATGGATGGACGGGATCCGGGAGGACATGCGACTCGCGGGCGTCTCATCTGAGGATGCCAGAAACCGAACGAAGTGGAGAATGGCCATACAACAAGCGGACCCTGCACCCAGCGGGAAATAACGCTAGGATAGAGATATATATATATATATATATATATATATATATATATATATATATATATATGTATATATATATATATATTAACCAAAAATCCAAAAAATATACGGAAAAATGAATAAAAAGCAATATGTGCAAAGTTGTACATAAAAAATAAGACAGCTTTGATAACCTCACGACATAAATAATCTTTCATTTGATATCGGGTGAAGAACACGATGTAAA
>JANIJI010000030.1:14255000-14392500 GCA_024500535.1 Leptonema lineaticorne | reverse complement strand
ATCAGGTTAACGTATTTATAATTTTATAACATCTATTGAATTTTTTGATCATTTTAACAATTACATTAAAATCGGTGTAATAGATTTTCCTTAATGAAATGACCGTTTTAAAAAAGGAACATCTTAAGAAAAAAAAGATCTTAAATTTATGTAGAAATAATTCAGCCGGTATTTTTTTTATGCATTATAAAAAAACGACTGCTAAATCTTATAGAAACATTCGTGGAATATGACAGATTAACAATCAAACTTGTAAAAATTACACGACAAATTTTTCAAAAACCTACACAAATGAAGTTTCAAACATATTAGACCGATTAGTAACAAAAATATTGAATTCAGGTGTAAATAAATGTTTCCTCAATAAAAATTACTTTTTTTTCGAGTATTCATATTATTATATTCGTTCTAAATCTGTGGACGTGCATAAGACAAAAGGTGTTTCGAAAATTTTTTCATCATTAAAAAATAATACAAAATTTGCGGTAGATATAATTTACCAATTGGACAGAGAACAATATAACATCAACGATGACCTAGAGATATTTTAGATTTTGCTGGAATAAATAAATAGATTTTGTGTACAAGGAAGCAATTGTTGAAGGAATGTTAAAGCATTTTTTTTTCGATTAGCAGAAAACTAATACCGAAAATTACAACTTGTCAACAACAAAAAAATTATCAAAATCAACAACAGACACTATCATAAATATATTTAAACGAAAAGCTTATCAAATAAAATATTTAAAGTCAGTTAAACTAACATAATATGTTAAAAATATATAATATGAAATCCGATAATTTACAAAATATGCGGTAAAAACTTACAAAATACAAATTTAAACACATAAAATGTCTATAAAAACGCATAAATTAAAGAAAACACTTTATTAATCAAAATTTTGTCATTTTTCATGGGAATCTAAATTTGTAAGAATTACTTATGTTTGAAATATAATCATACATATTCGAAACAATGTCCCAATTAAAAAATTCAAATTTGTTTTCGATAGCTTTAATTATATCAAATATTATAATAATTGTCTTATTACCATCTAGCAGTTTCACATTAAATTTATTTAAATGCGAACACAATTCAGTAAAAAATTAGAGTTCTGAAATCCATTCAGTGTACATTAATTGGTTATGTTTTTCAGTTAATTTAAGTCATCATGAGATTCGTTGATTGAAGAAAACTTTATCCAAAACATGTTTTAGTTTTAAAACTAATCAATATTAAATCAAATTTGATATTAAATCGTTCGCGTGATTGCAAAATTTTTGTACGTGCCGTAGGTTCGCGTGAAATTGGTAGCGAACCTATGGTAGGCTATAGAAATTGTTCCTATCTTACTTTAAACTGTCTTACTATATAATCATAATACATTATTGGAACATAAATTGATGTAGACTGATAAATGTGAACAAAATTGATATTTCTGATTTATTTTTATCTTATTGTTATTGTAGACGCGATAAATGAATCAATTGAATTGGAATGTAAGAATTTATATTGGCAATTAGTGATATATATATATATATATTGGATAAATTAAAAATTCCTAATATGTAATAATTAAAAAAAAAGTAAACGTGATATATTATTACGGTTTTTTTAAGACGCTGTCCTTTTCTTTTTTCCTGTTTTTTATTTATTTGCATTGTTTTACAATGAAATTTAAATTATACTCAAATTTAATATAATGTAATTTTATTTACATTTTGTTACTAATTAATAGCAATAGTTCAAGCACTCGCTCAGTTTCAACTGAATATGGGCCATATTATATGGTCGTTGTTTTGTAATAATCAATCTAATGTTAATAAACGTATTAATACTTTTTATATGTTTTTTTGCTCCTTGTCCTGTTTTTTTGATACAAAAATAATGGTCACCGTATATATAATATAATATTATAAAATACTCGCATATTTAACGATTGATTATTTGACATCAAAAGAAACAAATCTCCAACTATTTTGTGTCGTTTACAATAAATCTATCACTAAAACAATATTGATAAAATTAATATCGAGGAACTTTAATTAAAATTCATATTTTTCTTACCACAAAATACATTTAATCTTTTGTAGAAACGCGTGATTTTAAATGAAACATATATAATTTTATAATATATTGTTTTTTTCAAATTTTGTTAAAGACATTAAAATTAATATGTTAAATGTTCTATAATACTATTATTCGTCGTCATGCACGATACGTTACGTTATATAAGCACGATAAAACCATTTAACAATATTAATATTTAAACAAACTGCTTGACAAATAAAATCAAAAGTCTACTCTATAATTAGGCGCTCTTATATAACACGAAATATTTTAAAACAAACAATTTCTTTTTTCTTTTGCGTATATATGGAATGATAGTTTTCTTTTTTTTTTAATCGTGCCTTCTATTGAAAAATGTCCTCCTTTTTGAAATGTGTCTTTTTTGCAAGTTTTGAGAGATTCAAAACGGACAAAAAGATTTTCTTTTAAGACCGGACCTCAAGACCGAAGACTTCTTTTTAAATTATAAAAATTTAGACCGTCTTCTAAAAGAATTCAAAAATTAGTAATATAGTAATGGTCGCAGAAACGGCGGTTAGGGCGGAGAGCGTTTCCGATGACAGTTGTCTCGCGGACGGTGACAGTCGGGCGTTTCGCAGGATGACGAGTCGCGGAGGCCGCTCGACCGTCCGAATCGAGACGACCGACATCGAGAAAGTGAGGGAGGATGCCAACTGGAAGAAGCTCGTCGAATTGGCCGAGCAGCTCAAAGTCAGATCTCCCGCCAACGGTATCTCTCTCTCCTCACCTTTACGCTGTAATTCAGCCTCCCGTGACCCTCCGTTCTTCGCCATCGGAAATTTCAACCGTTCGCCTCTTTGGAAATTTTTCAGAATGTCTGTCCAATTTTCTTATCGGAGAGGGAAAGTTAGAGAGCTATCTGGACGAGTTTCCGCCGATCGAATCGAATTTTGCTAAAGCGAAAAACGGACTGGAAGAAGCGAAATCTTTTTTGCTTTTGGCCGCGAACGATCTCGGCAAGAAAGCTGGAGTCGCTTTAGACGCCCATTTATTGTTGGGCAAATTACACTATGCGTGCGGCATGTTTACCGAGAGTTTAAAAAATTACTCTTTGGCCGAACTGCACACTTTAACTGAAAAACAACTACCGATGTATGTTTGTTTCTAACTTTATAATTTTACGTCAACGGTTATTTTGTTTATTATTTGTATTTTATAAATTATATTTCTGCTTCTTGTTTAAACAGACGGAGCCTTCGCATTGTCGCGGAATCGTTTGCGATTAAAGGCTTATGTTTAGAACACAGTGCGCATACTGGAGGAAGTCGATTTAAGCAAGTCGAAAGAGAAAACGATATGGTTAGTCGATTAACGTATACTAGTAGGTATTCGGTTTAATTTCTAAATTTATTGTTTGCTTCGTTTATGATGTATAATTTTACTTCATCGGTGCCGTAATTTTCGTTTTCCGTACGCGTTCATTTTATTAATTATCGTTTACAACTTTAGATTCGTTGCTTTGAATTGGCCGCTGAATTATCGCTTCTGTATTTACAACGAGCTACCGAAGGCAACAGTGGGCTAGGTTCCGCAGTAGGAATGAACGCGACCGGCACTCTTGGCCATGGAGGAACTTTTAGTGGCAGTAACAGTGCCGTGAGCGGTTCTCGAGCGCTCGGTCCAGTATTAGAAACCGCATTACAACGTTCTCCTATATTATATATGCAATCTGGTAAATTGCAACGTGCCGTTGAAAGGTGCTTCATTTTAATCAATTTATTATTTTATATTTATAAAACTAAATAGTTTATTTATTTATATATTTATATTTACTACAGATATCGTGAAATGTTGACGGTTGTAGAATCACCCGGCACTCATTCGTTACGTTTGACTTTAGCCAGACAATTGGCTGAAGTACTTCTACGAGGAGTTTCGGGTAACGAATGGACGCCATCAACTAACAAAACTTCAGATGGTCCATGGAAACCGAAAAAATACACCGGATTAAATCAAGTGATTATCTATAATTTCACAATATTTTTCGTAAATTTAATTAATGTATAAAATTTTGACTTCATGTGAAATTATATATTTTTAACGTAGTTTATTCCAAAAAATGAATGTGAAGAAACAATTTTACTGCTGTTAATCGGAGAAGCGATGGCTGTTCGAGATGCAGTTTTATCTCAAAGTCCTGAATTTAAACAAGCAAGAATTCACGCTTTTGAAAATGCTAGTGCAATTTATGATTTACTTACTATATCGACTGTAAGATGGGGACAGGTTGGCTTATTGCAGGAGGTATTAAAATTTATTTTAAAAGTATCTATCGTATTTATTATATATTTTAATAAGCAAGGTTTTAGTCTCTGGAACGAGCTATGAAATTTTCTTATGAAGAAGTTCATATTTGGCAGCAACAAGCCTATGCACTTGTAGCATTGGGTCAGTCTCTTCGAAGCGTTAGCGTTCTGTCAGAAGTAATTAAACTAAGTCCCAATGCTGTAGTACCTTGTTTATTAGCAGCTAGACAGTGTTATGAATCACTTAACAGGGTAATTATTTTATTTTTAATAAAACAATTACATTTATGAATTACTTTTATTACTTTTAAATTATTATGTTTCGACAGATATCTGAAGGTCTAATGTACAGTGAAATGGCACTTGCTAGAGAACATGAAAGACCTACCTATATGTTATCAAGGTGTCATCTCTATGTTGGAATTGGACATTTGATGACAACAAGGTTTATAATATATATATATATATATATATATATATATATATATATCAATATATAATATATATATATATATATATATATATATATATATATATATATCAATATATAATATATATATATATATATATATATATATATATATATATCAATATATAATATATATATATATATCAATATATAATATATATATATATATATATATATATATATATATATATATCAATAGCGTATATTGGGTGTGCGTTGAAGAAAATATTTCAATGTTCTAGTTAAAAATAAATTAATGAAAGTTAAACTATTTCTTTACTATAGAAGGAAATTTAAAGGTCTTTTGTAAAAAACCAACTAAGTCATATTTCTTACTAATATTTATAAAAACTATTTTTATCTTTTTTATTTGTATATTGATCGCCTTTTTATTGTGCGTACACTTAGAATAGTAAACGTCTTACCCAGTATAAAACATAGAAAAAAAATCCTTATAAACTTATATCTTCCCTTTGTTTGCAAGTTCTATCAATCGTCTTTTTATTGTTTTGGTTCGGTTTTCTTTGAAACTGTGCACATCTTGATGGTATATAATGTAAGAAAAAAGAATAAAATTCCTTACGAATTCAAACAATATGAAATCATTTCCACGTGCGAAATCTCGACAAATTGTATTTGTATTTTATTGTTTGATGAACATTTGCGTAATATATTTCACGAAAAATACTTTTTAACATATTATCTATGTTTGTAATAAAACGCTCTCAAAATACTGCACTCACTAAATATATATGTATATATGTATATATATATATATATATATATATATATATATATATATATATATATATTTATATATATATATATATATATATATATATTTATATTTATATATATATATATATATATATATATATATATATATATATATTGACTTATTTTTTCAAGATCAACAACAATTCACGCAGATAAAGCTATTGCTAATACTAAATGTTTGGAGAGCTTACACAAAGCTGTAGATTGCGATCCAAACGATCACTTAGCAATTTACTATTTAGCTTTACAATATGCCCTGATTGGAAATCTTTCAGAAGCCACAGTAAGTTAAAAAAATGTTATTTTTGTTTGTATTTCAATAAATATATTGTTATATTAAAATTTAAGGATTATGTTCGTATGTGTTTGGCAAAACGTCCTGAATGCTCTGCTGCTATGCAGTTGTTGTGTTTATTATTATCTGCACGAGGCCGCCCTAAGGAAGCTTTAGCTACTGCTAATACTGCTTTAGAAGATCATCCAGATAGTATGGACTTATTAAGAATACTTGCATTATTACAAATTAGATGCGAAGGAGGAGAAGTACATATTTGTTCTAACTACTATACATATATGATTTTCTTAAATCGTTATCGATTTTAATCGTTTGTGTTTTTAGGCTGCTTTAGCTACTGGTAAACATATGTTATCATTATGGAAAACACTTTACGAAACCGGTGCTGTTACTGACATGACAAATGATTTTGATAGAAAATCAGAAACTCGATCTATATTACAATTATATAATGATCGAGACTCTACAAAAGATTCAAGTAATATTAGATTGATATGAAATGAATATATATTTATTATTTAAAATTTTTGAGATTTTATTATTTTAGGTTCATTGCAAGCCAATTCTTTAGCAGCATCTCGTGTTGAAAGAGCTTTAAGTTCTGCAGCATCTAGTGTGGGAACACCTAGTGGTAGCGCTGGTCTAGAAGCTAGTTGCCGTGGTGGTCCAATGTTACGACTTCGTGTTTGGTTACTTTTGGCAGAATTATATTTAGCTTTGGGAGGAACGACAGCAGCTGAAGCTTGTGTTTCAGAAGCCGCTACGATTTTTCCTTTAACTCATCAAGTTATGTATATGGTAATATTTTTTATAATTATTTTTATGAAGTTTAAATTTGTCAAAAATCCTACTTATATTCATAATACTATAATAGTGAATAGTTAAATATGAGCTAACACAATTTAGATAAATCCAAAGATATTTTTTTTTTCTCTATTATTATTATACTATTCACATCGTGTTTGATAATGCTTTGAAATTCTAAGAGAAATTGGTATACATTTTATATTATTTTCAAAAATTTTACCTGTATTCATATGTTATGTGTATTTAAAGTAATAAAATTTTCAGAGAGGTATGGTACATAGTCAGAAACAAGAATGGGTGGAAGCACGTCAATGTTTTGAAAATGCCACTGCTATTAATCCCAGTCATGTTGATAGCCTTGTACAGTTAGGTATGAAATTTTATAAATCATATTATAGAATTTAATAAAAAATACAAAATCTTATGCATAAAATAAAGAATTCAGTAGCGCGATAATTATTTTAACAGTCAAAGTTCTGATGTTCAATTGAGCTGAAACTTTGCATACTTGCTCACTCTCGATGACAATGCAAGAATCAATTTACAGATTATAAATATGGATTTCATTATTATTTTTTGCACATTTTTTTAGAAAAATGTATGGAGATTTTTCATCTTACACGATTTTTTAAAATTGTGAAACATATCTCCAAATTTACCATATATCGTATGCATTTATTTGCACGTTTTTTTTCTACATGTTTGTTTAAGAATATATCTACCGTATAAAAAAAGAGTTGGGTGTATATGTACCTTTGATGTATAAGAAACAATAAATATTTAATTTTCATTATTTTTCAATAATAGAATAATCAAAAAAGCTGTTCGATTAAATAGAAACGTGTGATTGTATCATACGTGCGCGTACATACACACAAATACACAATATACCATATATGGATGAATATATATATATATATATATATATATATGTGTTTGTGTGTGTGTGTGTATATATATATATATATATATATACAGTAATACCTCACTATTTCGTGATTCATTTATCGCTAATTATCATAAAATTATTAGTGTAAAATATTGATCATTAATTTTCAGTGAGTAACCATATTAAATTTTTAAAACTACATATTTAGGTTTAAAAGTTTATTTATTTTTTAGTTTATATATAAACATTTAAGAAGAATGTTTTTAAATGATTATTTTGAAATAAATGGGTATATAAAATAATGCATAAACATTAAAATTAATATTATGGGTGGTCCTGGAATATAACATTCGCTATATTTGACAGATTACTGTATATTTTTGTAGATATACTTTGGCTTTTAATATATATATATATATATATATATATATATATATATATATATATATATATATATATATTTCTTTCTTTATTAGGTCTTTGCCATCACTATTTAGGTTCACAACGATTAGCTGAAAAGATTTTAAGGGATGCAGCGAGATTACAACCTGATAATTATGCAACTTGGTACAGTTTGGGACTTGTGTTGGAAAGTTTAGAAGAATTTGACACAGCTAGCGATTGCATGGCTACTGCTCTTAATGTGGAATTATCTTCACCTGTTTTGCCTTTTACATCAATTGCTTATATTTTCGAATAAATTATATATATTATGTATATTACCGTAAACATTTGAAATTTGTCACTCTATATCACTTTAAATTTTAATCGATTATTTAAAGTTAACATATTTATTTCATATCTAAAACAATATTTTTATTAGAATTTGTGTATGAGACAAATTTGAAACCTATTATATATATATATGTATATATATATATATATATATATATATATATATATATATATATATATATATATGACTTCCAAATGGTTGAACTGAATACAATCATTATATATGAAATTAGGCAAACACAAATAATATTGCTATAAAATTTGCTAATTAAATAAAGATGATATAATGCTCATAAAACAAATTTCACGCTTAAAAATAATATGCAAATTTTTTTTCAAGCATTATTTTACTTCGTGGTTTATCATTTATGTTAATAATTATTTTTTATGTTGGAATTTATCACAACATGTATATATGGTGCAAATTACTTAATACCATTTAACGTGTTGAACTGGTGATTTCTAAACCGGAGACATGTTATTTAGAATCATGGAAATTTTTATTTCGTAAAAAAATATTATTTAGTGTTAGTTAATCTTTAAAAATGAGCCTTCATTAACAAGTGTCGTAATCAATAAAGAGGTGATAGCTTTCTTGATTCTTTGTCAAAGACAAATATTTTGAAAATATATAGTAAATTAAAAAAGTCACTGCATTAGAATATCGCATATTCAAAATTTTCATTTAATATTTCACGTGTTTTGTCATTTACTGTACTCTATTAGTATTTTCTATTTTTTTACTAATGGTTGTGTGTATTTTTGTGAATAATAAAAAGGTGTTAGGATATTTAAATGATACGTCTCTATTGTATTGTTTTTTTTATTGTTCAAGTATAGCTTATCAATTTTGATATTTCTTATAATTTTTGTACATTTAACATATTCATAATATATTAATATTGGTGTGTTTTTGTTATGTTCGTCTGTAAAACATTGAATATTTAACAAATTTGACTGCAATGTAGTCAGTTTTGGGTCCAAATCTGAAATAGAACATTTTTTAATAGTCTTGTAAAAAAAAATTAAGTTTCAGGAGAAAAAAAGTATCCCTACTAAGTTTTAATCTCGAACGTTTCATATAAACTTACTGTATAAATTAAATTTAAATTTATATTTTTGTCGTTCATAATATAACCATAATTCTTGAATAAGGAATTTCTCCAGCAATTTTTATCTATCGTTCCATATATGGTCATTGGACTTAAAGAGCCTCCGGTTTGATCGGTTAACGTGAAAAAGATATTCTACGATTTTATTTTCTTGTAGTTCGATTGATTACCATAAGAATCATAGAATCGCTGAATAGACGCGATTTCATACGCAGTTCATTAAAAAATTAAATAGTTGAATCGTTTTTAAATTCATGGAGTTCAAAACAGTATCGTATCTTAGTTGCATTATTTTTTTCTTTTTTTGTCAATCGATCTTGGTGACTATGTGACCTCTACGTATAAACACACAGAAAAAGCTAAAAGTATTACCTTTTCTTCAGATAATTTGATTTTTTCCATTATTTGTTCAATATTTACAATGTAAGTCGTACTATTAATTTTGCTATAACTTCCCTTATGAGAAATCAGAGATATAAGATAAATGAAATCGTGAATTATCAATATTAAAATCGATTTGTTGTACTATCAACTTTTGGCAAACCTCTGGAATCTTTGTTTTTCAACATCCGAGTTCTAACCAGAAAGGGCTCATTGACTTCAATCTTGAAACAAACATATTTTCAACAATTCAAGCTAATAAATAAAAAATCATAATTTGAATCTTTGTTCATTTATTAAAATTTTAATGTATATTTTCAGCACTTAATTGGTTTCTTATTGTTGCATTGGATTGGATATAAAGTCGTTTTTCATAAGTACATAGTATTCATAAGTATTATAGTACCCAGTGTACTATAATATTCAACTACAAGGTATACAAACGTCAGTCCAGTAGTTTTCAAATATATTTGCACTTGCTCCCATCCTAATTCTATTAGTTTTTGGATAATATTATTTCCAAGTATTTTTGTAGGATAGGATAAATATTTTTATCTTCATATGAAATCATCTATCTTTTATTTTATTTTTTATGATAATTTGGAAAAAAGATTTCAAAATATTTATCGAAAGTTATTTAAGTTTCAGAAAACATCTTTATCTGAAAGTCAGTAATCACTTATTTAAAATTTTATACGTGTTTAAGTTCATTGTTTTGCAATAATTTAATTCATTACATTGTATTATTTAATTTAATTCATTTCATTTATATTGTTGTAATTGATAGACTTGACATTCAAATATTTTACATCAGCGACGAAATATAGTAAAAAAGTTGAATTTATTACAAAAGTATACGTATACAGGTATCGATATATTATAAAACTTATTTTTTTTATATTTATTATAATTTCATAGTACTGATCTTCGTATCACCTATTAAAGAAACATTATTTTATTACATATATTAATTTGTGAAATTAAGTAAACAATTTATATTTTTGTCTTGTTGGTGAAATCTCGATCGAATTTTGTTTTACATAATGATTTAGCATCTATCTTAGAGTTTATCTGTTATTTTGCACATACTAAAATTTTTTTAATATGATATTGTTATATTTAAACTTATATTGAACTATTTAATCAATTTTTATCAAGAAATTTTGAAATATATATGTTTGTTATTATATTAATAATTTATAGGTTGTATTGTACATTCCATATATTATAAAAGAGTATTTGTACAGTAATCAAAATCAAAAAATATTTATAAATGAATGATTATAGAAGTGTTGTGGATATACATAGTTAGCAATTATATATATATATATATATATATATATATATATATATATATATGTATATATATATATATATATATATATATATATATATATATATATATCATGTTAAATATATAAACTAAAACTCAATGTGTTCTGGTAGTTTTATTAGTAGCTTTCTCTTACGTTTTAAATATTTGCATAAAAGTCTTTTATAGGATGAAAAAAGTTTTATTCTATATAGATTATATATATATATATATATATATATATATATATATATACATATATATATATATATATATATATATATATAATTGTAATATGTATACAGTTGTATTTAGCCAAAATAAATATTTTCTATCCTTATGTAATGGGCATAATGTGCTCTAAAATAAATGTTAATATATGGTGGAAAAATAAATTTAAATGAATTATTACTATTAAAATATAATAAATTATAATTTATATGTAAATTCAAACCCCTTGACAATATCAAGCTTATCAATCGATTGTTTAATAATTGTATAGAAAATAAAATTGATATCATTGTATTATACTAATGCTATTCGTAAAAATTGTAAGTTTTCGTATTTTCAAAATATTCCTTGTGTTACCTTGAAAACTGTTATCAAAATTACTTTACTATTTTTGATTAAAGATAAATTATACGTTATAATTTAGATATTTGAATTTGTATTTAAAAAGTATTAAATTCATATTTGAATTTAATACTTACTATATGCATATATATGGGTTGTTTTGTTTGTATATTATATTATTTTTTATATTCGCCTATATATATATATATATATATATATATATATATATATATATATATATATATATATATATATATATATATATATATATATATATATATATATATATATATATATATATATATATATTAAGTGCATATTACTTTTTAATTATCAAATTGATATGTGCATTGTTTAGTAACACGTCGATAACCCATTTTGACATGTTATGATTGTGTCTTTCCTCCATATTTAGTAAAATGAATAAGTCTGAAAATTCCATATGTAAATTTTGAAATATGATATTATTGTATAACGTTCTTATATATACATATGAAATCGTATACACATACAATTTATCAATGTGTAAATTTCACTCAAATTTATTTATGTATGTTGATAATTAAAAAAATATATAAAGACTGTTACCACTATTTTTCGTATTTTTCTTTTGTGGTGGTTATGTTTGGACAGACGACGTTGGTGCGGTATATATATATATATATATATATATATATATATATATATATATTTAGTATTATAAATGCAAAAGAAGATACAGGGTTGCCAAGAGAAGAGGCATACAGTGAACAATATGTGTTCCTATTAATTTCATATGTGCGTCACACTATATTAGACCGACCTACGGTTGGGTCTTTGGCAGACGTATCCTTTGGCAAACCGA
Source organism: Leptonema lineaticorne (assembly GCA_024500535.1). Taxonomy (NCBI): domain Eukaryota; kingdom Metazoa; phylum Arthropoda; class Insecta; order Trichoptera; family Hydropsychidae; genus Leptonema; species Leptonema lineaticorne. The sequence continues at coordinate 14,379,968 of JANIJI010000030.1, read as the reverse complement.
CTATCATTATTAAGTTTTGGCTTCCGAAAACCCGCATTGGCGCAAAGGGAAAACTACTCCAATTAAAGAATATCTATAAGGATTACAATTGTGCAATTCGCATTTTCGTTTATTCCCTTAAAACTCGTAACTAACGTTAATCGACTAATTTATATGTATCCCCTTTATAATTTAAACGTATTTTTTATCGATTTTGAATTTTACAATTCAAAACTTTTTATAAAAATAAAATACTTACATAATAACTATCAATTATTTTTCACTATTTGTTTGAAAATATCGAGTTTCAATTTATTGTTTACAATTATATCATTAATTTACTTATTTTTATTTATTCACATTTATTTTATAAATTTATGTAGGTCGTTGATTTTACACTTTCTGTGAGAAAAACATAACTCGTGTATGGTAATGTTAAAAAAAATAAAATTCATTGCAATTATCTCGATTTTCGTAAATTATTCTTTGTATTGCGATTTTCCGAAATAATGATCTTTAATAATACAGATTTCTAATTGCCGGATAAAGGAAAAAATATATTATTTGTCCAAATCTTTATATAAAAATATATTAAGCTTTCGTGCTTTATATTTTTGTTAATTTTCATTATTATATTTTTTTCTCTCCGCTACTATAAAATAAATACATTATCGGCGAAAAAACAATCGGCGGAACTTGCATACTCATACTCATACTTTAAATTGTATAATATATGTTCCTATAGAAATGTTTCAAAAAATTAAACCTATACATATATGTCATTTTGAAAATTTGATGTAGATTCACACCAAAAGCTAACGATAAACGAACCGCGAAGTGGCGAGGGATCACTATATATATATATATAATAATATAAACATAATATTTATTTTTTTTTATATATACACTAATTCCTCGTATATTATTATATATATGGTAAAACATTGTATTCAATACGCGAATTCGACTTAGAGTTTATTTATACTACTGTTTCGTTTCGAATAATAATAATAGCATCCCCGAAACGAGCATTAATGTTACCAACTCTTAGCATTTGACATAATCCACCGTTTTTATGCTAGTATTATATATTTGACATATTTTTATTATACACGAGCGTAAGTAATAAAGGGACTTAATATTTCAGTAAGATACTTTTTATGATTTATATGGGGGGTGCAAATCGTCGTTTTTAGCCACGGTTACGACGTACTTAAAACAACACTTGACCGTCCGTTAGTCAATATTCCTTTTAGGACATTAAATATCTAAATGAAAAATAAAGCTAGTACGTGTGCACATTATTTTTGATATATATATATATATATATATATATATATATATATATATATAGTACGTGTGCACGTACATAGTACGCATAATCGTATTATAAGTTCGTAAGTGCAGCTAAATTGGAAAATGTATTGAAATAATAAAAGTAAGAGCCGCAAAAATAACAACAACAGCAACAACAACAACACGGCAACAACAGGTTGTCGTCCGCCGTGACTTAACACTTTTATGTACGAGTATATGATTTGTGCACGCTTAGCGTTATCTGTAACTCGCACTTACCATACTTACTTACTTATTACACAGTATAGTATAATATAGTACAGTATAGTACAGTACGACTATCCATTGCCGCTACGCTCGTATGTGTGCTATTGATTTTTTATGTGCTACGCCATCGCAGACATCTTCGTCACTTCAAGGACTCTCCGTCTGTCTGACATACTTTTTTCCCCATTAATTGCTACTAACGTTTCTCATTTGAATTAAATAAGCAAAAAAAAAAAAAAAATATGTGCTATTTTTCAGTGAAAATTCCAAGTATTTATTTGTTTGCTCAAACAACGTTACGAAGTAGTATGAAAATATTTTGACCAAGGCAAATGCCAAAGGGCCTAATTTGTCTGCGATGGTCGATACCGACTCCTTCGATAAACATTCTCGACGATATTCTACTGTTTACAGTTTGTTTTTGAATTGATAAATACTGAGATGCGAGCCATCTCAGTATTTAAATTATAATAAAAAGTCACTTTTAAAAATGTGTTATAACAATTTATGATATTGCATTTGAATAAGTAAAATTTGCACACGGACAGAAGGACGAGAGGCATTTTGTGATTATGCGGTTCTAAAAGTTGAAACGAGCGCGGGTCATAATTTTGACAGCCAGATGAAAATATAGTAGCAGTATATTTTCATCAGTACAAGGAAAGAGGTGTGACGAAGGAGAGTCATGCGCTTCTGATTGCCTTCAATCGATTGAAATTCCGCATTGGCGCGCCGGTGACTCGTGTTTTGCATTCTGCTCATTCATCTCCACTTCCGACTCGTATTTGATCTTCGTTCCCTTGCGTTTTTCTTTCATCGTCGTACATGCGAAAGTCGAAAGCTATAATAAATAGCACTGTATGTATCCATATCTATATGTGCGTGGTTAATGAAATGCGTTGCGCAGGTGTGACCTAAATTCGCATAGTTAGTTGTATGTTAACCTGATTATGAAGTAAGTAGGTAAGCTGATAAGTAAAAAGGTTGTTTTATTGTAGAGTGGGTGCGGCGTAGGCCTTCGCCGTAGCACTTGTTGCTTTTGCCGCAATGCGAATGCTCCCGGTGCCTTTGTCCTGCCTTTGCCTCTGCGTTGCGTTCGACGTACTTATTCGACGTACCCATATTTTATATTTTATTTTATTTTATTACATTTACTACTACTACTACTCCTCGTATTATCTACGTACATTCATTCCCTTTACATTTTCTCCCTCTTTTAATTATTTATAATATTTTTTTTTATTTACTCATATTTTCATATACCTAAAAACCGCATCTTGAAAGCCGTTTCGTTACAAAAATTACAAATGAAAATCGATTGTCGTTTAACCTTCGCGCATCGTCACGCCATTCTATTTCACTTTACTGTGTGTGTATGTGTGTGTGTGTGTGTGTGTGTGGGAGGGGGGGGGGTTCAACTCATTTGATGAAAATTCTATGAACTATGTATATTTTTTCTCGCGAATATTTCGTTTTATTTCAATTTCAGAACATTTTATTCAATTCCAATTTTTTAAGTATGTACACGCATATGTTTATAAAAATCTAATTAGGTTATGTCTGGTATTAAATGGTAAATTAGTGATTGATTGAGAGTTGCAACCGATGCACGTTTGATTGTTTTTCATTTCATGAAGATTGTACATTTTAAAAATGACATTCGAATTAGCTAGGTTTGTGGCGCACCTAGCAAATTCTATTACAATATTATGTATTAGTTTTGTCAGAAATATAGATATCTAAAATTTCTCAACCGCCACTACAAAATTTCAGTTAAAGTATAATATTGTAGAAATTTTCTCATATGCACAAAATCAACTGAAACGTTAGTGATGAGATTTTTTTTTCTTAACGCACACCCAGCAATGAAACCCAACACAATGATATATATATATATATATATATATATATATATATATCATTGTATATATATATATATATATATATATATATATATATATATATATATATATATATATATATATATATATATATATATATATATATATATATATGGTATATATATAATACAATTACTATTAGTCTATTTAGTTTTGTTGTTGACATGTATTTTACATTAAGTACTATATCTGAGGGAATAAAAATTAATAAAATAATTCAAAAAAAAAAAAATTGCTCAAAGTGCTTCTTATAAAAAGAAATATTCGAACTTGAATGAGCTTCACGATTAACAACTATACAATATTTAAGAGCAAACCGTTTTATTAAATATACAATATAATATAATATAATATGTATATAGGAATTTAATTATTTTTCAACACAACATTCGACGCGAAAAAGGTTCTCGCGGGTGTGTTGTGTCGTGCGAGTTTCTTACTTGTATCTTAAGTATTAATTTTAACGAGTTATTTTAGAAAAATTAATACTTATGGTACACAGGTACAATTTAAAAAAAAACAAATGTTATTGTGTTAAATTAAAACATTTTTTTATGGATATGTCATTGTATGATATTAGCAAAAAAGGGTTGCCTATATAACCAACTAAGTGTGCTACGTCTAGCACGGTGTGTAATGTAAGATATTTTTGAAATATCACAGCTATTCAATTTACTGTATAACGTAAAACAATAATTTCGTACCCTGTTAACCTGTGCCTCGTGTCTATTTCTTAAAAAAGCTTTCTAGCATATTGTCTGCGATAAAAGCTCGTTTTAAATATTAAACGAGGCGTGAAAGGTCGCATTCGAGCGTTATCTGTGCAGTGGACTTTTTGACAATTTATTAAGATATTCAAAAATATGTAATTCCAAATTTTTATCGTTCAATCCAACAACAACATTTATATTGATATATAAATTCAATTATTAATAAACGAAAGGATGTTAAACGAAGTCGAATCGATTTGTTTTACTCTCGGCATTGCGTGTATTAAATTAAATCATAGTTTACGATTTATTGACAAAACTTTTATTTGGCGACTGCAAAATGGCAATAATGTTATGAAAATCATCTTATAAAACTGTTAACAATTTGGAAATCATTTCACTTTTGATAGCATATTCAATTTTATAAAATTAAATGAAACATTATACAAATAACCGTGCTATTATTCACTTTATAATATTTTATATTTATTTGTAAATATTAGTTTACGTTGAAAGATATCTACAAAAGCGTATTTAGTATTTTTTATAATTGAAATAGTACAAAAATATGATAATCGAAATGTAAAATAAACCGAATAAATAAATAATTTTAATATTTTGGCATAAATATGGTATATATATATATATTAGATTTTATCGAAACAAAGTTAAAAATAAAAATAAATAAATTTAAAGGACGATTACAAAAAAATGTATCGTATCATGAAATCGTACGGAAGATTGTAAACTAACAATAGTTCTGATTGATCACAAAAGCTCCGAGTCTATGAAATCGTGTTCGATATACTATTATTTTACTCATATGGTATATAGTATGAGACTTGGGACCAAAATAATATATAGTACATAGGTATGAAATAACACGTACAGTTGCATCGATGGTCATATTTAAAGATATAATATATATATATATATATATATATATATATATATATATATATATATATATATATATATATATACAAATATTCAAGCTGCACGAGTGAGAACAATTTTGCCTAAAAATAGTGTCGTCTAATCTCAACCGTGCAAGTCCAATATTAAAGCGAATGTATGGTAATTTGTGGATACGTAGAAACGTTGCTTTGTTCGTGTTATTCATATCGATTTAAAAAATGTAAAAATCGTAAATATACAAGCGTTTTAATTTTGACATGAACGGTTGCGGTATTAATTCGCAAAAAAAATGTATATATAATAATAATAATATCGTCAAAAATATAAGGGAGGAAATTTAAAGGTCGTTATCGTGCAGCAACTTTGAAAGATCGCATGTCGATTTGTCAAAACGAACCGATCGTTTATTATTACATTGTATACATTTATTATATAATATATATTATAATATAGATACAATACCGGTCGTCCCTTTTCTACATATTCATAGGCATTATAATATTAATTATAATTGAAAATTTTATAGCAAAATGCGCTAATTAAATTAACAATTATTAAATTAACAAACACTTTATCCAGGAGACGTTTATTAACCTTTAAAAGTGACGTCAAATAATGTTTGAATGAGAAATGCGCTAACTGCTTTATGTTTAGAACAACAACACATTTACAAGAATCGCTGTTTAGTCGCACCGCTCAATATTAAAATTTGCCATTTTATTCATAATATTATTATATATGGAAATACAATAGTAACGAAAAACTTTTTTTGCGTGACACCATTTCAGATTCGATTCGATAATAGCATTAAGTTTCGCGTGTCATTTGTTGCGTTTTTTCAATTATTATAATATAATATTTGGGCAGAGAGCTATTGTCGAATTTCGATAATAGCTGTAAAAAAGGCGACGTTATAATATTTTTACATTAATTTAACATAATATAGTAGTGAAACATTGCGCGACAGCGTTTTCAACATCGGAGAATGGTACGAAAGATTAACGTGTATGGTATATGTTTTGCGTCATAACCGCAACGCATCAAGGTTAATCTAAACCTTCCTCGTGCGCGATATCTTGAAAGCAAAAGCTCCTTCTAAGCTCCCACGATGCAATTAGACATATGGTAAATCGGAACTCGAATTAATTTGCATCGACTGTGCGTTATACAATATCGATTACGGATCCGACACACGAGACGTATATACTTTTATTATATATAGTATTGTATATAATATATATATATATGTTATATGTAAGCAAATTTTATTTCGAGCGGAATTTTAAAAGCTCGAGCTCATCTATATTCGAATAATATCGATGGCGATTCTCGTGTATTCCTATCGTGAACTAAATTATCGATATAGGCTCTGCTGTCATGAATATTTATAAAGACAAAACAAGAGAAGCATATCCATCCCACCCTTTTCGTAAATAGCCTTTTATCGTTTTTTCATATCCGCAATATATTGCATAACATGAAAACAGTCAATATATACCTTATATATATATATATATATATATATATATAATATAATATATACTATACACGCGCATAATTAGAGTATACGGTTAAAAAATTGTTTGAACATATGCGATGAAACGACCGGGGAAAAAACGGAAACGGAAACGGAATTCAGTAGTCTTTTTCAATTAGTGTCGTCGAGGCAATTTCCGATTTGGAAATATTAAGCGAACGCCATAACTTGGCAAAACGCGAAGAAAAAGAAATAAAAAAGTGCGGAAAAACAGCGAAAAATTGCGAATAAAAGAGAAATGCCATAAATAGGAAACGAGCGGAGGCCGGATTTGAAGCTTTGTAAGTTTAATCCGCCGCACGAAATCGATTTGTCGAGCGCGAGGTTTTCGTTAACGTTTTTCATTTGGCGTTAAAACGACAACAAATTGGATTTATTCTACTTACAATCGTACACAAATTTTGTTTTTTGTACACACTATTACAATATAAAATATGATAGTTCCAAATGCGATCTTTGCGTGATCCTAATTTATGATACAATTCTTAATTTCCCACGAGACTCGGAAACACCCTTTTAATTATTTTATAAAAATAATAATCTAATTAGCTCGACAACTCGAAAAATGTGAGTTGCGCAACCGAAAACGTACGTCACGAATTTGGCATCATTATTGCACTTATAATATTCGGTCAAAAATTAGTGAGCTCAACCGACTCTCTTCGCTAAAATACGGACTTGTTTTCCGCTCGTCCCTTTCTTCGAGTCTTTTCCTGTTTTCCGCGCGATAGTCGCAACAAAATCAATAGTAAAAGTCTTTTTTGTCCTTCTTCGTATCGACTCGAGATTACAGAACAAAACAGTAGGAAAAAATAGCAAACATAGAACTATACCGATACGATGCGACATCATATTCGCAATAAAAACAAACGAGTCGGAAAATATTTCAGTTGCGGACGAGATAAGACCTCCGACACTCGTAAAATTGTTGGTTCGTGTCGTTCAGGTGGATGAAAAATCCCGCTTTCTTTTTTCCATGTATCGAAACGAATTTATATTTAGATTAATTAGCTATAAAAAAATAAAGGTCAAACTATTAAAAAAACTATCCTTGTAAGCCGCAAGTTTTATCCAATATCCAATCTCAATTTTACTATTTCAGATTAAGATTACTGTCTATTGCATCTTACACAATTCGACCTTAAAATTAATTTTTAATATTTAATTACAATCAACAACTGCGTTAATTTCAGTGACTGTGTACCATAGTATTCCATTATTTCTGTTTGAAAATATATTTTTTTTTTTATTTGTAAATATTTTATTTGCAAAGGTAAACGAAACGAGTTGATGGAAAGTTTGAAGCTGGTGATTCTTCTATTGAATTATGTACAATATATGTGAAAAATATTTTCTCTCGTGTAATCGATTTATTTATTTTTAATTAAATTCATATTATCAATTATTATGATGAGAGCTGTTCGTATTTTTATTGCAAAATTATAGAGCTTTTATTTAAATAGTGAAGTTTTATAGAAAGCATTTCAAAGCGATTTATCGTTTTAACAAGTCATAAAAATAAAAGTTAAATGCATTGTCAAATATTTATTTTATCATTGATTGTTACAATTATTTTATTGGTGTATGGATATTTTTATTGAAGGTGTAAAAGTTTTATAGAATTATTACAATTGAATTGTTAAATCGCATGATTTTGGCGATATATATGTACCGTAAATATATTTTGTGTTGTATTGTACAAGAATATTGGAATATTATTAAATTAATTATTTTTTAATTCATTTTTATTTTTATTACAATTCACTTTAGCCGATGTAAAATTCGTGAAAGTTGTCAACATTTAAAATTAATACAAATTAATAATAATAAGTAAAGACGACGAGAGAAATGAAAAGTTTTGATGGGCAAATAAAAAAGTTTCGCAATGAAGTCAACAAATATTGACCGAGAACAAAATTAATTCCCTGCGTTTTCATTAAAATTACGATAAATCGTTCTTCGAACTCGAAAGTCCAAAGTCGGTTGGGTTATTTAACGAAAAAGCCGCGGAAATGTTTTTTGAATTTTTTAAAATCATATTTTATAGTCGTAAATCATTTTATCGTAAGTCACGTGATTGCTATGCCTATGATAATTGAACGCATTGTATTATATTATTATGCTATAAAATGGAATAAAACCGCGTATAATGGTAAGATTGCATTTTTTATATAGCAGATACCGAATCAATTTTCTCATTCATTTGTGTCAAATAAAAGTTTTACATTTCAATTGTGATTCGAATTTTAACTAATGATTTACACGAAATTGTAATCCGATGGGAATTACTACAATCAAATTGATTCTCGTCATAAAAAGTACGTAAATTTAAAACAACGAGTAATAAAAGTAAATATCGTTTTACAACAAATTGTCACCGAATTAAAATATGATATTGATAACATTGTGAAACACGTAGAAATTTTCATATAATATATACATAGTCCATATGTTAAACATTTTGAATTTTTGGTTTGTAATAATTGTTACATATTTTTATTACAAGTGAATTATATAAATAGTTCACGAATTTATATAATTAAGTCAAGAAAATGTACACAAAATACTCAAAGATAGTAAGTATGTTAGTATTTTTACATATAATGTATATTGCAAGTTCCAGGATAGCACATCCGTTCTATGTGCCTGTAAAATTAGTAACAAAACTTTCTTTCCTCTCTGCTATTTATTCTCATTTCCTGTTTCTTTTTCTCCTCTTTGTTCCTCTTTGAAGCGTTCTTTTATTATATGTACGAATAAACGTACAAGATTTCGAAAGGGATTGTTTTATTTGTTTTTAAATGGATGATACATCTTTACAATTACTCTATTTGATATATATTTATTACATTTAAAATTTTAAAAGAACGGTATTGAATGTAATATTTTGAGGATTTGTATAATATTAATTTGGGTAAATTTTATTGTTTAACACATTAAATTCAAAATTCTTATTACATTACATATGCAAAATATTTATTCTCACACAACTAAAAATTTTATGTATGTATGTATGTATATATGGTATATGTGTGTGTTTGTAAAAACATTATCATTTATTGTAATTAATTAACGACTGTGTTGGTAATTACATTTACCATAGAACCAATTTCTTTCCAGATTTAAATTTATGTTAGAGATGCACTTCGAATTTTCCTCGGAACAAACTTATCTAGAAATTTCCCAGTTATATATTATATTTGAATTGTTTTTAATGAAGTAAAACAAAAAAAAAAAAAAGAATAAGTATGTAATATTTTCTTATTGAAAATTAATATTTTTCTACTATTGATCAGATAAGTAAAGTAAAACGTGTTTCGATTTCGATAGTAGAAATTGATTATTTCATTTTCCTTTCAATAATACAAAATATTTATTATTATCATTAATTTGCCACTAACTAAACTGCACGATTTGGTCATAATAATGTTTAAATAGAAATAAATTCCATTATAGGTATATAAATTTCCTAGATAACAGCCAATTAAACTTCAGGTAATTCGGGTGGCTCCGTTGTTGTGAAGAAAAAGAAAATAAGTCACAAAATACTGAAGCAATTGAAATTATCAATATAAACACAAAAATAGAGTGTAGTTTCATGAAAACGGAACCACATTTAATATATTACGAATATCTTAGGGAGTTTTGAAGCACTCTCTTGATGTTTAAAACTCATCGAATTTAACCTCTCACGATTTTTTGTTAGAGCTACCCAAAGTGGAAGTTTTAAAATGTCATCTTAAGAATTTGAAAACTTTAATACAAGTTGCAGAGTCAGAATTTTGCCGCATATCTCACGATGCGTTGAAAAGAGTTACTCAAAATGTCCGAGAGGCTTTAAAGCGGTGAATAGAAAATAAGGAAAGCCACTTGACCGAGATTGTATTTTAAATCTATTCAAATATAACTTCCGATATATAATCCGTAATTTCAACACAATATATGATATTATTGTATTAAATATGTTACACTGAATATATATTTCGATTAAATCAGTTTTTCTTATTGAAGTGAAAAAAAAGATATCACACAGTCTGAAAGTGTTTTCTATGCAATAATTCGATTTTTAAACGATTAAGTTATTATTATTATTATTATTATGTGAACTGATGTAATATAAATGATATTGAAAAAGAGCAATCCAACTTGTTTCAATTCATTACCTGATCATTATTGGAAAGGATGAAAGAAATTATATAACCTATACATATCGTAAGTTAAATCTTTCATAAAATAAAAAAGTATTCGTAAATTAATTTTAAATAAAAAACAATGAGTGTTACATAATACTGAAAAAAAACCTATATATGTAATATTTTTTTTAATTCAGAATATTTGTTGAGCAATAATTTTACGAACAGTATGATATATATATATATATATATATATATATATATATATATATATATATATATATTGGTCTAGTTAGTTGATTGATGCCTCTCGAGAATAAGACCTTCGCCCGGAGCCTGTCTCGTCCCTTTTGCTTCTATTTAGACATCAATCTTTGCAAATTGGCTGACTTGAGACTGGCACACGTCGCTTGCTTGAGAGTGACGAGTCAAAAACGAGTTCATTATTTTGCGGGCTCGTTTTCTACGCTTTTGAGATCAAAAAGTAAAAAAAGAGGACGTAGAAGAAAAACGATAAAAAAGTTTACGATGACTAAATCCGGTGGGTAAGCTCACCTGGACATGATTGACGTCGACTGGTGAGAAAGTGTGAAATGTGTTAGAACGCTTTTTTTTTCTTTTAGGCCTTCGGGAAAAAAGGGCCAAAACATAAATTAAAGAAAAACTTCACGCATCCAAAGGACATCGCAGGCCGCATACCACAATATGCACGGAGTTAAGGCTTACCTTTAATTTTTTTAGAAAAAGTGTTGCAAAAAGCAATGTGCACAATAAAATATTTTAACGACAAATTAATCATTTATGACAGTAAGACATAAGCGGCTGTTTTGAAATCGGGATACATAGCAATCCAAAACAAATATCAATATCAAAAACTTTTTTTTTCAAATATACTAAGTATTGTAGGTAAAATAATATCTAATTATGTACTAAGTATAATAATATGTACAACCTCAAGGGGAATATAATTACTATCGTATCTCCGTACTACAATATATTATATGCGCCATTTTATTCAGACGAACACATTTCGTCAAACACCTGAATCGAATGCACTTTTATTTAATATATTGATAGGTTTCCTAACTATATATATATATATATATATATATATATATATATATATATATATATATATATATAATATAATATTGTAATATTGTATAATATATGTCAATAGCGTAAGTTCAAACGTAGGTAAAGGAATTTAATCACTCCGCCGTTTGATCTAAAATTTAATTTGCGCCAAAGTTCTTAGCGTTTCCATGAAATACTATAAATTTAATTTTTTTTACGGGTTCTAATTACGCGTTTTACTTGATATTAATTAACTGTTATCTATCTAAACGAAAAACTAATAATTTATTAATACGTCTGAAAGCGACACATTTGACAAAAATATTACTAGTAACAAAAATATATTGACGAACAAACACACTTATACATAAAGATATGGGTGTGCAGTAAGAAGAAACAATATTAACCAATTTTTGTCGTAATATTTAAGAGTTATAAAAATAACAGTATAACAGATTTATATAAATAATATATACGTATACACATATTACATAGAAAAGGGGCTGCCAAACAAGAAATGTATTTATATTATATCATAATATTGTATACCATATATGAGAATGTAGAAACAGTTTAATCGGTTCATTCACGAACACAATATTACAATATTATAAAAGTTTAAATATGATTTCCGTTCTTTGACAAAATTTGATTCCATCTGTTGGGTAAACTTAAAATTCCTTTTTTATAAAAATCTAATGACTTTGTGCGGAAAAAGTGTGAAATTTCATTTTTCAATTGTTCTAAATTAGATAGTTTCTTGTCCTTGAGAAAAAAGTGTAACGATCTAAAAAGATGATAATCCGACGGCGACAGATCTGGTGAACACGGCGGATGCGAGACAGTATTCCAACCTAAAGATTTTAACTTGTCGATTGTGATTTTGGCAGAGTGTTGCGGAGCGTTATCGTGCTGAAATTGAATTCTGCCACGATTGATGAGAGACGGCCTTTTTTTCTTTAACTGTTCGTTCAAACGATCCAATTGTTCGCAATACTTGATCGCCGTGATCATCTTTCCGGGTTTGCATATTTCATAATGAATTATCCCTCTGTAATCCCACCAAACGGACAAATTTATCCAATTGGAATCGCAGTGCGGTTTTACAACGCGGCCGTCGGACGTCCGCTGCATTTCACACCGGTGCTTGTTCAGAATGATACACTTTTCGTCTCCGGTCACCAGACGCTTCAAGAACGGAGATCGTTTATCCATTTGCAACAGGCGTTTGCAACATTGCAATCGGAGCTGTTTTACGTCGTCGGGAAAGGTTCGCTTTTTCCATTCGCTCTCCCTCGACACCCTGGCGATGACTTTCATATTCATCGGTGTTTTTGAATAACGAAGCTTTTCCGCCAGTTGGCTAATCGTTAAATCGGGATTTTTCACAATTTCGGCTGAAACCGCGCTCCTGTTTATCGCTGAACACACCGCAGCTCCGCTTTGGTTTTCAATATCGTAATTTCCGCTCTTGAATCTCCTAAACCAACGTCTGCATTTGTCGCCGCCCAAATTACATTGTAAAGTTTTTGATATTTCTTTCGCAGCCGATGACGCGTTATTTCCTTTTAAATATTCGTAGAGAATACAAATGCGAACGAATTTTTCACTCGGGGAGAACTTTTTCATTGTATTTATTTATTTATCTTTTGCAAAATACGTCCAAAAATTTCCACATACTATGCACAACTGATTACTAAATAAATATTATCTTTTAGTAAGATAACAAAAAACAACAATTTTCCAATGAATTATATTATTAATATATCGTTTATTATAACTTATTTACTATCAAAAATAGATAACGACAAGTGATTTGCTGAGTAAATCAAAGTATTCCAACTGTGATGGAATAATTTGTAAAAGTCTAAACCGGTGACGATTTGTACTTGCACTTATAATTTTATATTATTTTCGAACGATTTCTTCAGTTTTCCAATATTTTGTAACATCATAGAATTTCATTATATATATATATATATATATATATATGTATATAATATATACTGAAATTGCGATGAAAATCCGTTTCTTTAATTTTCAAAACGAAAGATAAGATTATACTGCAGTAAAATTGCCGCATTATCAACTATATAATAATAATGCAGTAGTTTTTTCTGAGAATTCTTATTAATCGTCGATTAGCGATATCCATATAATAACTTAATAAATTCAGATAACAAAAAATGTGCTGGCAATTAAAAAAGATGTCTATATCGATATTGGTGAACATTTAAAGAATATGTCAAGAATTATCTTATTTATAACATATTTATTATAAATATAGCTCTGATATAATTATTTGATGGAAAACTGTCATTAAATATATATATATATATATATATATATATATATATATATATATATATATATATATATATATTACACAATATCAATATATATATTTTATTAACATAATCTTTGACTTTGTATTGAAAAATTATTATAGTGACGCTAGGTCAGAAGGGCATAGAGAGGGCACGATTGACCTGGTTTTGACGACTAGGGATGCCTCTTTGTCTTTTTCAACCACCGACCTCTTCAAAATTAGTGAATCGAGGTCGCAATAATATCTCACATTTAACTTTTTTTCATAAAAAAAAAAACAACAACTATAATAGTTGCATTTTACAAAAAATGGCATTTTAATAAGAGACGTCTTATGTTTACAGTTAGATTAAAATTATTTTCATTTGGGAAAAGTGGAGGGTTTGCATTTCCGATCCTAGAAAAATTTATTCGAAACGATCGAAGTGTGCGGCAAAAATTCACGATATCAAAAAGTGAAAGACGGTTTTGGCAAGAAAAAAACGCAAAAAGCATACGAAAAGTGCTGTGAATTTTTCCATTGCTTTTCCAAGTAAACTTATAAATTTGTTTGAAAGCGATTTATATGTAAGTAAGTTGATATAAAATATTATATATTCTAATATAGAACATGCTTAATTATCTAAGTGGTCAAACAAGTAATAATTCAGTTATTCTTATTAGAAAAAAAAACATTAATACATATAATATTTATATATTGCGTCGTTTGCGAAGCTGTTTAACAAAACACTCTGTATAAGTTAATTCTTTTCTATTAATAGTAGTTGACTGTATTGTAACAATCGCTATTGTTTTCTATCGCTGAAATTACGTCGAAGAAGCGAATTTTGTTTATTTTTTCACGAACCATTTTAGATAAAAAGAAAAACAATCGGAAATCATATTTTCGACATCGGACATATGGCTTAGTATAATTTTTTTTTTTTTTTTTGTAAATTTACAACTACAATAAAAATAACGTATGGTGAGCGAATTTTTCTCACGCACCGTTTTGGACATTTTATAATATTTATAAGTTACGACCTCGAATATTTACAAATTTAGCATTGCTACAGCGTGTCACACTTTCAAAGCGGTTCTAGACATTTTTAAAATATTTTAAATCATCGAAACTTTCTTCGTCTATCGATATATTAAACAACATAATCTCGAGAGTTAATAACCGAACTTTACCGAGTGCCACAGTTTTATGGTAGTGAAATCGTTAACGCGATTAATTAAACATAATTTATAATTTTTGGTAAATTAATTTGTTCGGTCAGATATGCATTTTTACGCACTGCACGCTTCCAATGTACACATTTTTCGGTTTTCTCTTTGCGACATTATTTCTGCTAACGTCGTCGGATAATCCGTCCGCAAAGGTTTCGCGCGACATCCGTTTCAGTAAACGGAATCGGTACGTCATTAATATTTCATGAGAAAAGCCAGCAAAATTTGTCTGGCGCACACGCATACACGCACACGCGCACCTCATAAAAGCTTTCGTTACCGTTACGTCTGCCTGATAGCCTATTAAACGTTTCCCATTGCCGTCTATAATATGACATCGATCACTTATGAACAATCTTTTTACAGTTTGTAGAATCGTGCAACGCTATGCGAGGTTAAAGTGTACACGTTTCGAATAATGCGGTGTAAACAAAGCGAAAGAAAGCGTCGCGGAGGGCGGCCGGAAGGGCGGAGGGCGGACGGCGGCCAGAAGGGCGGCGGACGAGGGCGGGCGAGCGCGAATGCGCCTGCGCGTCCCCAGGCAGACGCAATGCGGCGCCGTTTGGCCGCCCGTCGCCCCTTCGCCCCGGACCCCTCGACGCCCGCGCCCCGATCCTCCCTCCCCTCCCCCTCCTCATCCCCCGCGTCGCTTTTTATCGCGCCCGCACACACACACGCACACGCACACGCACACGCACACGCGATGCGGGAAAATCAGCAGCTTCGCACTCTTCGTTTCTCCGCGGTTCGCGACATACCGCCGAGGAATTATCGCCCACTTTGCGCATCTGCATTATTACATAAAACTACATTATTACGTTAAATGCCCCCCCCCCACCCCCCCTCATTTCCTATATTGTACTATTATTATGTTGATATGAATAATCGAATGCGAGAATAAATCTGTTTTCGATCACGAAAACGTACAAGGAACTCGGTGTGCGCGAAGGCTTCGTCCGATGCGTGAAGAAAATTTCGCAGAGACGGCGAGCAACAAGCGCCCGAGCCTTTTTTCATTTATTGTATATTCTCTCTTTTACTACATAACAATTTTTTTTTTTACAATTCCGTTTTAAACGTGCGATTCCTATATTATAATATTATTCCTACGTTATCGAGTCCGTAAGCTAATTTAAAGAACGTTCGCGCGATAATTTTTTTGTTCACAAAATCCGAAACTTTTAATATTGCAATGAAACAGAGGAACAAATCATTTTCGTGTCTAAAATCACAAGAGACGCTTCGAACGACCTAGAAAACTTTTAGACGGAGGAAAAACCTAAAACCGAATGGTTTTTTCTCGGAAAAGGACGATCAGATTAAAAAGGCAACAGGAGTCGTCTATAAGTCTGTCTTACAATTGGCAAAAAAGAAAAAAATAAGAGACGAAAAAGCGATGATAAATCAGAAAAGCTACCGGGATTTGAGGATTTACAGTAAACTTGTTATGCTTATATATATTTCAATATATATGACTGTATATATACGTATATATACGCATTTAACCGCATTTTCATTAAACCGCAGAATAATTACTACTTTCGATTTTGAAAATAATTATTTTTTGTGAACGTGCTAAAGTTAATTAAAATAAATTAAGTGAAATTAATTAATTAAGTAAATCTTATAACGGTCCATAACTAAATATGAATATGCGAATTACAATAGAACATTCCATATGTTAATATTAATGTATAGTATATTATTGTACTATATAGTCGTTTTAAATTCAAGAAAAAGACCGAAAGCGACTTCAATTAAGAGTTTTGTTTACGATCTTCTGCGGAGTGAATTCGGGTAGCGCTTTTCATTTTCCCGCAAGTTTTACGATTTTCACTGCAGTCTCCCGTTCAAATGCTTTATCCTCTTGCGCAACTACAACACATTTTACAAATTCGCATCGTACCTACTATAATATAACACAACACACGAAAGAATCTCAATTGTACATGTAATAAAAAAAGCCAATCGAAACTGAAGAGAGTTTCCTCGTGTGTTGAATTTAAATAAATTGAGAAATTTCTAATGCAAACCCTCTCATGGCGTTATTGCGTTTCCGAACGCATTATTACCGATTTTAATTAAACGGAAAGCCTTAACGGACCGCTCCTCGTTCGCGATTTAATCATACGAATAAAAAACGTTCCGGCGCATTTAAATACCGGAATTATTAATAATGCCGATGGGACGTGAAATGGCCAACGATAATGAATGAAAAATGGCCAAATTATATTAATTAAGACACACTTTAGCAAATATGCTAACGACTTTCATTGCGGCATCTTCTTTTCATTATGTCATTTCCTAATGAATAACATTTTATTTTCTCTAATAAATACCATAAGCATATTTATTTTAAACTATCGAATTTGTCAATTATAATAGTAGTCGAAACATGAAAATTTGTAACATATATATATATGGTATATTATATAATAAGCAATAAAGCAATACCGTCATGTTCTTCACGTTTCGAATAACAGTTGAAAAAAAGTTGGCACAAGAAGGTATCAATTTACTTTTTATTATTATATTGACGGTGCGTTGATATTTGTGATAAGCGGGTTTAGTTTTCATTTTATTGTTCGATGCGTTTGAAACGAACGGAAAATTCGCCGGTACGAATTTTCCGCAATATAATATACAACAATGCCATGAAAAATTCATCGACTGAATTTCGTCGTCGAGGCACGCACATATTATATATACATATACTTTTTCATCGTGCTATGTAGATAATATATACATATTGTTGGATGAAAATTTTATATTAAGCTATTTAATAAACGGGTTTCTAATAATATGTATAATATAATATTTTTAGTACGTTCAAAATCCTGCGGTGTTGTGTATTAAAGTTTCAAAGTCTTGCATGAACTAATAATATAATGAACTTATATTATTAGTGTGAAAAAATTCGCACAGAAAGACTCGATTATATTGGCAAAATAACTCAAGAATTATGCAGCCTGTTAAGGAGTCATCGCTTTGAATTGATTAATGAAATAAAATTTGCCCAGAATCGTAAGGGTTCTGAAAAAAATAAAATATTTATTGAAGCATTCTCGTTCGCTAAGTGTAACGCTAGCGAACTGTAAAGGGAATATATAATATTTTTTTGGAATGCATAATAAATTATCTATCGTGATCCGATTTAAATTTATAAGCTTTTCTATCTTAATTTTAAGGTGTTTTTTTTTTCATTTATAATACACCGTAAAAATCCCTAATATATTTTTTATCAATAGGTGTTAACTGGTTGTCGCGACTAAGAATTTTTGATCGTCATATTAAATCTAAATCTAACAAACCGGAAAAAAATCTTTAAATAATTTAAATTTCATAATATAATAGTCTGAACAATATTATTAGCAACTTAAAACTAATTATTTTGATTAAAAATTAGCTAATAAACATGTATCCGAATTTTCGAATAAAATAAAAAGATAAAAGGAAGACGATCATTAATATAAAACATTTTTTATTTTCAATTATGAACAACGTCTAGGGTGACATTATCCGCATATAATGTATTTAAAATTTTATATAAAAGTTAAAGTTGTTATAAACGACTATAACAAGGAGAAATTCATTTGAAAGATTGAAAATAAAAAAAAAACACTGAAAAACGAAACAGAGGGAAATTAAATTAACATACGGAATACGTTTTCATATATTTAAGTTGAAAAGTTTCAGGCGGTACGGAGTTTACACAGCTGAATATAAATTCAGTACACGTCGATGTATAGAAAATATCAATATGTAGTAATATTCCAGATTGTTTAATGCTATTTCTTTTTCCAATTTCCTCCGAGAACCACGTTATGTTCATATCATTACATGTATTACAATATAATATCGACAAGATTAGTTTTAAGTTACAAGATTAGTTTTCAAGTACGCGTATCGTAAAGTTGCTATTTGAAACATTCACAAAGCGTTATAAATATTTTTTCAACTAAAGAAAGAAAAAAAATTGTGTGTTTGTGTTCAAAAACACTGTGACAAATGTTAAAAAAAATATATTAAATATCCTTATATGAAATGCAACACACTTTGTGAATTTTCATATAGATCGTATTGATTTTATGACAGTCTTAAATTTATAATATTCATATGAAATAATCGTATTAAAAATGGATGATAACAGCATATTATATATATATATATATATATATATATATATATATATATATATATATATATATATATATATAGTATATAGTATATAGTAGACTTTGTCTCTTAATTTCAATTTAGATTATATCGCAATGATCGATCGTTATTACATACATATTATATACAATAGTATATTCTCAATTAGATCGATTGATTAAAAAGATATCGATGTAAGTTACCGAGGCAAATTCTTATCGTATTTTAGTAAAATATTATAGATGTCTCCGAGTATAGTTTATACGAGCATGTTCTCGATTTCGAAGACATAATATTATTAATTTTCGAGGTGAAAAAGAAATATTGATCGACCGCGTAGTGTATGGTTTGTAGTACGTGAATACTTTTCCATTGAAAATTATCACGCAATGCTTTTAGTGAACGTGTTGAATCATTAATTTTTTACAACACCATTAAAGAACGACGCCTCGCTTATAATCTAATCGATTGTAATTAGGTTGTCTGTCGATTAAAATAATAAATTATTGTCCAAAAACACGAATATTCTCTAAATTTACCGAATTCACTAATATTACTGAACATCAAATAATATATATTAATGTACCAAAAAAAAAAAACAAAAAAAAACACACACACATATATAGTACATTATAAAATTCAGTTGAGATGAAAATACGCATTAAAAAGTGTTATACAATATTAACATTTTATTTAAAATTTGTCCGTCACGCTTCGCTTAGCGTAAAGGACGCTTTTTAAAATTCAGCAAGCGTTAACCGAAGCGAAAGCGTTATTTTCGCTGAAAAATTTTTCATCGTCTAATTTCAATTTCATAATACACAAAACGTCTTTTCACACACACACACGCGCGCGCGCGCGCGCGTACATGCAGTTCGAATTCTTTTTACATTACTAAATATGGACATTAATATATAGTGTCGATTTGAAATAATCGACGATTTTGTAAATGGAAAATGTTGGTTAATTGTTTGCCATTGTTCGGCGATAATACAAACTTCATTATGGATTATGATCAAACTATGGCAATATCTCGAGTATAAACAGCGACGCACTAAGAAGATTGCCGACACAATTTCATTTCCTCCGCACTCTGTAATACGTATACCATATATATAATAATAATAATATTATATAATAGTACGCGTATACGCTTTGTCTTATATTATAATTAATTATCTCTAGTCTTTTCTATATTTTGGTGTCATTTATAATAATATTTATAATATCGCACACGGATAACCAAAATTCCTAAACGATCCGATCATAGGCAGATTAATACAATACGTATAAAAGGCGTCGATATCATAAAATGTCGAAATTTCCCTAATCTTCCAAATAATCGTAACGATATCACGTCCGCATTCTAAAGTTTTTATTACGAGAGGCGAATTTTGTATACACAGTAAATGTGTACCATATAAAAAGGAAAGGTTACACAAAGAGGACCTTCCAAAACGCTAACGATGCGTTCTTGCCTCGACCTTCGACTCGGAAACCCTTCTAAGGTTTTCGGGTCAGCAATTCGAATCTCTTTCAACTCAAGACATCCCCCTTCTGGCTTCCCTTTCGACGGAATATTCAAACATTTAGAACCGGATTAAAACTTGGGTCTCGTTCCAAATCTTATCACGAATTTTGCCGTTTTTTATTCAACAACGATAACATGCTCTAGAACGACGTTTCCCAAAGTAACAACTACTCGTGACGTAATTTTAAACGTATATTTATTTAATAATTAACAGTGTACGTGAACCGTTCGCGTATATTATTATATATTTATCTATGAATATTTGCAAACGTACATGTATTTCTAAAGAGTTAACTTAAAAAATAATCATCTATCATAACTAATAAATTTAAACTGATAAAAAATAATCTCATTGTTTATCCAAGGAAACGTAACGAATAACATATTTTTGGCTGTGACCAATAAAGTAATCATTTGTGATTAAAATCATTATTAATTTATGATTGTTTTGCAATTTATAAGTCATCATAACGTTTTATCGTGTTATATAAATCATGATTACATTCTATGAGAAACAACGAAATTCCATAAATAGTATATGGTATTGTAAAATAATAACCTTTTTGTCATGATAAACTTGTCGTTTTCTAATTATTATAATTGCCGAATTCAGTTCGAAGTGATTAATAACTTTTACAAATCCAAATACATACATTGTATGTTAGTTTATTAGGAAAGAACTAAAATTTGAACCAATTTTCTATTAGTACGGGTTTATTATATAAAATATTAATTATTTTATCAGTTTTACGGTCCACTGATTACATTTCACGAATGAACGTTTTCAATACATACAAATGAATATATATATATATATATATATATATATATATATAATACAAAACCCACCTAATGTAATCAATAATAATTCTCTGTACTTATTAAAATAAGTATAAATTATATCACAAAATTTTTAGTTAATTTGCTACTCTAAATTAAAGTGTTAAATTGTTCATTGGGAATTTATTCTTTGTGTAAATCCGCTACGCTATATGGGTAGTTAAATATAATGGAAATATTAAATAAAAATACATTCGGTTGTTTGTGTCAAAATTCGATTTAATAGATAAAAAAATATTTAACAGGTAATTCATTTTTTTAACACGGAGGAAAATTCCTGGCAGCGACGAGCGTGACGATACATATTATCTTCATAATTATCCCTTCGTGCTTTTCACTCAAATCGAATTTTCCTCATTTGGCTCCTCTCCGAAGATTTTTATCGCTCCTAGGTAGCTAATATTCAAAAAAAATGTATATTGTTCTTAAAAATAAATTTAAACTCGTATATAGCATTACCACAAATAGGAAAATAAGAACATGGAAGAAAAAATATATTACGTAATAATTTCAATTCAATACTATATTTAAATTTATTTTGACCTCTTCGGTAAAAAACGAGCAAAATAATATCGAAAGAGGAGAGGAAATCATTCCGAAAAAGTTTGCTCGTTCAGATTCATTATGAAGTTTCGAGTTTACGTTAAAAGAATTTTCAAGAGTGGCTGAATTCAGACAATTTCCGAGAAGTATCCATTTTCTTCGATACTTTTCGAAATTCGTTTAGATTTTTTCAATTTTTTTTTCTTTCGGTGTACAATATAATACATGTATGTGAACTATAATCGTTTATAAATATTTTTTTTACAAAAACAAAAATTGATTTTCCTTTATATTACATTAATTAAAATTGCACAAGTACTTTTTTTGATATTGAGTCAAAAACAAAATAGACCGTAGTATATGATTTCTTTTGCTAGATAATAATAATAATAATAATTGCCAAGCCAGTTTTATAATTGAGGACGGCTCTTGGTCACATTTTTTTCGCCTTTCATTGCTCATTAACGATTCCGATGTCATTACTTATTGACAGGATCATTGACTAAAGAAAAATCGCGTTGGAAATGATTCGAAAGGTCGACATTTTAATACTTTATCGAGGCTTTACAATTTGTAATACATTCAACCTCGGATGAAATCTTCAATTAAAAGTCTGCAGCAAAAACATCTCGAAATATTGTGTAATACTGTTCTCCTTTTTTCTTTGTTTCTATATACAATAATTTATATATTATATATACCATATATCTCCAAAAAGACCCGGTAAAACAAAATAAGTTTGACATGTATTTTGTCGTGAAGTAGTTTGAGTATCACCGATGTATAATACGATAAGGCATCGCGTCAAGGTCCCCATAATGTTATTGAAGAAAATTAAGAATAAAAATAGCGTGGCAATGTGAAAAAAAATTGAAATTAAAAAGACAATGTGGTCACCGTCGAACGGACTATGCGTCGAGAATTGATAATGATTAATGGACAGATGCAGTCTTTCCGCAGTCTAAAAATGGGACAGAAGCGTTGGAAATGAACTTTCCGAATATCGATATTTATATTACAATATATATATATATATATATATATATATATATATATATATATATATATTATATATAATATAATATTTATACGTTGCTCGTTCACTAATCATGCTTGGCTGACTTCGTTACGACGACTTATTAAATATCAAAAGCAGCTCGTAATCCTACTCCCATACATACCATATGTATGTTACCTCCATTTTTATGTAAAGACACTCATTTTCATCTTGACAACGACGAATTTAATTAACGACGACGTCCTCCTCTAAAATGTGCAGAATGATACTACAAACCGATGGACGATTCGATTTGTTGAAGAATTGGACGATCTACTGGGACCCGTTGTTTGCAATTCTCCACAAATAATTGTGCATAATTCATAGTGACCACAAACACAAAACAAACAAATATGAGCATTTGTATAAGTTTGTATGAAGCCAACTATTGTATTTGCTCATATTACAAGTACGTAATATGAGCGAAATTTTCGCTAAAACCGAAATTAAAAAACCGAAAGAAAAAAAGAGAAATCGTAACGTTTAGGTTTAGGTTTAGGTTTGTAGGTGTCACAGTTTCGGGCAATCGGGTGGTAAACCTGTCGACGACAGCTTGATTGATCAGCGGACCGCCGTCGGGGTTTGGTTTTCGCTGCTCGCTGCAGCGTCAGGTCGGAAAAGCCGAAGGTCACCTAAAAAACACGCACGCTTTATCAACTTGACCGTTTCTTTCTACAAACTGTACTTTTTTCATATATTCTTATTCGCAATCGGCGAATACATTTTACCGCTAATAAACACTTATTCCCAACTAAAAAGAATTATGCCAGACTATATTTACAACAATGTTAAATTGTTTGTTGACATATATGGTATATGATATTATATATGCGTACATAAATTCAAATTTTAACAATTAGGGTTAAACATACAAAGACGTGACCGGGAGAGAAAGACGGGAATAGTATAATTAAGTATAGCCCAGTTGACGAGCGTTGTTTTCCCTAGGGCGAATGACATAAACAACCCTGAATTATTAAATTCAAGGCACAAATCGACAAAGTTTTAAACCACAAATATAACTCTGATGAATAGTGTAGCTTTGTGACCTGTTAAAACGAAATACGTATTTTATTACAAACTAAAATATGTATAATTTAAAATCCGGCGTGCAATTTATATCACAAATAGTATTCATTATAAAAAGCTTCGAATTAAAGTCATCGTTCTACTATACACTGCAAGAATAAAACGAGCGTTGTCTAGTTTCATTTATATTGTAGTATTATAAATGATTAGAATCCAAATTCACAAAAAACTTTCATGATGTGAAAGCGAACATTATTAAAATATTCTATAATAGTATTTTAGCAATCTAAGATCTAAAGAAATAACCTTCGTTGAAACAAGGTTAAAAAATGTAGCTCGTGCGTTGTGATTTTAATCGGTCGTATTGTGCGACAAACATCTATTATTATAGCATTGAAACTTTAAATATGGAATTTAAAATTATTTACACGCACTAATTATAAAAATTATATACCATATATATATTATATACGGTGATAACGTTTCCTACACGCTTCAGATTTATTGATCCTACCTATAACTATAAGGTTTCAATGAAATTCATGAAAAAAAAACCGATAATACTCCAGTCTTAACTCAGTTAATACAGAACCGTGAAGAAAATAATAACTCGAGAAATAAATTTCAACGACAACGTTTCTAGACTTAAATATCTTTTTTTTAAGTAGTCCGGATGCAAATCGGATTATACTATTATTTATGTAGTATAGAGTTATGGAGCGTTTTATCTCGAATTTTGTTTATATTATTATGATGATCCATACATATGAACAGTCGGACAGTTACAAAAACATCTATCGGAACAAACACTTGACATACACTATAAGATACATAGATATAGGTATTATTGTATATACAATACAGTATAGTATAGTATATTTGGAAACGACATAGAGACGAGTGAGAAAAGTTTGCGCCTTTGCGGTATTCCTTTGTTTTCTCGGGGAGCGAAGAACAATGGCATCGAACAAGGAAAGTTCCTCATTCTCGCCGGAAAGACATTTTTGTGGTTTTTCCGCAAACATTTTCAACATCGACGACATTAGTTAATTTTCCAACCCGAATACTTTGCGATTGAAACTTGAAAAGTAAAACAACTTGCGCGAGAAAAAAATATTTATAATTAATATGTAGAATTCGAAGAATGTTTAAAAATTGTAATCAATCTCTCGTGGACTTGTGATAGAACTAACAACGTGTCGATATTATGCGCAGCAAAAAAATGTGATGTTTTACATACTATATATATATATTATATTTTCAACATCGGGAAACTTTGGTGCGAGTTTTTCCCTTGACATTTTTGGAATATGGCTTACGTTCGGGAAAGACCATGCGATAATATAACGTGGCGTGACACGTGAACGTCGACGCTATAATGGAAAAGCATAAAAACACAACGTTCACGCGATATTTTCATTCGACAAAAAAAAATGGAAAAAAAAACTACAAAACAACAGACGAATATATGAAGTAATAAATACGTTGCCGCATCACAAAACTGGATAAAGTCTTCATAAATTTGAATTCCACGTTACGTAAACGTTCCAGCATATTCCAAGGCCGATACAAAAGTGCTTTCTTCTATTCCTCGATACCAAAAAATAATAAATAAATAAATACTCTTAATACATATTCATGTTACTTCATATTCGTTCACATTCATGACAAAGAATCGTGACCATTTCTAAAAGTCGTTATCTTGATACGACTATATTCATCTATTTACTGCTTTACTTTCCTGTTCCGATACAATTTTATAACGTATTAAAACAAAAAAAAAAAAAAAAACTCTGCAGAAACGCACAATGTATGTATTTCAAGAATATCTACGAATCAATACAACGAAAAAAATAAATAAAAAAAGAAAGCATGAATTTATTGAATTTATGCATCATAATTTTATTGCATGAAAATCGACTAATTCCATTTCAACACACAATTTGTTGGAATGCGCGATCTTAAAAAATGTCATGCGATTAAATTCGTCCAAGTATTTAGTTATAAGATTCCTGGAAACGATGATGAGTTATCAATTAATAGTATTCCGAACGAGAATAGTTAAATGACAAACGCCGTCCACATGCAACATTTCTTCACTCTCTCTCTCATCTTGCAGCTAATTTCCGCGTTCGCTTTTTTCCTTTTCTCATCTTCAGCTCATATAAATAACTATTTATGCAATCTTAACGAACGAAGTGTGATGAGCAATCAAAAATTTAATCTATTTATACGATCGATGGGTCCTGGAGCACGTCATCAACACTCATTTCATTCAGTATAAATAAAAAGCCTTACAAATTCAAAATGTTTACGAATATACTATAAAAAAAAAAAAAAAAGATTTAGTCCGGTAAAAACATCGTTAAAATAAATTCGGTTGCCGCGAATTCAATTCGCAGTATAAAAAGAATACAATTGATTTTTATATAATATTATAGTAGACGCGTTCCTTTCGGCGAACAGAAAAAAAAGAAATATTCAAAAGGTCATGAAATAAAACGCACATCTCGACTTATACTCGAATGAATGGGGAATTTTCGTTATTAGCATTTCGTTTTTCTTTTTAACTTTTTTTCATAGCGGTTTACGTGAAAATTTTTCATGGCTTTTTTTATTTGATGAAATATATTGCATATAAAATGAATCGACGGAATTTCTTCCTCGCTTATTTGATTTTTCCTGTTTATTTTTTTTATTTTTGATGGAGCTTTATTATACTCTTTGTGGCTGTTTTAATAAATGATGCAACAGTTTTATGATATATATATATATATATATGTATGCATGTATGTGTGAATGTCATTATTGTGCCAGATTATCTAATTGACCAATAATTAAAAATGTCAAAGCTAACCCCAATAAACAAATACATATAGAATAAACTTGACTAGATAAAGCAATTAAATGATTATAAATATTAATTAATAATAAAATATTATAAATCGTATCAAACATACTTATACTTTTTTTCAAATATAAATTACTGCATTATTTATATTGTATTTTTATATACGCATTTCTTTTAAATTGTCATATTTTTATTTAATAAGAATGTATTATATTTTTCGTTAAAAATATTTATGTACGAACTCTGTGCATGCTCACGTCTCAGAGAAATCGTATAATTAAAAATATTTGCTATTTGAAATATCAGTTTTTAAATTTGAAACTCGGATACAAATCATATATGGTATTTCAGGAAACGGTATACGTTCACAGAATTAATATAATACGGATTTTTTAATCGAAATATTGAACATAAATAAAATAAAAAAACAAAGATTAGTCATTATAAGACGCGTATACCAGATATGACCGAATAAAAGACCGTTTGTCGTCACGTGGATGTAGAGATTATTATGTTAGGTTAGGGTCCACGTGTTAGAACCTATGGACCCGAAGGGAAGAGCGAGAGAGAAACAGATAGCGCGAACCCAGTGGATGGATTCACTATTACCACGCCATCTATCAATTGGTGGGAGTAAATCGGGTTTACTGTCAAAAATATTATTTTCTTTATATACCTACATATTCGTGTTATCGAACATTAAAAAGAATACTTTTTAATGTTCGATAAGAACTTTTCTTTTTTTTGTCTTCTTTTATTGAAAGATGTACAAAACAAACGCAACAGTCCATAGACCAAGTTTGACCCACCATAATTTTTATAACAATAGCGACGACGTTTTAATAAATTGTTATATTTTTATTATTATTAATATTATAGGGTCTTTATTATTTTAATTGAAAAAGGCGATTTCACGAAATTTCACGAGCCTCAAATCGCTACATAAAATTACTTATTACTTATTTTAGGCGCATGTTATATGCGGCTAAAATAAGTTGGGTGCTCGTTTTGCTTAATTATTCTGATGTGTCTAATTGTCAAATATCTGCAGATGTTTCGTTTGAGCGTTGCAATATGTTTCGTAATATTTAAAAATTCTTGTTAATTTTTGTTTTCTCACACTCTTATATTTTTATCGCTTTGCTTTACGTTTTGATATAAACGGCAGCCGAAATCTTAGCTTATTAATTAAATCATTAGTTTTCGAATTCTGTCAAATTTCGGAACCAACGACAATTCGATTTATTAAAAAGTTGAATCGACAACGTGTTGTTAAACTTCAAGTAACGAAAAATGCGATAAAATGAAATAAATATCTAGTGTTTTCACTACAGCATGAGTAGAATATTTAAAATAAATCAGAGTGATCGTAAATAAATGCAAAAAAAATGTTTATTATTATTATTATTATCGATAAATATCTGATACAAAGCTGTCTGCGAGAAAGTTAGAATAAAATTTTCCAATATAACAACATTTTACTACGGATAAATCATGTTTGGGGATTTCAGATGGAAAAGTACAAAAAAAAAAAAAATCCCTCGACAGAGTTGTCAAAAGTTTCACTCGTTTTTCTAAAGTTTATAACATAGATCAAGTTAAAGAAAATAATTCTTCATAGAGATTATTCGATGTATTACAAAGACAAACATCGTGTATTAAATAACATACTTTATATACCGTATAGTTTTTTAAGCGATTGCGAACGAATTCTTAAATATTAAAAGGTTACTAATTCCTGAACCAATAATTCAATAGATTTTTCTTTTAATCGCAAAACAAATAAATATAAATGATCGTATGAAGAAAATCCTGTAAAATAATTGCCGCTAATTAATAGTTTTTGAAATATTCACCGTCAACTTATCAAAAGTCGTTTCTTTTCCTGTTGAGGCTTTTTTTAAAGAAAATAAACGCGATTTCATTCTGAAATATAAACAAAAAACTAACGGTCAAATTTTAAAAGGTTTCGTTTTGCTAACTTCTAGAGGAAGTTCTCTCTCCGGAGGGTGTAACTTTTTGGAGCTTTTTTCGACTCGTCTTACATAATGTATTTCCTAAAAGAAATTTCAGAACGTCAACGTTTCGAAAAAACATCTAATTTGACCGCACTACAATACCACATTATCGAAACCGTACGTTCGTTCGTAACTATTTCGAACGAGCGAGTACTATTATTTTAATTCCGTCGAATGCGGCTCGGCTCTTTTCCCTCGCAAAAAACGAACAATCGCGTTAACAATAACATTATTATCATCTAAACGTCGGTAAATAACCGAACAACTTTTCGACGATCGTTAAGAGTATTATTAAAAATAGAACTGTCGTCGTTTCAAACTATGTATGTTCGATTACGTCTTCGGTCCCGTTCGGAAGAACCATTATTTATTTTCAAATAACGAAATTACTACTCGATCTTATTAAATAAATATTATAATTGCCGGGAATATGGGAGTTTTCTATCGCCGAAGATAATAACGCAACGGGAATAGTATTTCGAAAACAAATTTCAAAACCGCGGCGCAGAGAAAATAAAATCGACCCTTATGTTTATTTTCATTATTTGCATTATAAGATACGCGTCCGTCGAAATGTGGTAGAATAACGTTAACGATTATGCGACGTTTGCGATATTAGTGCGCGCGAAACGTAGAAGCCGTTTGCGATTCGCGCGGTCGAACGAAAGTTCAAAGAGGACGGTTTTTAGTTAGTTTTGCATATGCGACTCGGAGACGGACTCGGATCGGTCAAGTTTGAGGTTGGAGCGCGACGATGCGGAAAAGGCGGAACCGTCGCTCCGGATCGATTGTCCGGTCGCGCTCCTCGCTTCCGCTGCGGTCGCGAGTCGGCCTCCGCGGCGAAGAGTCCGCAGAAACGTAGAAACGCAGAAACGGTCGCCGCTCGGTCGTGGGGCTCGGGGCCGGGGGGGCGACGAGGCGTGGGGCGTGGGGCGCTTGCGCTTGACGCATTGCAGGTGCGCAACGGCCAATGGGCTCGCGGCGCCGCCTCGACACCGAAACGCGGTAAACGGCCGCGCCCCGGACCCGCCGTCGGACGCCGCGAGACGCGAACCGCGCGACGCCGTACGCCGACAGTCGCGCTCGCAACGCCGCACCGTTCGCTACTCTGCGCTCTGCGTTCTGCGTTCGACGCTCGCCGCCGCCGTCGCCGTCACCGTTACCGTTGATCGCGACGCCGACGTCTACGCCTACGCCTACGCCCACTACGTCCACGTCCACGTTCACGTTCACGTACACGTTTACGTTTGCGTTTGCGTTCTCGCGCTCGACCGCACGACAGCATGGTGAGTGAGGAGCGGACGCGTCGACGCCCCGTTCGCCCCGTCCGCCGCCGCCGCCGCCGCCGCCCTTCGCGCCCGTCTCGCGCCCTTCGCGCCGAGAAACCGACCACCTGTGCGAGCGACGGACGCAAGATGGCCGCCGCCGACGCGTTTCCGGAACCCTCGGTCGCCGTCGCAGCCTCGCGGGACCTCCGCGTCCCCCGCGCGCCCTCCGCCCCGACACCCCCCCTTGCTGGAAGGGGCGACGCTTTTCGTCGTCTTTTTCGGTCGCGATTCGCGCCGTCGACTCGGAAACGGCGACGCCATCTGTGTCGATCCGCGCGCAATCCGCGATTCGAAAAAATCAATATCGGTCATGCCGGAAACGGCGTCGCCGTCGACCAAAAAACGGTCGGACGCCCGTCGCGCGCGAAAAATGGCCGCGTCCGTTAAAATCCGTTAGAGAGCGACGCGTCCTGGGCGCGGGACGGGTACGGGCGCGTTCCGCGACGACCTTCGCTCATTATTATTAAATCCTTTTCGCCGCATTACGCCGACGCTAATTATAAACGGCGATTCGTAAATATAGCGAGAGCGATATCGGAGTTTGCGCCTTCGTAGCGATTGTGCCGCATTGCAGTATTCGACGCTCCGCCATGCGGCAGAAGCGATCTTATCGTCCTTTAATCTCGCTCTATTTTTACGGATTTTATAACGGCGAACGATCCGCGCGAAGAATCAACAGGTCACCTCGGTTCGGCGTTATTGTTACCTACATGTCTAATGTCGAACGTCGTAACGGAATGCGCGTAAAATCTTGACCTATATCGGGTGCGCGCCCGTCTATAATTAATTCGCCGTATTGCAGTTGTAGGTCATTGACTCGGTTATATTTTCGCTAACGGTAAACTGCATTCGAACGTAGACGGGACCCCCGTATACCCGTAAAATTCCCTCCCTCTCGTAGTTTTGTAACTGACGATCGACCGTCGTCGTCGTCGTCGCCGCCGTCGTAATAAAATTGTAATTATAACGTAACGACTTTAATGCCGATTAAGGACTCGGATATCGCTTTCGTCGTCGTTATCGTAGTTGACGTCATTAATCGCGCGTCGGGCCTCCGGTTTGATTTGCGTTCGTTCGCGTTATTATTCGATATTCGTTTCGAGTTAAAACCGACCGGTGGAAGGTTTTTCTTTTCAAACGTATATTCCTCGTTATGTCGCTACGCACTCTTATTATTGTTGTCGTTGTGTTGTTGTTGTGTCGTTGTCGTTATTACGATCGAAAACTAGTAAAAAGATGAAAGAAATGCGTTCGTTTCTTTTCGAAAGATTATTGATTTTTTTTACTTCACAATATTTTATTCTCACATGTGACTCATCATTTATATGTGTGTACGTACGTACATATATACGTATATATTATTTATATAACGATATAAAACGATGACAACATAACATAACAATGGCGTAGTATTTTTGAACGAAACTCTTTATATCCGTGCCGTTTTTTTTTAATTGTATCATCGTTATATTTTTTGGCAAATTACGTTAAATTAGTATTATTTTATACCGAATGTTGATTTTTGTATGAAAAATACGCATCTTATTTTTATCACAATAACTAATCTCGAACGGTTTTCTATAAGCTTATTACAAATACGAACCTAAATTTTTAACCGACCGGTAGAATTGTGTACACGTTCTTATTTAAAAATATTTGCCCGCTGCTCGATTATCTTTTATGTTGAAATAAGTATTATTTTGCGGCAACGAAAGTCTTAAATTTATGTGTTCAATGAACTAAGACCGGTATTAAAATTTAAAATAGAATAAAGCCTTCCCTCCGCTCTCGAGATTGTTTGTATCTTTTATATCATCTTTTTCCAAATGCGTGCGTACGTGTCGCCATTTAACATTATGGAATCTAAGCCTAAACTGTGTCTTCTAATTCGAAGAAAACTGCTTCATATTCATTTGGTTTTATTATATGATGTTTTATCGAAGAGGAATATTTAATTTTTTTTTTCTAATTTTTTTCATCGACACGTTTACAGGCCGACCAACTTACAGAGGAACAAATTGCCGAATTCAAGGAGGCGTTTTCATTGTTTGATAAAGATGGGGACGGAACCATCACGACAAAGGAACTCGGCACCGTCATGAGATCCTTAGGCCAAAATCCAACCGAGGCAGAATTACAGGATATGATTAATGAAGTAGACGCGGACGGTAAGTCAACTTTTGCCACTTTTAATTTATTATTTATGTTGCAGCCGTCGCCGTTGTCTTGTTATATAACGAGCTCGTCGTTCGGGTAATAGTTTATATCCTTGGATCCGTCGTTAAATCGGACTTTATTTATGCCGGTCGTTTAATCGATATAATCTGATCTCTATTTTTCAATACTGTCCCCGTATCTGAAGTCGTAAATTGCTAATCTTATGGTACTAACTAACATAAGTCGCCGTTGGCTAAACGCGCGTTCAAAACGCGCTCGTAACGTATCGATTCACAATCCTATGTTATGCAGATTTTATACGTCTATTGTTTTCTTATAAACTGTTGTTATCACGTGTTTGTTTGCGAACGCTTTAATAGTAGACTATGCAAATTTATTTAAATGAATTCGTTCAAAGCCGAACAAAATTGTCTTTCGAATCGGTGTTTAGTTTTTGTTTAACGTTCATATGTGACCGGAATAAGTCGAGTATTAAAAACGAGACGAGTTTTGTGAACGTTCAACTGTGTTTATGATATAGATAGATATATATTTGTAAGAATTACCGCACGTCGTGACGATGAAACTAAAACGTATTAAATATTTATTTACATTTGTCGTTTATACAAATCGTTATATTTCCCAACAATAAAGATAGATTGCAGGCGACAAAATATAGATACTTAGGACCGCAGAGTCGTCCGTTAATTTATAGCCAGCCGTATTTGTTTGTTGTAAAGTAAATAAAGGTGTGTTCGACATTGAAAATTGAACGCAAACAAGATTAATTCCGTTATTCGCTCGCCCGTGTAGCAATTTTTCGCTAATTTAAAATATAGTCGGTCTCTCGGCGGCGTCAACTTTTTTTATATCGTGCTATTATTTTATTTTTATTTTTTATTCATTCACTTTCCACTGTTTTACGTGGGACAAAGTTAAAAATGCGACTAGACGGACAGTTCCATCTTCTCTAGGAGAGAGAAAAAGAGAGCGGTTTGATTTTAAATAGACGTGGTGTGTGTGTGTGTGTGTGTGTGTGTGTGTGATGTGTATGCGAAAAACGTGCGACGATTTCATTCTTTTTTCCCTTCCCTTCCCTTCCTAAACCTACATCATCGTCGATACGATTTAAAAAACCAACCGATCTTTCGGCTACTTTTGAGATGTGCAAAAACACATCCCAAAAACTGACTGTCAAGTCGCGTCGTATTCGTGTTTTATAATGTGAGTTTTATATATAAATAAGCAGTCCACGTGTCCGGGACACGCACAACCAACTAAAAATACGCACTCTGTATATATATGCATACGATTCCTACTTTTACTTATTATTTTTGTACAACAATATTAATGTTGTACAAAAATAATCAACAAAATTCGATATTTATTTTTTTTTTCAACTCTCGTTATTCGAATTGGCAAATAGTTAGCTGCTAATTTATAAAATAAAACCACCGGCTATCGCTTATCGCAAATTATTTATCTATCGTACAGAGAGCGCAAAAACCCATATCGTGTTAATGTTGCGCATGTTAAACTCTAATTACTTGAATTTTTTTTACTACACATCGCGATAATTTAAATTTGAAAAAAACCGTATATAACAAAAAGAACGCTAATTCGCTCGTTCTAACTTAACGTTAAATCATTAGAAACGAAATGGTTCCCAATGTCGATGATATATTTGGGTAAAACTTGTATTTTGCGAATTTTAGTCAATAGGTCAGGGTGTTTGTCGTGTCCAGTGAGTACATTTTACAGGCACACACCGGTATCGACCGACCGGTCACTTGTTCTCAACCGGAAAATAGGTCACCACACACATACAAACGTGTGTGTTCGTATTATATTATATTATATTTTATACTCTCATATCAACTCATACTATTGTTTGTTAACGCCTTCAGTTCCTGAGATCGTGTTTTTTTTTTTTTTTTTTTTTTAATAAAATACTGGCAGATTAATCGAATCGACCTGCTATTATAATTCAAAATAATAATAATAATAATAATAATAGTAATAATAAATAAACAACTCGCGAGTGAGTAAGTAATCGTGAACTTTCTTCAATTGTTTTGCGCCGGGGAATCAATGGTCTCGAAGGTCACAGCGAATCTATCGTCGAAGACCTCATACTGCTTTAAACTAGATAATGTTTCATTTATCGAAGCATTATTGAAGCTCATTTCAAATTACATTATTTAGTCGTGTAATGCTCATTCATCACTTCCGAGCGATCTCGACGCCTTATTTATGGTATATATATATATAACTGACGCGATTTAATGTTATAATATTATTATTAATTATACTAATATTATACTTGAATATTATTTTATTCAACTGGAATAAACGTTACATTATAGTATTCATATTTTTTATTTTATAGGTAACGGAACAATAGATTTTCCCGAGTTCCTTACAATGATGGCCAGAAAAATGAAAGATACCGATAGCGAGGAAGAAATCCGCGAAGCTTTCCGTGTGTTTGATAAAGATGGAAACGGTTTTATTTCGGCAGCCGAACTGCGTCACGTTATGACCAATCTTGGGGAGAAACTTACTGATGAAGAAGTAGATGAAATGATCAGAGAGGCGGACATTGATGGTGACGGCCAAGTTAATTACGAAGGTTTGTGCAATATATCAACTTACGCATTTTTCTTATAAAATTGTGTGTATATATATATATATATATATATATATGTGTGTGTGTGTGTGTGTGTTTTGTTTTTTCGAGCAACATCATGAATAATAATTTTATTATTTAGAAATAAAGTGGGAAATGTTGACTTTTAAAAAAAATCGCATAATTTTAAAGAACCTTGAATTGAATGCATGTTTATCTTTTTCATTTATGCAATCGTTTTCTATATATTATGTTGATAAGCAATGGAGAGATGATGGAATCTTACAAATGATTAATTTTTAAATATGTTGTTGCAATGCATTGTCCAAATTATCTCATCGTCGTTTCATCATAATTTAGTAAAATAGTATTCTTTATTTATATTGTAATTTATTGTTTATGTACGTTAAAATACAAAGATAGGATAAACGAATACTTTGCATGTCACCACCAATATGCGCTTCGTGACTGACTTATATAAATGTTTGAAATCTGCTTATTGTGCAGTAAATGCAGTAACATGTTTTATATGTTTGTAAACATCGTTTGATTATTGTGACTGAAGTTGGTAAGTGTCCAAAAAGCACAAATCACTGAATTTTTCACGGTCTATTCACAATTGGGTTTTTTTTTAATCAAGATAAGTAAAATATTTTGTGTTGCATGAATCATGGGACACTTACTTGAAAATTTACAGTTTTTTCCTTTTTGTTTTGTTTTTTCTGTATATATATATGGTTTGTAATTTTATTTATCTTTCCGTGTAATGCGCAATCATCTCTTTTAAATAAATAGATGGTGTGTGCATAAAATTTGATATAACAAATCAAATTTTATGCAACAAGGCCTGTGTATGAATGAAATATATTGATATTTTTTAATCCTTGTATTTTTATTATATGATTCCATCAAGAATTGAACGGTTTGTGTCCATCCCGTCGGACATTTTATAACGAAATTATTGTGCAGATTTTTAGATTTTAAATAGTGAAATTTGTGTCATTTTATAATTTTATGTTATATTACTACGAAATTGACGAGTTTGTGGGATTTTTGGTTAGGAACAAAGTAAAGGTGCATTTCATGACCTTGTTTACTCCTCTTCTTCCAGATTTCCATGCTCTAGCTCAAATAATTTTCTTGAGAAACGACAGAGAGTGCTAGCTAATTCTAAATTGTGATAATAGACATAAAGTAAAAATTACATTACATACATATAAATTTAGTAGGTCACATTATCTTCAAAAACAAGCTTATATAGGTACTACTTGCTCTATATATTCCATCTTGATTGCTGCTCGTTCTCTGTTATAAAGCACCTTTAGATGAATCCTTTAATTATTTATTAACCCCTGCCCCCCCCCCCGCCTTCCAAGTCTATGTTTTATATATATATTTATATATATATATATATATATATATACTTAATAGTTTTGTTGCTATAATAAACTCGATGAAATCTCATTGTTCCGCACAAAATTAGCATATTTTTAATATGAATTGCATTACTTTTTATACTTGGTTCGTGACAAAATTTTTATACTGTAACACTTAATGATAATCATAAACACATTTTTAATCTCTTTCAGTACATAGCACATTAAAGATTATTTGGTTTTCCATTTCAAAATAAAGCAGTTATACTAGATTCATATAAATTTTCTTTATTTTTACGCGTATATTACGTGCATGTATTAAATTTTCTTCATATATAAATAATACAATATGATTATTTAATAATACCTTCTTGTTTAGAATATACATCAAGATTTTGTGCAATATTTTTTTAAGTAATATATGATATGAGACATTCATCGAGAAACAACTTATAATTATGCTTGCGACTCTTCACCCCGAGTAATCCAAAATTTTCCCGAAATAAATGTCTCCAGTGTTAGACACAAATCTGTTCATTATGTTTTCTTCTATAGTCTTATTGTTTTTCATATTAGCAATTTTCTATATGCATAATTAAGTTGTAGGTTTTAGTCCTTAAAAAACGAAATGTTATTAATTAATTATGTATTAACGTAATAAATAATCAGGGATAAAGCATCAGATTTCTTACACTGTAAATAATTCAGAAATTATGTTCCGCTTAAAATCCTGATCGTGTACATTAATCAATTTCCTGTGTCCAATAATTTTCTTTAATTCACTAAGAATGAATAATCGTACTAAATAATACTGTGTTTTTTATATGTTAAAAACTATACGGCTGAGCGAGGAAATTTGGAAGGTCGTCATTTTATGTTTATTTCTTATTAAGGTTTACGAATTAGAATTTATTTTTTATATAACTTTGAGAATAGGTGTGTATTTTTTTTTCAATTTTCACTTGATTATTATTGTTATTATTATTATTATTTGTATTATTTGTATTATTTAGAGCATGTGAAATTTTCATGACTATTTCACATATTTTTTCATTGTTGTGTGTCTATAGTTATCTATTTTTCATAGTTTTATTATTATTATTGGTTGGTTATATATTAAATATGCATTCGATATACCATATTAGTGCAATGTTGGTATTTCCTAAATCTATACATATGTTCAGACATTAAAACATGTGTGTATATAAATATATACATAGTCATTTCACTTTAATGTGATCAGCATATATGTATGTATATATTATATACATACGGAATTTTACAGAAAAAAAAAATTTTATTAAGTATTTAGCATGCTCTTTTACTTTTATTATTATTCTTCTTCAGCATGAAGAAGTACATTAAACGCTGCATTATGTGTTTTGCATTAATTATATTTTGTTAATAACGATTTCATTTTCATGATGGGCTCTTTTGTGTACTACAATCATTATTGTGTCATCATTAACATTTTGTTGTTTCGATTTGCGAGATATAAATACGTGTATTTATTTATAATAGTCGATCGCGCGCAGTGCATTTGGAATGATGAAACTTAACTAGAGCGAATTATACCGTGGTGGTGTTTTTTTTTATTTTTTTTTATTTTTTTTTTTGAATTCAGAATGCATTGCGCGTAATGAATGAATAATAATATAACATCAAATGGGGCCGATATTAAAAAAAGCAAGGTTGTAATGACATTTTTCTTGTTGTTTTCAGAATTCGTCACTATGATGACGTCGAAGTGAGTTGTCAACAGCTAGATTGTTGTAAAATAAAAAAAAAATATAAAACAAGAAAAACACATTTTTTCATGACACAATACCATCATATTTGGACCTGCATTTCTCTAGTGTTTGTTGGAAAGCCAATCGTGCCAGTTCATTTCCACCGATCTGTGAGCTATTTCTAATACATAGACTCTTCGCTGATTGGTTTTTAGAGTGTAAACTGTAAGTGTATATTATAATAAGTGTGGGTGTTTCTCCCCCTTCGCGCCACACGCAGAATGAGTGATTTAACTAATTGATTAAATTAATATATATATACATATATATATATTATTATATTAATTATTATTATTATTATTATTATTGTAATTGTAAAACATAATTTTAATTATTTTAACACCATTTTTAATTATTAAGTAATGAAAGCTGCGGAGAGATGTAATCGATCACTTCACTGTCTTTAAATTAAATTTGTGTAAATTGTTTTGTAATATAAAAAAAGTGTTTCCAGCTGAGCATATTATATTTATGATATATAAACGTACATACATACATATATTTGTGTGTATGTGTGTGTATTTATGTATGTATATATCTCTGGATTGCGCCAGATCACCTTGATTTCCATTCTTCTTAAAAAGATTCATTAATTTTTATAGACATACGAGACAGGATCTATTGTACTTTCGATCGTGTCCAACGTCACTTTCAAACGCCTTTCTTATATTCAATTGTATTATAAATGTTCTATTGTTTTTCAATAAAAAAAAAATATCGGAAGGTAGACATAATTAAGAAGAAAACATTAAAAAAAATCTTTAAAACTATTAAAATGGATTGATGAAGAACAAGAGCATTATATATATATATATATATATATATATATATATATATATATATATATATATATATATATACATATATACATATTACATATACATATATTACATTTATTATCATATACTTTCTGAAAATGTTATGCATTTGCTCCACAACCAAAAAAGCTTTATGGGAATGAATCAGAATGATTAAAAGAAAAATTTGAGTGTAATAGCATTTTAGTTTGGTATACATAAAAATATTAAAAAATACAGATCATACATAGTACATTTTATGAATAAATTAAATTAAAAATGCGTTATAAGTGTACACTATTTAAATATTGTTGGTGAATTAGTACTCTCTCAAAAGTACTCTGCTGTGTTATCTCATTACCACACTGATTATTCATTCTGTTTATAAATTATAC
Source organism: Leptonema lineaticorne (assembly GCA_024500535.1). NCBI lineage: Eukaryota > Metazoa > Arthropoda > Insecta > Trichoptera > Hydropsychidae > Leptonema > Leptonema lineaticorne. The sequence continues at coordinate 14,340,114 of JANIJI010000030.1, read as the reverse complement.
AAAAGACATACTGAAAATAAATGTTTCTTCATTTTTAGGTCAATAACTATGTGTTTTATTTCCTTATTTTGTGCTTTTCCCTTTTTTCTATCCTAAACGAACAACCATTGCGCTCACTATTGTTATTTGTGTGTGTGTGTGTGTGTGTGTGTTCGTATGTCTTCACATTTCCGATTACAATTAATACTTTTTTTACAGTATGCTATGATTTTCTATTATATTTCATTAAATATTTGTTGTTTTGCGGTAAAAATTGTGATAAGCCTTATCGACTTGCGTATCCCATAATGATTGTGAGACGCATACATAGTTTGTGACATTCCAGCTTAACAGAAGAAATTTTGAAAGAGTGGAAATAAAATAACTTGTGTTATATTTATTTTTATATTTAAACATTATTTTGTTACCTATCCCCTTATACGTTTACACACTATACATTACCCGTTTCAATTCTTTAACTTGGTAAATACTCATACGTACACTAAATGTAATTTAATATGGGTACTCGACAAAACTTGACCCATGGAATAACGAGGTATCACTCTATACTTGCAATTAGCATATAATTAATAGAAAACTAGTTGAAATTATTTATTTTATCGATTTGTTATGAAACAAATACGGAACGTAATGATCTGAGAGATTGGGAACTTGTGCCTTATGAGCTAACAAATACGGCCTTTCATTTCTTACGATGTGCTAAAAATTTGTGGCCAAAGGCATAATGTAATGTAATGTAATCTTCATGGCAAACCATTGTTATAAGTGGCCTTTACGAACAAAAAGGCTTCCTACCACTGATCTACTGCCCTCGCATTGGGTTCTGTTGAACCTGCTACGAAGATGATAGTGTAAAAAAATTTATTTTTTGAAAAGTGTTTATATAGAATATAATATTTGCAATATAGCATAGACGTGCAAATATTATAGTCGTAAGTATTAAAAAGAAAAAAAAAGAGTATAATTTTGTTTATAAGTTTGACCTGACAGTTTTTAATTTAAAAATCAATACTTATAATAAGAAAATTTTTATTTGAATCTCTAAATCAGTGTTTCCCAACGTGGGGCCTACGCCCCACAGGGGGGCAATTTTAAAATGGACTCGACACGAACAAAACAATTTTTGAAGGTTAAAAATTATGTAGGGGGGCATAAAAATTTTAGAAATGTTAAGGTGGGGCATGGCCTAAAAAAGATTGGGAAACACTGCTCTAAATAGAAGAAATATTCTATCTTGTTTTGACAACTTTCAATTTGAATATTATATTCATTTTAAAATCTTTTTGAAACGAACAAGAAATAATGTATAATTTTTCAGAAATTTTAAATATACATTCCAAAATCTTATAATTTGATAAATATAAAAAAAAAGTTTTCTTATTTCGATAACTTCAAAAAGTAAGTAATTTTTTACATATATATACGTATTTATAGTTTTATGCATTAAAAAATTAATACCAAAAAGAAGAAAATTATCAGAAAGTAAGTAATATATCAATTTATATAAAAGAAATATTTTATTCATAATATATATATATATATATATATATATATATATATATATATATATATATATATATATTAATATGACATCTGTGTAAAAGTATTTAAAATTAAATAAACTGATTGTTTATTATAAAAAATATTACATTAATGCAATAGATGACAAAAAAAAATAATATTAATAAAAAAAATATTTTCAAATTTTAAATAAAAACGACCTCTTTTTGAAAATCTTAAATTATTTATAAAATATCAATATGCGTCTGAAAAACACTTCATATATTGTATACATATTATTTTTTATTTATTTATATTATTATATATCTAATCAAAAGTTCATTGTAATTAATAAATAATATTAAAAAAAAATATTTATTAAATTTGAATTTTTTGATATTTTTTAATAGTTTTGAAAATATATAGAATTTTTGCAGTGCTTACCTACCTTTAGTCAAAAGTGGAATAGTATTTATTTATTTTTTATTAAAAAAAAATGTTTATACAAATATAAAAATCTATAATAGAAGATAACGTAACGATAGTATTGATAGATTACGTGAAACTTTTATAAGATTTTAGATAATCTTTTTTTATTTTAAAATCCATTTAGTCGAACTATCTGAGAATTTTTGTCAAAAATTGAATTAAAACATCGTATGTGTTGCCAAGTGTGTCCAGTTTTTCTCGTTATATGAAATCCGCAAGGAATTATCGATGAGCCGATTCGAAAGTTGTAATGTGGCGTGCATTGAAAAGTGTTGTTAGGCGCATCTGGACCCCTATCGATCCTTATGCGGAAGTCCCGGAGTCTTTGTTCAGGGATAGAGAGCGCGCAGTGCGCGTGCCCGCGGCCCGAACCCGGACCCAGACCTTCGCATGAGAAGCCCTGCTGCCGCATACGAGATCAAACTTGGGAAAGGTCGGAACGCGACTTGCAAAAGCCACGACCCCGAAGAAACCTCCTCGGGTGATTCATTTTGTACAGTCTTCGACAACAGTCTCCGCCCTCTCCTCTCGGTCACTCGTATGTCGTGAATAATTTATAATGTTTCGCGTGAAAAAAAGTGTGCCGACTCTGAAGGGAGCACGATTTATGTTGGATCCTAGGAAAAAAGGCTTAATTGAGCCCCGTCGATTGTAGCGTCGTATAAAACGATCTCACTTATAAACCGAAATCGTTATCGTTTTGAAAAGGTCATCGCAATGCTATTTTTTTTTTTTTTAATTAATTGTGGGCTTTAAAAAAATATGAATCGAGTCTTCGCAATAAAATAAAAATTTGTTAAACTACCATCCGGTAACAAAACTTTGTTCTCTTTGAACGGAAAGAAAATTGAAGCGATTCGAATATCGCATAATACACACTGACAAATTTTAATATAACAAGAAATGTTAAACGTTTTCTAATAAATTTGTTCATAATCTATTAATGAAATTAACGTTAAAATAACTATGCTATAAAATATTATAGATACAAAATTAATAGTTTATCACGGTACAAACACACAAATCAAATACTGCGTTTACTTAAAATCGAGAGCAAAGTCAAAAAAAATCCGTATATAGAAATACGATAGAACGATTTAATGCGAATATTTTATATAAAACAAAACAAAAAAATACAAACACATTTCGCGCTAAATATGAAAAGCTTACATTTCAAACTATACGGAGAGGTAAATATTTAAATTTTGAAAATGTTGCGAACTTCTTACCAAAAACTGTCGAAATTTCTCCTATAATTTTTGTTCGAAAACTGTAATCATAAATACGGTACTATTACATATGTCGAAAAAACGGAGACATCGTGTCAATTTTTAAGTAAATAAGTCTGAACAATTTCGAACCTGTCGCGTCATTTTTCACGCGAAATACTCACACTATCGGGAAATGCGGTCAATTTGAATAATCTACATATTGGCGGCCTTTTCTGAACAAAGCAAACAAACTTAAACGGAATCGTACCGACTGATCGAAGTTATCAATAAGTATGGTAAACAAACGCGCGGACAAAATGCTAGTCCGAGTTGATCGTTAAAATCGTAAAAGGGAAAACGTTTGCATAACAATAAGAGTGATGAATCGAGTTAAGTCGGTGCAGATGTAGATTTGAAAATTTGAACGGGCGGCGCGAGGCGTCGTGCGGCCCGCACACGTCGCCACTCGCGATCGTACGGAGCCCCGCTCGCGAACGATCCGCGGCGGGCGAAGGTACAATACGAATGTGAACATATGACGAGCTTTAGGATTCAACGGTTGGATAGAATAGTTCGGGATGGTGAAGCGGTCGCAGCAAAGTAGTCGCAGCGAAGTAGTCGCGGAGTGAAGGGGCGCAGTGGCGGATCGCGGTTCAGTGCTGTCGGAGGCGTCGCGACGAGCGCCGGCGATGGTGCCGGCGTCCAGGAATGGGAGAACGCGGCCGCTTCAGCCGCGTCTCGCCTTCCCCGGGAAGACACTCGAAGCCTCAATACGGATACACGCCGTGCCCCAGGTCCGAGGAAGTCGGCACCGACATACTTCCGGTCACCCTCTCGCAGCCGACTCGTGAAGGTACCGCTCCACTCCACTCCGATTCAAATCTCGCGCGCTTTACCATCGATCCCGTCCCCTCTCGCCTTGCATCCGCGATGCACTTCCGTTACTTTCGTTTTGCGTCGCCTTACAACACAACAATTACCCTATTATTAATATTATTATTCTATTAAAATGTGTCGATTCGATCGTTTTTATAATAACAATATTAAACAAAATATATTTTTGTGCGTTATATATTTATATTAATAAATATAAAATCGATAGCATCCGTCGTCGGGGATGAGAAGCGTGCGCTTTTTACTCGTAATAACCGTTTATTTTTCGGAATGGAGTCGTCAGCTTTATATGTGACCGTCGAAATTACCCGAGGATCTGTTACTGTGTCATCTCAATCGATTCCGCTAAAGTTTAATCATTTGATTCGTTATATAATTATGCGAATCGTACGTTATCGTATTACCTATCGCCGAACAATCATAATAACGACATCGTCCGTTAAATATATTTCGGATGCATTCGTATCCGCTGTTATGTTTTATTTTTTATTACGATCTGTTTACATATTAAAATATATTTAGAAAATGGTATTATTATGAAACAAAAACTTTCCTATATCCAATTAATTTAAAAGTACAAATAAACGATACGATAATAAATTACGTTAAATTTTAGAAAATGTTTTTTCTTTTTAAAGAACGATCCAAATATCTGTTTACAATACAATATATACCAAATATAATATATATATATACACAAACAAAAATTCGTCAACATTTGCACTTTCAGTAGAATACAAACGTAAAAATTTTTTTTCAAAAAAAATATATATAGTAATTTTGGATTTTATGTTATCAAAACAAATTTCAATTCATTTTAATATTATTCGATCGAATTAGTAATAAATATTATTCTTTTATTTACAAAAATAATGACCTTATTTTTAATAATGTGCCTCTATGGTATATTGAACGCTCCGACGTAAATTTTAATCAACAATCATCTACACATTAAGTATTATATATATATATATATATATATATATATATATACATAGTTAATAATATAATAATATAAATATCTTTAAATCGACTTACTATCAAAAATATTAATAACTTTTTTTATTTTTCTTTACTAGAGCTTATTTTATGAATTTTTCCATTGAATGGAGATTATTACATTTTCTTTTCTGTTGCTCAATATATAATATTATATTACATTTTTATTACAGAGTATACCATATACTATATAACGACATAATAGATTTTTTAATGAAAAAGTATAAAAGCTTGCCTATATTTTTATACATAATAAAATCGTTGATTTTAAAGAGGATGCTATATATATAATATTTTTATGTATGGGTATTTTTCTTGAATGTACTTTAAGAATAGACTATATATAATAGTAGATAATAAATACTGATAGATATATGTAAATAGCGTGTATGTAAACAAGCTATGAACGTTATTGTATAATAATAAAAGAAAAAGCAATAGTGCGGTGTTGGTCTTTGACAGTTTTATACGCGAATCGTGTATTATATTGCAAGTATTTGGTATAGAATCTGTTGCTTGTGGTTAAATTCAATATCGGAAAAATCGTTTCCATACATTTTTTTTCAGCGCACGCCGGATATTTTCCGATAAGCGTTGACGATTTTTCAGCTGAAACCGTACGCAATGTTCCCTTGACCGTTTATCTTTGCTGCCGAAAATAAATGTTAATTAATCAAATCTCCGGCTCCTTAATTTATAATACTTTCCTAGCTTCTCACGTGGAAAGCTGTATCAAATCATACAAATCAAATAAAATGAAATAAAAAAAAATACTCTGAACTCTTCTCATTCATCGCAAATGTAAATAAATAATAAAATATTTTCGATTTATATTACTAAAGCCTTTAAAACATTATTAAATATAACTCTTTATATATATATATATATATGTATTACGGAAAAAACTTAATATTAATCAACATCAAAAACCGATTCGTTACTTATTTCTTTTAATGTATTATATATATGGTATATCCGAAATTCATCGGAATTTTAAAAGATTTCGCATGAAACACGCGTAATACAGTGTGTTGAGAATTTTGTTGGCGTTTGTTGATTTAAAATATATTTTCATAAATCATTTTATATATGAAAATTATCATATGATTTATTTTTGATAAAAAAATACAATTGTCTTTCAAAATTTATTATTATTATAATTAACTTTTTATTATGATTACAGTGAAAGTCATAATCGTATAATTAAATAACAGATAATATCCATGATCTATATAATTCCTTAATATTTTTAATATTTCAGCAAAATAAAGCAATAGCTAATTCATATATCAAAATGAATGATTGTATATTGTCAACAAACTTAACATTAAATTTAAGTACACGCAGTTAAAGTAAAATGGTTTCGTTTCGGCATATCGTGTAAATGTGCACTTAAAATTAGCATATAATTTGCATTAATATAAATTTTATCGCATTACAAACTATCATATCGTTATTGTTTGTATTATTTGTGTATTTGTTAACATATTCGATTATTGAAATTTATTTTTTAGCATACATTTACACAATTCCAAATGAAAATATCAACCTAATATAATATTATAACGATTGCCTTGTTGTCAATGTGATTTATTAATTATTTTACCATCGTGTAATGTATTATATTTCATTATTGATATGACTTAATGCAATTCGAACTCAATCAAAAAATGTATCATATATATATATATATACGATATTCGGTAAGACTGTCTATAACATTTGCCAAGCGTCTATTTGTCAAAAGGTTTAATTATCTCAGAATTACACGTGATTTTACAAACATTTGGTTCCTTCATCGCGATAATGCAGCACGTTATACTGCATTGGTTCTTCGCGACTTTTTTAACCAAAAACTCGACTCATATCGTTCCGCAATCACAATATTCACCTGGTTTGGCTCCGTGCGACTTCTGGCTATTCAGCAAACTCCAAAGGGCCGATGCAGGAACGCCGTTGTGACACGATTGCGGAGATAAAAACCGAATCGAAGAAGGTCTTGTGAAGGCTATACTGGAAAAAGACTATTCCGACTGTTTTGAGAACTGGAAAAGCGTTGGCAAGAGAATAAATAAAGAATTGACATTTTATAAACAAATTCACCTTACATTTACGAATTCACAGTGTTATACATTTTTTAATTTTAAAAAGAAGAAGAGTCTTCGTATAAATATAATATTTATTTTACCATACATATGGTATATCATGAAAATGAAAACGGGCCGAACGTAAATAGGGTTGAACGAAATCAAATTAAATGCGAAACGTCGGTACATTTCATAGCAATAATTTTGAAATATGATGCAATAAAACCGCGTTTCAAAGACAAAATATCATATTGTACATTTCTGTGACATAATGCGTATGAACGAATAAATGTTTTGCGGTGATACTATCAAATTTTAATTCTCCACTCGGATTAAAATCATTTGTAAAATTGTCATTAATTAGTACCGATATTTAATTCAAAAATATATAGCATAATATAATAGTTTAATAGTTTTACGATCATTCTTTTATATAATAGTTTTACGATCATTCTTTTTGGAAAGATATAAAACTTTTTTTTTTGAAGATTATTCTGCCCCTTTTGCGTTTTTTCCGTAAAAAGTGTGATTTAAAATAAAATGCGACATAAAATTCTGTCGTTTTACTATTCATCGCAAAAGTTGATGATGTGATTTGTGCATCATCTACATGATTAGAAACAAAAATAAAACACAATATTTCATATAAAATAAATCTTTAGTGGACGAATATATACAACGTTAGATTTGTGTTTATAGTAGTATATGTCGCGTTTTTCAATCATTTCCAAAACTAAATCTACAAAGTTTCCAAATATAGCTACAGTAACAGATTCTATAAACATGCTCAATATGTATTTCAGATTCTTGAAAAACTATGACTATGTCATAAACACTATATTTCTATAACAATAGGATGAATTATTTTTTATAGTGTGAATAAAAACGTATACATATGTATGTATATAATATATTTAATGTTTTCAAAAAAAGAACATTTGGGCTTTTCATTTTCGAACAATGTTATTATGATGAAATATAGCGACATTTCAACAGTCATTGTGTAATAATCCTTTCTATTAGTATACAAACACAAAAACGTCTAAAATTAAAATCGAGCAAAAAAAAGTAAAAGGACCAAAATCCCACGGCCTCGAAACTAAGACGAAAAGGACACTTTTTATTTAGCTTCATTATTTTTGTTTTGTTTTGTTTTTGAATTTATATTCGCCGGCAAAACCGCGGCATATTTTAGGACCTTCCTTTTATGCGCGGTTTTTTTTCTTGTTTCTTCATTTACGAATTCAGAGCTGAAACGACATTAAGTTTCATGCGCTGAAATGTGCGAGAATTTTTTAAAATCTCGCCCTCCCCGACTCGGAAACGAGAAATATTTTCACGAATTAAAATTAATGTAAGTTTTAGGATGAGCCAACTTATTGTGCTCGTTTTATTAAATTTTGTCCGTTTCGAGATCTTAACCTTGTTCCTTCAATACTTCGGCCTTTCATAATATTAACAGTCCTATTTTCTACATAATTATCATATTTTTATGTAGACATGTAAATTATGTAGATTTGGCCGTTTGTGTTCAATTTAAAGTATTGAAATTTTTATTTATACAAATAAATTTCAAAGAAATTTCACCGAAATACAAGAGTAAATATTCATCTGGTGTCAAAAACAAACGTAATATATTTTGGAATGGTTTAAAACAAATATAATATATTTTAAGCAGATTAATGGCATATCGTAAAATTTTAATTCAGTAGCAACACGAAAATCGCGACAATTCATATCTTTCAAAACGGTCTTACGAAATTTATAACAAAGTGTAAAAGGGACTGAAAATGAAAACTTAGCACACCGAAAGAGAAATGCAAAGTAAGGGTCGCGAGTTAAATAACTACCTTAAAGGGGCCACTATGAAAATGTACATCATTAGCAAAAAAATATTTGTTGAAACAACAATTTCATTACAATTAGTCGTGAAAATATGATTTCGGCGTACATAAAAGTCGTTAATATGCAACGTAATATTTAATAATAATAATAATAATAATAATAATAAAAACATCTCAATAATACAATTGAAACCGATGTAATTAATTTTGAAAAAAATAATTACATCGTAAAAAAATCATAAATATGTAACAACTTTGATAATTTACTTTTATCATATTCTAGAAAAAAAACTGCGTATAATAATAATATTCTGCGTAAAATTTTTCATACGCATTTATTTTCACATCGTAAGATTAATTTAATAGCACTTACATAGTACTCGCTATTTATTCTCTAGGGGTTCGAGTCGAAGGACAAAAATAAAAAATCGGACATTTTCAAATGTAACGAGGAAATGGTGTTTGATAAAGGACCCGGTATCGTGTGAAAAATTATTTTATATTAACGCCAAAGATCCTTTCGAATTTTCCTTATAATATCATCGATACCTAATTTATACATTTGTTGAAAGTCGATTCTATTTTTTCGCTTGTCGTCTCTATTTTTAACATTTAATTAATGGTGTGTGGTAATTTTTATGTTGATTAGGCATCGTACTCTGAATTTATTAGCAGTCAAAGGCTTCCATTTGATTTTCTCGATTAAATTATTGTTTTTAGTGTTATTACACTATTATATTTGTCCATTCGTATAATACAAGCAGTGTTATCTTTGTTCGTAAAACACAATCCCCTGCCCGGGTTTAAAATTCAATTTATTTTGTTAATCGAAATGAAAAATGCGTCCGTTAAATGAGCATTCATACAGTGACAATCCTATTTTTCTGTCTCAGGTGATACCCTGTCAAAATTTGGCATCGATTTCGGAAGAACGAGCAGTCTAAAACAGCCGTTGCTGAGTAAAGAGATACCGCTACCGATCTCATTACCGGCAGGTTTGTTTCATAAACATCATTCAACACTATCGAGCCGCATTCCCACCGACGATAAAATGATACAATTTATTTTACTACTTGCGAGGACTCGATAAGGCGCCGGCGGGATCGGCTCTTTGTAGATTTGCCTTAGCACTGTCATAACCATTCAGAGAATAGCTCTGATCGTCGCATTCGGTCCATTTCCATCGTAGCTGGCACTTAGATCGTTACTTTTTTCAGGATTTCATTTGTTTCTTGTGAATTCCTCCATCCAAAACACCCGTCGCCTTATACGCAAAAGTGTAATTAGAAAAGTTTCAGGTATCGTTATCGCGTTAAAAAGGTGTTTTATATTTTCAACAGGTTGTGAACCGTAACCTTTCCATCATAATCGATGAAAAAAGAACGCTAATTTTTATCCACGAACAACACAAAATAAAGCTATAATATATATATGGTATATAATGTAATTCGGTTAAATTCAAATTCGTTTTTTATTAAGTGCATATTTCAACAAACCGTTTCGTGACGGAAATTCCAAATAAACAAATAACAATTTACAAAGATTGATCAACACGAGGTAAGGGTATAAAGTTGGAAACCGGTCGACTAGTTTATGCTACCGAAAGTTATGACACGTCAGGCGATACTGCAACAGTGCAAAGTTACCAAGAAAATCGGTTCTCCTGTATTAGTGAAATTCCTATTCTGGTGCGCTATTATTGCAAAAATAATTCACACGAGGGTTTTATTGTTGGACTTTGTAAAACATTTGATATAAAACTTGTAGATATGGTGCAGCTGCAGTTTAAAGTTTTCAGAGGCGTTATAACATATTCGTATGTATAGTCCATATTGCCAAGATAGAAATAAGACCCAATTTTATTTCTGGACGACCTGGCCACTGTCCTACAACCAATAGCAAGCTTCAAAACATTACGTCGATTGCAATGGATTGCTTAAACGAACATATTATATTATATATCGCTCCATTCCAATTTACCGCACTTCGTTCATACTATTGTATTTTTTTATGCGCGTAAGTTCTCCCGTATACGACTGCATTTTAATATTTCAGGTATTTTCAAGTATGCGTGAATTCTTAAAATGTTACTGAATATTTTACTTGTGACAGCGGTGCGTAACTTGTGTGTTATTATTGTATTTTCTATTAAAAAACAAAAAAAAACTTGAAATCTGATCTTACTGTTCGCATGCTCGTAGAATGCGTTTATTTGTAATTAATTCATCAACCATTACTTAACACGATACATTTATGAAGTGTTCTAATTGTTTTCGCTTGCTACGGTCCGTTTCCGTTTTAGAGTTCATCATGAAATATTTATAATATGATCGATAAAAATATGTTGTACGTTAAAATCGCCAATAAAGTTTTCAGTACGACTAGTCGACGGTAAATATTAATGCGCCGTATCGTAGGAAACTCTAAATTGGAATATAAGATCGGATGAGAATAAAAATGAATATGAAAAATAAAAATTCACTTTAGCAAATAAGAGAAAACATCGCGATCTCACCGGAAGGCTAACTTGATTAAAGTGGCGAACCGCAACCGTTTTCCTTATGTTAATATTATCTGGACTCCGAGACCCTTTTCTGCACTAAATATTAATAACTACGAAATTCTCGTGTGTTTTGAGACAATAAAATTTGTCACACTTTTCGCACTTTCCATTTCTCAAACCGCAAAATAAATAAACGGAGCAAAAGATCCTTTATCCTTTTCGGCTACAGAGTCACAATTTCATATTCAGCACTATCTCGGGTTTATGGATGATTTACTACACGTTGAAGATTTCATTTTTTCTTATACTTAAAAATGTTTTGTATAAATTTTTGTACATTATTATATTTATTTCGTTTGACATACCCGTGTACATACACTCTACACTTTGTAAAAATCGACTCGGACTTTAATTTAAACGACTCAATCGTATAAATAAATATTGTATCATACAACACATACCATATACTATACGTATATGTTAAGGGGTATAGAAATAAACATTTTTATTTTCTTCACAATACCGCGGTGAATTTATTACAGTGCCCCGGGGCGTCGTGGGCACAGTTTAAGAAGCGCTGACATAACGTAGAAAGTATATTTGTGTATGAAGTACCTACGTAGATATGTGTGTGTGTGTGTGTGTGTGTGTGTATATTAATGTACAATACATGAACGTGACATAGTGTCGCGAAACTGAAAATAGACGAGGAAGACCTTTGTCATTTTTCCTATAATTTCGTATAGAAAGCTCGAATACTTATTTAGTGCGTTAGCTTAAAGCTCTATGCGGATAAAAACTACCGCAGGGACAAACAAATAAAAACGAGGTTGTTCCGCATTTGTTCCGTACGCTATTCTATTTCCATATGCACTTTAAAAATTATTTCTGCCCTTTCAATTTCCATTCGTAATGTCTTGTTATAATCATTTAATGCGTTTCGAATATTAAATATTTTGATAACCACTAATTATAATTTTAAACTCCGTTATTTAAAATTTATTTTTTGAATCTCGGTTGAGTTTTCAAAAGGTCTAATGGGCAAAACCGCATTTGATTTGTTATTGTTATTGTCCGCTATTGTTCCAAAACTGCATAAACACTTGTTTTAAATATTATATATATATATATATATATATATATATATATATATATATATATATACAATACTAAAATGCGTTATACATTCATTTTTATTCATTATTTCGAGTTTATTTATTGAATATACAATACAATATTTTGAGCAATATACTATTTTGGTGATGATAATATACAATTTTTCTCCCGTTTTGTTTTATTGACATATTTTCAATGTATCTAAAATTTTGAAATGTTTTTCTGAAATTTGAAGAAATTTTTCAATATATTTTTTTGTATTTTTATGTCTTGGTAGAAGGTGAATAAAATAAGTTGATTTTTAAAAACTCACTTCACGATCTAGATACTTATTAAGAAACTCTGTTCTACGAAATTGTAGATCATTTATATTTAAATGTTCTTAGATATTTCATTTATTATTATACATTTCTCCAATGATTTCCATTTATTTGTGTATTTTTCTTTACATTAATTGATATATGAAGGTTGTTTCCACTTGAAATAGGTAGTAGTTGGTAATAGGTAGTATTAAAAGTAGTTTTAACACGAACGAAGCTTTATATTTTTACCTGCGTTTTGTTCCACTTTTGCATTTGTAAAAATTTAATCGCGAGCGTGAATTGAGAACGCTTTATTTATTGAAGAGCTTTGTACGCAAAAGAACAATGCGAGAACGTGACTAGGGGGAGGAGGCTGGGGAAAGTTCGGAAAATCTCCCATGAAAATCCCGGAAAATCTCCAATGGAGAGACGGTCATTTTTAGCACAATGGCCTTTTGAATGTATATACGAACACACAGGTAGACGGATCATCAGCCGACTAACCTCGTACCCGCTCATGTTGTACACAACATACCATATATAGTTGCTGAATCGTTTTTAAATGTCGAATGTTCATTGTTCATTATACATTACAAATGCGATTTCCTATTATGCGACACTTCCAAATTTCATATCTGTATCTTGTTATATTCATTTCATATCTGTATCTTGTTATATTCATTTAGCACATTCTTAAGTTACCTACTATATTTTTTCACCAAAAAATAACGATATATACTGTATTAATTTATAACAAAACCATTTAAACACTTGTTATTATTGTTTTTTTTTACGTTAAGATACCTGCATTTCTCGGTAATAAATTTTAAATTTCATGGATTTTTAGTATATCAATTTAAAGATAAAAATACCGCAATATAATCGTAAACATGTGCGTTTAAATAAATGAACGGGCGTGTATATATATATATATATATATATATATATATATATATATATATATATATATATATATATATATATATATATATATATATATATATATATACTATATACTATATATAATACATCACTCATATTCGGTTATCACGTTTTTCCGGTTAACCGTACAATTTTACTGCACTGCGACAAAGAAGTTAAACCAAACCGAAAAAATAAAAAAAATAAAATAAGAAAAAAAACGCATACTTTCATATTTTTTTTCGTCTTTCGATCTTCAAACGTGACTTCAAGTGACCCTAAGGGTATATAAAATGGCTCAGATTGCCTCGAAGTTTACTAGCGAATCTTACTTTGAGAATTATTAAAACGGTTCAAATCTCACAACGGTGTTACTATTAATCCAATCGGATTAATTAATATATTGTGTTTTATGTCATTAAAAAATAAATCATATACACGTACACACATACACACACATTATAAATCAATTTATTTCTCGTTAATGTTTATTATTACCATAAATTAATTCAGTAGTTTTTTATGTGTTTTCAACCATAATATTTGCATTATATATAAAAAAATGATGAAAACAGAAAATTGCGCGAAAACACCGAAAATTCGTATTTACTTGTGAGATAATTATAGCCTTTTCTAAGGATTTTCCGAAATAGTTGTAATTTAACAGAATACAATGGTACGTCTTTGCACCGCTATATTTCTATTATAAATATATTGTTATTATATACAAAATCGCTTAATCAATCTTTAATCAACTACCACATTTTATATACATTACACTGATTCAATTTAACGTAATTGAATTATGTTCCTATTCAAAATGAATCAAACGTCATTTCATTTAAATACCATTATAAATAATGCAATTTAATTTTCAATCCAACGTTTGTTTAAAAATTATAAGTCTTAGAAATTTTTGTGATTATAATATTTTCTCTTGGGGAAAACTATCAGAATAATTATTTATTGTGTTCTCTAAGGGTTTTTATGTCGAGGTTTTCTTCGTTTAGTCATTTTGTTAAAAATTCAGCATTGCATGTTATTTTTTTGCTAACTAAACAAACGATTGTTTAGTTTCCTCAATTCAATATGTAAAAAATGTATGTCATTACAACTTTTCCACGAATAAATTGAAGTTTCATTAATATTATAATTTATGTTACTTACTATATAGGTATATCATAATAATTAATATATATAATGTATATCATAATACGAGTTAACACAAAAAATAAATTATTCCACGTTTTCATTCATTTAAACGCATTATAATTTTATTATTTTAGTAGAATTAAAATACATTAATTCGCAGTTTTATATTACAATTGATAACACAGACATTGTATACTCTATTTCAAAGCATAAAAATAGTGAGATTTTTCTACAATGAACAAAACATGTAAAATTTTATTCCTTTAAAAGCATCCGTTTTTAAATTCTAGAGTAAGAAGATGACATCCTGTATATACCATAATACTCGAAAGAATACAATATTTTACTACAAAACTCTTTTGAAAAGTCTCTCTCTCTCTCTCTCTCTCTCTCTATATATATATATATATATATATATATATATATATATATATATATATATATATATATATATTGTATTACAGAACTTGTGCATTTAAAAAATATTATTTCCTAAATTTGAATAAAGTAGTTCTTTACATAATATATTTTTTAAATACTTTTTAATGTCAAAATAAATGTTTGGAAATCCATTATTCTATTTCAAATAGATAAAATCCATTTTTATAAAATGGTAATTTAATCGCATAAAGAATAATATAGTTTGCACATTTTAAAAACGACACCCTATATATCAGGGGTGGCCAACCGATCGAGCGCGTGCGATATCTTGAATTAAGTCCGTATAATTTGAATTAATAAATATTATTAACAATTATTCATGTTATTTTAATTCCCCTGGACGTGAGAATTACACTTAGACTACACATATGACAACAAGTCGATCGTGACACATTTTTTAAATAAAAGTCGGTCTTACGTACACAAAAATTGGCTACCCCTGCTATATATATATATATATATATCATAATGAATTAAAACAACGCTAATTTAATTAATTATAACGCGATAATTTCTCCAAGTTTTAATATATCCCTTATGACTTAAGCGAATATATATTTAAAATATACAATAATTTTATTCATGGTTCTATTTTAAGAAGTTCATATGCGAATATTGATTTTTGTCTCTTAAATCTGGATACAACATTATTCGCATAAATAATGACAAAATCAATTTCTTACATTTGTTCGGATATATTTGTATAAATTTGAGAAATTGCGTTAAATTCTTTAAAATCGCTGTTTATTTTCAGAAAAAGAAACAATTTTATTTTTGGCGATCCGAACTGGAATCTCTAAATTCGTGAAAATTTCAACTGAATATAATATTATATATTGAATTATTCCGAAACTTGCTCGTATTTCGCGAAATTTTTCTATCCATCGAGAATTTTTATGTAAATTGTGGATTTTTCATTCGCGTACAAATAAATTTTGCATACGCTTCTTTTTGTTTTATCGCAATAAAAGTAAAATTAATTATCTTATAATATGTGGCCAATAACATAATCCAATTTATTTATAGTAATGTTTTAAGTAATATTATATTTACTTCGATACGTTAAAATTTAAGGAATTTAACGTTAAATTTTTCATAAACGTTTGTATTACGTAAATTCGAATATAAAAATAAAACGTAAACGTGTGTATTTTGTCATTTTCACAATACAAAAGATGGAAAATAAATAAAATGGGAACGAAATACACAATATATTCGATTCAAATACAAAATTGTGGCAGAACACGTATAATAAATATTTTTCACTATTATTCACCCAATATATTATATTATATATTTGATGTGTTTGCTTTAATATTATTATTATTATTTTATTTTTCTGCACGAAAAAAAATTGTTTTACAAACAAAGCGTACAAATTATTACATCGAGTGAATAAAATGACATTAGTGATTATTGTTTTGATTTATTATGCAGAAATTTGCCATCTCGACAATATTATCGTGAATATTTTTGCTTATACTTTTTCATAATATAGAAAAATTCAGGATTAATATGGATTAAATTTCCGACATTTTTTTATGTATTCTTATGGCATCGCACATAAATTTCATATGGCGAATCCGTTCGCCATTAAATAAAATATATAACTTTACTATAATATTTACCATAAATATATAAATAGAAAATATTTTTAAAATTACGCATGCCCAATTTGTTTCATTTGATAAGAAAAATGACAAACAATTTCTAAAAATCTCACTCTATTTCATTAATAACTATGGTGAATAAATGAAGCGATAAACCAATTAATGAATATATACCGAAAATACCAAAACACATCCAGTTTGTATGTGACTCTAATGGTACGATATGAATTCTATTAAATATCATATACGCCAAATAGTGACCCACATTTCCATATTAAAGCGCTCTCCTATTTTCTTTATTGCAAATCCAATTCTCATAATTACGATCTAGTCAATTTTTTTTATCGGTTAATATTATCTATCAAGATAATTATGAAGTCCTTTGAACTTAAAAAAATGTCACCGTTCTATATACAAAAAGCTCAAATTTGGCTAGAGAAAAAAAATATTACGTAAACATTAGAGCCGCTATTATTAATTCGTTTCTTTATTTGCTAATGAAATAAACGTGTCCAAATCGTATGTTCTTTAATTAGCACGTTGACATAACTCTAATATTATTATTCTCGTTCAGTCATTTTATACTTGCGTATATCGTGTATATTTTTGTAATGAACAAGATTAATGTGTCTTCGGATCGGGTTTTCCTCAAATACCATAAACAAAATTTCCTAAATAAAAAAAATTACATTACACACATGTCGGATAACATATAGAAGAAAGTGGTATTTTTTTCGCAATTTTCATAGTGACCTTTTTGTCGCATAGTGATTTGCATTTTCGAGTTCGATTTAATATCGCGCGCGGTCTAAAACTGTCACCGACATGCTTCATTATATATTTTAATATAATATATATGTTTAATACCATTTAACATAATAAGTTTTTGTTAGTGACATATTAAAGCGTTCAAACATTAAAATTAAGCTTGATAATTAATAGACATACAATAATTTTAAAATTCTAGTTCCGTCATGAAAAACCATATATTTTTCAATCTCAAAAATTATATTAAAATATACAATTTTGTAGTGTTTCCTAAATTTTACGTTTTCCCACATATAAAACGTTTATTTATATTATCAATCATTGAAATTCAATACCACTAAAACACATTTAAAAATATGATATTGCTATTCGGCCGACGAAAATAAATAAATAAATTTAAATCCCGCATATATTCAACAACATTAAATTTAAATGTATAAATTTCCCGTATATAACTACAATATATAAAATATATGTATTATTAAACACAAACATTCAATATAAAATTTAATTATAAATAACATATAAATGTCAATTTATATGTACCATATATATAAAACTATATGTAAGCGAATGAAAGGAATGAATGGAAATAATTAATGATACGATTACGATTACGTATACGATTTTTAACATAAATCTAACGACGTTTATTCAATCGCAATGTCATTTTTCTTATCATGGTCTAATCAAATATTCTCTGATTCTGATTCAGTTCTACGTTTATATTATATATGGCTAAATCTTTAATTTAAATCCTTTAGTAATTACTGTGATATTCAACCAGCTAACTACTTCATTCTGGTATACTAGTAAAAAGTCTCTTCAAATATTTCATTTTAATTTTATTATTTATATAATAATCCAAACGACCAAATAAAATAAAATCGTATATTATTATTATTTTTTTTTTTGATAAACTACTGTCTTCAAGACGAATAAATCAATGTTAAGGGAACAAAAATAAATATTCGCGCACGTCAATTTTGTATCGAGCAATGATTTACTTTGATTTTAATCGTAATTATGATATCGATTCTAAATTGTTCAAATTATGATGTATATGTGAAATATTTTTTGCGCGTGTAAACCGAGTTAACGAACGTTTAACGACGAAATATTTCACGCGCTCGACCGTTTTATGACGCAATAAAACGAAAGATGCTCTCCAACGCTGGCACTTTATCATTTTTTTACATATTGGATACCGCCTAAAAATATATATTTATATGTTATTTTCTATGTGTGTTGATATAAAAGACATTTTCGGAGAGAGAGAGAGAGAGTGAGAGATAATTTCACTTCATTTCATTTAATTCGTTATAACGATCGTTTTGTTCCGTGCAAATGAGGCGAAAAGTCAGATTAGGACTAGATTTGTGCTCTTTTAAACATCGCCGTGTAAATTTACAAAAATCTCTCCCTTTTCCTCTATGCCAGAAGAAATACGAGTCCAAAAAAAAAATATATTTGAAACGTATCCTGCGAAAAATTGATACCGACAAGATCAATTTCCTTTTCCGGATCCCATAAAACATCCGATATGGATTTGAGCCAAAATCTCGGTGGCATTAAAGCCAAAAAAAATACTCGAAAGAGTTCAAAAAAGTTAAATTAATAAAATATGTTCTTTTAATTTTTTTCAAAATATTAATTTTTCTTTTATCTGTAATTATATTTACGTTTGACACGTTTATTTTCCAATTATTTGTTTTTCTTCTGAAATCTTGATGTTCAAAAAATGCTTTTTATTATATATACAAACAAAATTACAGAATCGACATTAAACCACATACCATACATATTATTATTTTTGTGTAATTACAGTTAATTATTATTAAATATTAAAGGTAATTAATAGTTATATTACGATAATTACGGCCAATATATTTTTAAACAAAAATAGTTTTGAATACAAGAAAAAGTTATTCAAAAATGCAGAAAAAAAACTCAACTTTTAGAACTAGGGTCTAAGATAAACGTTTACATGGTTACTATAATATTATATAAAACATACTATATAACAAAGACGAATTTCAATGAATGCACACATTTACCATAAACTTGATTATAACTAACTATCTTACCGATAAAGTTTATATAATATTATATATATTACAGAAAGTTACTTGGTGCTCATTATACCGTTTACATTGCTTCATAGATATCTATTCAAAACCTTCATTGTTTTACAAGAAGAATTTGAAATTTAATTTTCAATTACATTTTCTTACTAGAGAAATTGTACAAAATATTTCATTGTAGAAAATGTCATTTGTCATTTTTATTTTCAAATTCAAAATAAACTTATTTTGTAATAAAGAAAATTTAGATTCGTGATAAAATTTTCCGATTATTTTAACATTTTCTTTTTTGGACGGTTTTGTTTCCAATGTGTGATCTAATGTCGTGATGATGAAGAATTATTTATATTAACAGATGCTAATAACATACTACATATGGCTTCATTATTGGCACTCGATCCTGACCTGGAGTCATCTTTCAAGAAAAAAATTCAAGCTATTAATTATAATCAAGTTTTTCTCTACTTACTTCGCATTAGTTTCTTTCTGGAAATGGAAATGTCGTTTTCTTTTAAAAAAAATATGAAAAAAGGAGAAAATTTTTATTCGTAAATAATTAATAAAATATGAATGCAAAGAGTTGACAAAGAAATTTTTTTATGCTTCTGCGGTAAACCAAAAATTTGTGTGGTACATTTCAAAATATGGTAACTGTTTGTCTGTCGAATAAAACTTTATTGCTTTCGTACCACCTGTATGTAAAATATAAGGCGCAGTAAAATCGGAAATAGATGTATTTTTATGACGCTTGTCTGTGCAAACTTTTGCGTATGAATTATCTAGCGAGCTTTTGTCGGGCTCTTTTATAAAATGCTCCTTTTGAAACTTTCGGTGCCGCCGTTTTATATAATTTTATATAATATTTTTCAAAAATGTCAACTGTATTGTTCGTTAAATTTATTGGCATCGATTTAAAAACAGAAATTATCAGCTAACTTCAAATCTCAAAAAGAAAAACATGTGACCGGTTATCTTGTTGCAGTGCCAAGAAGATTACATTTATTTTGATATAATAAAAATTGTAATGTTTGAATATATAGTATAACACTTTAATGATGTTAGATAACGATATATAAAATTAATTAGCACGACATTGAAAATGCGGACTTTCGACTTTTTCATCTGCATCTTCAAGTCGCATTCAGAAGATGTTCATATTAATCACAACTCGGGGAAAAAAATCGCGAAATTGACACGAGGAAACTGATGAGGGAACGTGTCCGATTAATGATTTTACTGATAACATACGACAATAACACCAGTTACATTTTTAACGATTCGGTGTTGGTAAATTAAAAGTGAAATAATTTTAATGTAGAATTTATTTCTATATATTTTTCATTTTAATAAATAATTTCTAACGAATTTGTTGTTGCTCTCTCTCTCTAAAGAAAGTGTAACTTTTACGTGCACCTGAATTATTATCCAGTTTATGTTGTAATATATATTTTTCGTTATTATTATTATTATCTCTAAAAAATATATTTAACTTTCTTGTTGCTGCATTGTTAAAGCGAAAAACGATAATTTTTAAAAATTGAAATAATTGACACGACATATATATATATATATATATATATATATATATATATATATATATATATATATATATATATAATAATTATTACATAGTACGACAGGTTTTGGTCTATATATTTTTTTCAATACTTGTTTATATATATTAATTTTTTTATTTGAGCAGCTCATTCAATCTATACCGTCTGACGATTCTTAAGAGAAATTGAAAATAATTTCGAAAATTTAAATGAACTTTTTAAATGTAATTTTATAAAAAAAATGTTTTATTTATTGGTGCTTTTTTAATTTTGAAGAACAAGGTCATATGGATTTTTCTTGGAAAAGAAAACTCTCACTCATGAAGGTGTAACTTTTCTGGTGCTTATTCAAATCTTTGTGTAAAACACATTTTCAAAAAAGATTTCAAAATATCGACATATTTATATAAATAAACTAAAGTCGATTTTATGTTTTTCATTTTACAACATTAATATTAATATGAACAAAAAAATATAATTATATTACGTATGAAACTTCGATATTCGGTGCCGTCATGAATATTTTCTATATGAATCTGGAAAAAACATATTTTTCTTCCTTTCAAAAAAAAAAAATATCCCTCAAAATGAGGGACGATATGGGAAAGGGAAAGGAAAATTTTACAGGAAAAATTTAGCGTGCTTTTCATTCTATTATGCGTTATTATTACATACGTATTACATAAAACACAGAGCTTATTCTCTAGCGCACATTTTCACGTACGTGTTTAAAAAAGTATTTTTTTTGAACGAGAAAAACCTTTTTCTCGTTCGAAAAATCGTGCGATTATTAAACATCGTTAAACGAGTCTTCTCAAATCGTGCGCGCGAAATTTTCTTTTAATTTCCCGCACGAAAATTCATTCGAGAAAAAATTTCGCACAAGACACGATCGTGATTTATCACAGTTGAAGAAATTTAGCCGTTGATTCTCAATGCGTAAACCTTAATTTAGATTTATGAAAAAAATACGTTTAATATAATATAATGGAAACTTTTAATATCGTTTCCACTTTTATTTTTTTTTATTTGACAGTTTTTATATGATTCTATTTTGTGAAACATTGCGAAATAATACTACCATATAAATAAATCTTGTATTAATCTCTATAAGTAGTTTTTGCTGTCAAATATTGGTTATCCTAAGAGACAATTCATATTTAATTAACTTATCTTATATTGGCTTTTATATTTGTTTTGTCCGATTGTTAAATATTAAATATTCGATTTTGTGAGCACTAAACTGAAACCCGTAGTTTTGAAATTAAATACGTTTATATCGAAAAGTAATTGTCTTGTATACAAAATATATTATTATATTTATATAATCAATAAAAAAATTCTAATTTTATAAATGAAATGTTGGCGGTATCTATAGCTGTATGTATTGAACTTTATCTCCCGTGAACATATAAAGTATATCGATTGAATTTTAAACCTTAGAAAATAATCTTACAACTTACATCGTAAAACGGTTTGAGAAGTGCCGATGCAGATCATGCGGTATTTTTTTTTGTCTTCTCGCTTTTTCGTCTAATTTAATTTTTCTCGTTATCGAAAAATTCATATGTCGACGTTACTTGTACATATATTGTACGCGTTGAGGATTTCAACAATGAAATACAATATATTGAAATTCGCGGTGCCTAGAAATATACAGTGCCCCTTTTTAATATTAATGTTATCGCTTGAGTCTACATTTTTATACTATAATATATTTTAAAACTATATCTTTTATTCCCTTACAATGAAAAGTTAAATTAAGAGTTCTAATTTAATAGAAATTAATGCGTCGTGAAAACATGAGAAAAATGACAAAACTCGATTTAATTAAAAAAAAGGTGATTTAATAGTAGTCAACCGATAAAATTTAGATTTCAATTCAAACTATTTTTATTCCTCTAACATTTATATCGATTTGCAATGTAACATTAGGCAATCCTGATATTATACTGTTTCGTGACCGAAAATCATAAACTTTAAATTATAAAAGTTAAACAACGCACAATTCAATCTGATAATATTTCCTTCCTTGGATATAATTACTCGGATTTTTTTCCCTTATTTAATTCGCGTTAATTATTTAAGTAATGACGTGGTAGTTTCAAGTTGACACGTGACGATTTTTATTTATTTTTTAAATTAATATTTAATAATATACATTTAAAAAAAAACCTAGAAATTAAAATTCTAACATCTTTAATATTTAAAAATCATTGCGAAGCGTTTCTCAAAATATGTCATATTGCGATTAAACTAATTAGTGAAAACAACCACAAAAATCCCCAAAGTGCCCAATTTTTTACCTCATTTCATGCGTTGTTATTTTACGAAAGCGTTACTCGCAACGTAACGTTGTAGTATTATATTTTCGAGGCTTTTCAGGTGAACGTTTGGCTCGAACGTAATATTTCACGGATCTAATCCCCGTGGGTAGTTTTCTAAATCAACGTCAGAATCGAACTCAACAATATAAAAAAAAATATATTACAAAAATAGCTATCTTTTTAAATTTCAAATAAATGTATTCTGGTAAACGTTTTCTTCAAAAAAAGTATATTTTCGCTCATTGACGTCTATCGACTTGTTTGTTGAAAATTGCAAATAATACTGTTTAAAACAAAATTTGAATCTAAAATATGTATTTCAATAGTTAGTAGCGTTAATAGTATTATACTACATATAGATAAGCTGTAAACGATTTTTAACTTAACAACAGAATCGATCTGATTGTGAATAATTAAGAAACGTTTATAAAACAAATTGCTATGTACATTTTTTTAGTATCACGTTATTTCCCGAGATTTTCTGTTAATTTACTTATTTTATATAACTATTGATATATATATATATATATATATATATATATATATATATATATATATATATATATATATATATATATATGAGTTTTTTTTCTTTCCACTGTTATAACGGATTAAAAGTGGGTCAACATTTAATTGAATCGCAGTTCAATACTTACTAGATGAATTTTTTATTGTATTTTCTAATGAATTAATTCGATATACGTGAAAATATAAATGTGTTTTCCCATTAATGCCTCGAAAAGAAAATATATAAATTATTCATATGAACAGCTGCTTCAGTTCAGCTAATAGATGAAATGTTTAGAATGCAACAAGTCTCAAATTTTAGATGAAAATATTTTGCATAATTTCATTCTTTTTTAAATATATACTTTTATTATTTTTTATCCATAATAGAAAATTATAAATTCTTTATTATCAATATAATATAAAAATATTTAAATATTGTGAAATTATGTTAATACATATTCAATTGCGATAATTAAAACATACATTTTATTAATATACGAATAAATAAATGCAGTATCGTTGAGTTAATCTATTTCATAATCTGAACCGTCCGCTTAAATTTTAAAACTGAGTAAACGAAATATTAAAAAATTCCTATATTTTTATGTATAATTTAATATAATTACTATAATTAATGCATTACGGCTTCACTTTTATGTTTATAATAGAAATTTGAGTGACAACGCTTTTTTCGAACCCTTCTCTAATTTTCATATAATCTAAAACTTTTTACTGATACATTATATATATATATATATATATATATATATATATATATATATATATATATATATATATAACTATAGATATATATTATATAGGCATTAATTTTGGAGATGAAGCTGCTTAAGTGGATATCATTTTACGCCAGCAATAAACATATTTAGCTTATATATCAAACACACACACACACACACACGCATATACCATACATATATCAATGAATAATTTAAATGTCGTGTTAACACAAAAGTTTTCAACGTCCTAGTTTTCTAACTATACATCAAAAACGTTTGTTTTCGTCTTTTTGTAAAATTGAATTATAACTATCGCACTGTGGCATGAATAATGTTGCAATAAAATATGCGCTCTTTCATTATGAAAATCTCATTAAAACTGTTAATTTACTTTAATTTATTTTTATTCATTACTTTAACAATGCATGCAATAATTGATTTGTAAATAATATTCGATTAGAAATCTTGGCGTAATACAAATTTATTTGTATTATATCTTTATAAATGAATTAAAAATATTACATATTATTTTAACAAATAAATTAAGTATAAACTTCATTGTTTTTCATTTATAATTTTATTATTAATACATAATTATATAATATTCTGTTATATATTTATGACTAATGATGACCACAATATTATATATATATATATATATATATATATATGTATATCAATATTTTACATAAAATAACAATTCAATTTTTATTATATTATTAGATAAAGTGATTTTTCATGATTTTCTCTTATGGAGTTTTATTTAGAAATAGTTTTAATTCAATCTATTTTGCTATTCGACTATTATATATTCTATTTTTGTACTCATCTTTTAAAAGTAAATATTTCTCCTAAAATCAATTAGCCTTCCTTAAATAAATTTCCCATTTTTAATTAAAACAAAAAGCAAATGGCATTCTCGTATTGGATATTTTTGAAACATCAAGTTAATATTTTACGAAGCGAAAAATTCATAATTTTAGAATCCATTTTGCGGCTAATACGGAATTATTTAAAACCCGATGAAAACGTGGAAAAAGCCTCTTTGAAAAAGTTTGCTAATGGACATAGTATACTATATTGGCGTAAAATATTTTTAGACATTGTGTATAATATTGATTGTATTATATTATATATATATATATATATATATATATATATATATATACAATATTTATTATAAGCGTTCATATTACATATAATAAACAAATATGTGTATTCACTATAATAGCATTCAACTAAGTTTACAATAGCAAAAAAAAAGGGAAATTTTACTAGATACGCTGAAAGAAAAACTTTTATACATCTATATTAAGTACATATATTTGTACGGATTAAAGTTACTAATCAAACTAACGACGACGAAACACAATTTCGAAAACATATATTATTTAACTTATTTTATAGTATATAAAAACGTGGTTTCGCGTATCATTTCGTATTTTATTTTCATCAATATGCGAATATTTGAGAATCGCAAGTACGCTGTGGGTACTGAGAAGTTTTCGTGCGTATTTTCGAATACGACACGCGATTTCGTAAAACAAAACTTTCGGTTCCTTAAATTCGGTTCGATATCGAAAATGAGGGTGACTTGGCCCCGAAAAATTTCGGCAGTTCACGTTATAATATAATAAAGGGTGAATATGCGGCAAACAACATTTAACAACACGGAAATTGCCATGCGTACAATAAAAATGTTTATGCATATTTATTATGGTATATGTTCGATGAAAAATTTCCATCGCACACGATATTTTTCTGTCTTTGCTTTATTTCATATTTTTACAAATTATTTTTATTTTCCAATCGACATTTCTAATCGACGATATATTTTTTACAATATTAATTTTATTTAATTCTAACTGGATATACAGGTGGACCCGTGTATGAATTCGTACACGAATATATAATCGATTTTTGTGTGCATTAATTTTCTCACTACACGATTAAATTTCAGAAACTTAGTATAGCTATTATTATACAGATATCAAAATCGAAATAACATTTAATCGTAAATGCTAAAATATTTCGTATGAATGCAATGCGATACGTGATAAATATATATTTTGAGTTGTGATAGCATTTGTGTCGAAAAAAATGATAAACGATAAATACTAATGCTTTTACATAATATAATATATAGCCGTATTACAAAAATAATAGTTTGAATTTCCAAGAATTGGAGAATTGTCATCTTTTATTTGCAAACGTCATTTTTTAAATATAATACAATATGAATTTTAATTGACATTATTATTAATTACATTTTCAAAGTAAAATGTACGATTTTTTGGGCTTCAGTTGAATTCTTTCTTAATGGCAATGTCGAAATTAAAAAAAAACAGATAAATGACGTGACTATATTTCTTCTGCGTAAATTAAATATAAGAGTTTTCTCCTGAAGAAAAAAATAATTCGATTTTCTCCTTCTTTGGATCCATTTACGTTAATGGAAACAACAACGAATGTTTTTACACATGTATTACGTAAACTCAATATATTATTATATATGGTATTTAAAATGTTTATTGATCATTTTTTGAAGCGAGAATTGAAATACTTTAAAGAAATCGTAAAATTACTAATTAACTTTAAAAATATAAATATTTTTTTCTCTGAACAATAATTTTGTATAAACCACAGGTACAGATTTTTAGAGTATTTGTTATTACTAATATTAATTACGAAAAGCGACTTAAAAGTGTTGATCGTTTTTTGTTATATATTATATAGGTATACCGGTATATAATATAATAGTAGTAGTAGTAGTAGTAGTAAAAGTTAAAGTGAAACAGCATACAAAGTTTTTAGTTTAATGTATGGCAGTAAATAATTTTTATTGAATAGTTAATGCGATTGTGCGTTTATTCGTAATTTCGTGACTATTTTATGTAGTAATAAATAATGCGATATGCGTAGAGTACTTTAACCTTTCCGTGCCCAACTTATTTGCACGTCACCGTTCGATTTTTGTTTTTTTTTTCTAAAAATTAGCAAAAAATATGTTAAAGAATAACCAAATTAATAAATCGGATATGTACATATATGGTAGTATAGTATAGGTTATTTTAAAAAAACCATTATTGAGCGCTTATATTGTGAACTCTGAACGACTGATATGTTTTGAATATGTTTTGTCAATACCATACATTGGATCGTATTCAATGTAGATAAATAGTGCGCAATGGGTTTAAAGATATCGCTTATAGAGTTATATGACAATGGCGTTATTTTGGTGCGTATTGGTATTTCGTGCATTCGTCTCTAAATCGTAAAGTTTGCGACATTCCAAACCGTTAGAGCTAGAAACATCGCTTTGTTACTATGTAAACTATCCAAATTGTATAACAATAAATCAACGATTATAATACTTATTTATATTACGCGTCGTGTCGTTCGATTCCAGCATTCAAATGCAAATCGTTACCCCTTTAGTGATCATTAAAATTTCCATTGCAACAATTCCATTGTTCCTTCGCCACGGATTTCGTCAATTTCATTATTCCAATTTCGAGTAATGGCAATCGTAAAATATTTTCACTGAAATTAAAACTATAATGAATATGAACTGATAAATACTGGAAATTTAGTTCATATATCTAATATATGAACATGTGATTTACCTGAAAAAATGTAATTTATGTCCATTTCGAATTTTTCACTTCGCTACTAAATTTATAAAATAATTTATTGACGAAATTTAAATTATAATAATGTATTTTATTAGCATATTTTTACCGATTGATTACACTTAAAAAAATCATAATGCAAAACTTTTTTGAACGATCGACTCGTTTCGTACAAAGAAAAAATAAAAAAAGACGTAAAATTCGCTTTCCATATGTTATTATATGACAGCGTTTCTCAAAGTGAAAAATTGTAAAAACACAAAAAAATCTTTAACCCTTTATCACCGTTTTTGTAATATAATTATTTTGAAATTTTTGTATATGAAATAAACAAACAATTAACTGGAATTTTGGTTTTTATTGAAAAATAAAATTTGATTTGTAAATAAATGTTTTTTTTTTCAATAAGGTGGGTCGCGAAAAAAAATTAAATCTCTTGCCGGGCCGCGCTCAAAAAAGTTTGGGAAACGCTGTAATATGAGATATAAGGCAGTAAAATCGAAAATGTAAACACAATCGGTGAATCTTTTATTTTGCGGCAAACCGAGACGAGATTTGTAAAAATTCATGAAGACATTTTATTCGCAAGCGTTTATAAAATATTCCGAGCACGACCGACGTTATTTTACCCCTTGTTGCCATTGCATTGTGCTCCATGTTTTCTTCTGTGCGAATTGAAAGCGAAATATCTCGTTCAAAGCAATTAATATGAATATTTCAAGTGTCTTATAATTTGAAGAAAAGCTTTACAAAATATCATTATTTTTTTATTTTGAGTTACCATTAATAAATAAATAGACGCATTTAAAAGTACGCGAAAAAGGCACGCGTTTAACATTATGGTATTTTAAAAGCAATATTTTCCGACAAAACTTTAACCAACAACATATATAAAAAAAGATCGTGACTTAAAGTTTTAATGAGAAAACACATTACGTTAAAATTCACAAATATTATATATTCATTATGTAAATATAATATTTACATTTTGTATTGTTAATAAGGAGACGATAGAAATCAATTAAATTGCGGACACAGTTTGAGAAAGTAGGAAATCGGTCGTAAATTTTGTGCACGGTTAATCGATTCTAAATCGCAACCCTTCTACCCTTAAATAAGTTATTAGATAAACGACTATGATATTAATTTAACTGATTATTCTTAAAATACGTATATCCTGTTTTTGATATTTTATTATTATGATATATTTGATTAATCAATTAATTTTTGTTAAATTTACACGATAACAAAAATTTGATGTTTTCATATTTATTTTTAATTTGAATTTATAACTGAAAAAATGTTAATGTTCTTTGATCCATTATTTTTCCAGGATTTTCTATTTGGAAATGTTTTCATTTGATAATATTATAAATAAAAAAATTCAATATATAGAATTTGAATTAATTAAACTACATTTTTTTTTAATTTTCTTCACAAGTAATCACGTTATGTACAATGATAATAATTAAACATTTGTTCATAATGATAATAATCCGTTTCAAATAATAATATGAATCATTAGAAAGAATCACGTTTAACCATATATTAATATTTAGTAAGAAAAATGAAAATTATGAAAAAAATATTTACGTTTTTATAATTAAGACATTTAGTCAAAGGTTTTTCATTGGTGTCCGATTTTACGCGCGAATATCAAAACCGTTTTCCACGAGCCACAATGGAAAATCGCCTCGGTTCTTTAATTTACCGCAAACAATGAGAAAATTAAATTCGTGAAAATCCAACAGTCGTTGCGATGATCGCCTTTGATGTAATTAAAAGCTTTTTTTATTTATTTATTTTTAATCGGAAAAATATTCAATAACATTCTTTAAACGATTTTGCTTTCGATTTTCCAAAAATAAAACCTATATATATATATATATATATATATATATATATATATATATATATATATATATATATATATGTTAACGAAGTGGTTTTTATATTTATTTACGAAGTCTTAGATAAAAAAACTCTTATAGAAATTGTTTGTCGGAAATGTTTTTGATATTAATTAAAATAGTAAAGAATCGAAATTTACGATCTTTGGTGAACAATTGACGTAAATTTTACTTTATATTATAAGAAGAAATCGAAAAAAATATAATAGATAAATTATTACATTCAAGTTAAAATATTCAGATGTACCCCAAAAACTAACCCTAATATTTCGTTTAGGTTTACAAGTTTATTTTTCTTCATTTTAAATATAAAGCATTTTTTTTATAATTCATTTGCTTTCAAACAGTCTTTTCGTACACATAATATAATACATTATTCTGAATTATATGCAAATTGTGCACGTTATTTTATTGTACAGATAGAACAAATATATTTTTTGAAAATAATCATATATATATATATATATATATATATATATATATATATATATATATATATATATATATATATATTGCATAATTGCAAGTTTGATCGTAAAAAAAATATTTTTACCTTTGTATGTCGTGTGTGTATGTATTTGTTTCAGTTTTTCCCTGAACTTCTCACCGCTTCAGACGACATCGTAAATATTACCCCTCGCAACTTTCAGCGACTTTTCCGCTTCGCTTGAATGTTTTACTTCGTGTTTTTCCAGCATTACTATATTTCGCATTTTCACATATATCATGCTGTTTGTTTTTTTCTTCATATTTATTTCAGCTCCAGGTCGTTACCGGTTCGGTCGTTTATTTCCCTTAGTCGTTTTCCCTTTAATTTTTTCCCCTTCGGTCGACAAAAAATATTCACGATTAATAATCGCCGAACGCTGAAACAATAGTAAAAACAACTCATTGAGAATTATTGCTCATTAATAAGAAACGTGTTTGCAATTAAAATTTCAACAGTATCTATAAAAAATATTAATTAGATATTTGAATTTCAATTTGTATAGTTATTTCACAATACTATAATTCTTATTAAGATTGATAACATATGATAGATAAATTTTTGAGACATCTATGAGAAAATCTCAAAAAACGTTTTTTGTCTGAAACAATGAAAATATATTCCATTCTCTCTTTAATTCAAAGAAAATGAAATTTCTAGCCAAGTTTCGAACCGTTTTTTTTCATAATTTTCATGGAAAAATTAGAATGAGATATCTATCGACGATTTTCTTTAATATAGCGCAATAAAAGATTTATATAATGATTTTTTAATAATAAATACTGTAGTATTTTTATATCAAATATTTTTTATCACATTATATAAATATAATACAAAGTTATCAATACAACATAATTTTAATCTAACATCGTATGTGTGTATATGTGTTGTTAATTACTTAAAGAGTATTTAAATTGAATTAGCAAATTACATTTTGAAAACCCTTATTACATTATACCATATATGCAACAACTTTCCTCAAAACATAATTAATAAACCACAACGTAACAGTGATCAGAATTTAAAGAGATTTTGATTAATTTATAATAATATATAATCATCAATAGAAAATAATCTTCAAATTTATGTATTTAATTTATTATTTTGATTTAGATTAGTAAATAAACTCGAACAAATCATATTGTTCGAGTTCATAGTGAAAAACAAATATGTCTAACAGGTAATGCTAATAGATAAAAATATTTATTTGAAGAATAGTTCAAGGAATACACATAAAAACCGTTTAAAGCTTCACATATGCATCGATTTACGATATCGCCCTTTTAACCTGACCCAGTAACATCATATAAATTGGAAGCGACCATTTGTAACTACAGATATTCGAACTTCTAACTAAAAAACACTTTACATGTTAATCGAACGATGACATACTATATACTTAATATGAAAAAAAAAGGTAAAATAACGAAAAAAACGGAGGAGCAGGTGGAAATATCGTGGAAATGAAAGCAAAGCAACGTAAAGGTTGTCGGATTGATTCATAAATAATACGGGTATCGCGTGCGTCCAGCGGATTATTCAGAAACGAAAAGCCTGAAAAATCCTGAAAGTATTATTACTAAAGAAATTCCTTTGTGACCTCTGCGAAAGACGAATATTCGATAATGAAAAGAAAACCCTTTTCACCGAAATAAGTCTTCATTTACTATTATTATACATCTATTGGTTTATAAACGTATATAATATATTATACAATATAACATATTTTATGTATTCATTCGTTTTTTTTACGATAAGCGTTAATTTATTTTATTTTTTTGATGCGCAAAAATATTTAACTGAAGAATTTGTAATATAATAACGGTTTTTTAGAAGTAATCAAAAGTTGGAAAATATTAGAGATCTGATGACAATATTGCAATACATCTCTTTGAAAAAAATCATATAAATATTTGCCAAGTTTTATTGTTGAATATTTTCAGCGATCGATAACTATTTAATAATCGATAAAAATAACATATATTTTACAATCAACCTTTTAACACAAAACAACATATAAAGAAAAAAGTATTATATATAAAAATTATATCATCACATTAAATATTATATGCACAAAAAAAATACAACACTAACGTTACTCTGAATAATATGATTCACCCTAGTAACGCCACTGAGTAATAAATACGTTATAACAAAATAAATTAAAATATAATATTCTCTATATTACATATAGAGAATATTATATTTTAATAGCTTTGTGGAACTATTGAATATATTTTTTAATGATTGTCTCGAAAAAAATCGTTTATTTTTAATGTAAACCAAATAATTTATCCACATTAAAATTATACTATTGAGTTAAAATTAAAAAAAATACACATTCATCATTAGTCTAGAAATCTTATATTGACGACTATATAAATATATGTATTATAATACAATAAAATCTTAAGAACCACGCCATGAATATAATAATTTATTTTTTCTAACACCATCTATATATTTTAGAGCAAATGATTCTTCAACTTATTCACTTTATAATTGCGTTCACATTGCTTAACTTTTATATTTGGACGACTCGGTTTCTTTCAATGTGCAAGATATATTTCATTATTATTAATTTTAATTGTAGAAACCAATAAAAATCTTTATAATATAAACGAATTAATATAATAATAAGAAAAAATCGTGTTTTTCTGAAATTATATTTAATGTTTAAAAATATATATTTAATATATCAAAATGTTATACGTATATGTATTTCGTATAATTTTATTTTTGCTTTTAATTAAAGCAAAAAGCTATGTACATTACGGGCAAAAATTATTTCAGATTTAACCACACCTTAATGATATATTATATGTATTATAATATATGAAAATATATGTTTTAAAATATAAATAAAACAACTTTCTTTAAAAATAATTATACAAATTAATTTGGCTTTCAATAATTTTATTAACGACCGACTGCACATTATTATTAATCTTAATTAACTTTATTAATTCTCAATTATGTAACAATATAATGTAATACAAGTTGCTTTGAACCCCTTCTTACTTAGTAATTTTCACGGAAAAACTCCAACCTTCTTAACCTTTTCGAAAATGTCAAAACTATTATTTATTTTCATAATTTAGATTTTTCGTCTAGAAAAATGAATTTAACATGACTCATACATTTTTTTTATTTTTCCCCTTTTCTTACTACAAATAAACATATTATATATCCAATTAAAAAAAATCGCTAATATCCATTATAATTAATATATTTTATATATTACGAAAAAATATTTCTTTTACACATTATTGTTTAATGACACTAATAATTTTTTTTTCTTTATGAATTTATTAACCGCCGAGTTCCATTTTCGGAGTTATATTATTTTTCGTTATTTCGAGAGGAAATAATAATTAAACTCCGAATATGAAAAAAACTTAACCCAGCGCCCATTGAATTATAATGAGGTCGAAATAAAACCGAAAATAAGAATGATCAAAATAGGATCAAAGATATATAGTAATGGAATTTCGATCGTATAATTTCAGCAGCT
The DNA here is from genome assembly GCA_024500535.1 of Leptonema lineaticorne. Lineage (NCBI taxonomy): Eukaryota > Metazoa > Arthropoda > Insecta > Trichoptera > Hydropsychidae > Leptonema > Leptonema lineaticorne. The sequence goes on along the minus strand of JANIJI010000030.1, from coordinate 14,305,520 downwards.
TTAATATCCATTATTTTCGAATTATATTTTTTTCTTTACCATTCGGTATTATAACAATACGATGCTATATTATATATTAATTTTAAATATATTTCTAGACGTGGTACATGAAAAAAATGCACCATCACAAAGAACATTGAGAAACGTTGACCCTTTTACAAAAAATATATTGTATAGAAATTGGCTTTCCTATATTAGGAATATGTAATTAAATCAACCCCTAAATGAGAAAATAAATAAAAGCAAGCCGATAATAGCATATGAAAGTTTATCGAAAACGGCTCTCTGTTTGTGGTTATAACATGTAATTGATGTCTCGCTGAAAAGTTTCAAATAGAAATTAACGATGTTTCAGCCAACGCGCATGAAATAAACAGGAATACTTTTCGCTGCCAAAAATATTCTAATTTTGTCTTTTTCACGACATTTATCACAAAGAAAACGCTTTATAAATATTATATATGTACGATATTTTTGTATTCTATGAAACGCTCCCCGTTTTATCGTGCGTGAAAGATGTCAGCAAAATAAAATTTCATAAGAGCATTCTATTTATTTTTTTTTTCACTGAAAAACGATAGTGTTATGTTTATTTTTGGCAACCTTGAAACGATGAATTTATTCTTGTAAATGTTAGAAATAATTTTAACTTCGAAAATAATAACTTTGTCTATTGGCAAAACTGCATAATAGGATACGAGTTCTGATTTGACACTCTAAGATATAAATACAAAATATTAATCAATAGTAATAATAATAATTTTCCGAATATCTATACTAAATAAATGAAAACTATTTTTTACATTTTCACCACTACCATATATATTCTACAGAAAATTTAATATTTTAATTTCAGACATTGAAAATTCTTAAAAATACGTCTTCAATAAATTTGTAACTTTTAGATGTATCGTTCGTTTCATGTATATTTTTTTTAATAAAAAAAAATAAAATCACCCTTCAAAATTATAAAAATAAGCTTCATTTTAAAATAATATATGAGCGATAAACGCTAAAAGCTATGAAAAAGCTCAATGTCAAATTAATAAACGAGTGTATAATAAATCCCAATATTCTTTTCTGCATCACAAAATATTATTTTTTTTTTCCTAGTCGAGTCTATCACTTCGGAATTAAATATTTATCTGCATTAAAACATAACTGATATACAAAATAGGTCTTTAAAGAGTAAAATTAAAAAAAATCCAAAGTTTCGACAGGTTATTTAATTTGTTACAATAATAGGCCGTTCAATAAAGTTTCACATATTTTAACGTCGCATAAAAACTCTAACATATCCAATTGAAAGCGTTAAATTAACATAAGAATAAATTACATACACACACACACACACACATACAAGCATGCATTATGATGGGTAATATAATACATTGATATACTATATGTGTATATTGATCGTAAGTCTTGTAAAAATTTGAATGAAAAACAGTCGACGAGAACCTTTTTATCGAATATTTCAATAAGTAAATTAAAAGCATAACAATAAAAAAAATAATGATCGTATACATACATATATAGTATATTTTGTAAAATTAATTATTTTTAATTAGACGACCTAAATAAAATGCCGCACGTTACGGAATAATAACGAGGTCAATAAAAATAGACGATCCAATATTCGACCTTATCTTCATACACTATATAACACTGCAATTTTCGCACAGAATCCACCATATTTTATAACAAATATAATCATTATAAACGGTTGTAAATCATAATCAATATGGCCAATTAGTGGGATTTCGGTTTATAAAATGCGAAATATGTTGTATTACGGTATCCGAAGATGACAAGGACACTCGATGACGCAGTAGGTGTACCCAAATAGAAGTGATCCCATCGTTAATAATAATAATATATGATTTCGTATGTGTGTGTGTGTAATTAACTACTATTAATATATATATATATATATATATATATATATATATATATATATATATATATATATATATATACAATAATTAACTTTTATCTATTCTTCTGAATTCAATATTGTAATATTTCATTGTAATAAGTATTATATGATACATTCATATCTTAACCTATTCTATCTGATATTAATATATATATATATATATATATATATATATATATATATATATATATATATATATATACATACTATTATTATTCTTTAAAATATTTTTTTTTGACTCAAAAACTATTGTATTTTAAAATATATATATATAGTTCACATACCGCATTGCATTTTATAACGACACGTTTATGTGTTAAATATTTCAGCATTTACGACTGAATTTTACTTAAATATTTATATTAATATATAATATTAAAAAAATACTTTTTCCATACAATTTGAACTTTAATATTAAATAAGATTTATTTTCTGTACTTATTTATAAATTTGTAATTGAATTAATCAGTAAAAAGTTCAAAAAGGAGTCATATTTTAACATGTATAAAACATATAGTATATTAAAATTACTTTTACTTAAAAAAATGTGTACTTTATCACAGTAATTTATTATTTTATATTATAATTAGTACGTTTTATAATATTGTATAAATATTATATACACATATAATAATAAATCGGTGTCAAGAAAACTTTCAACATACTCAATATTAAAAAGCAACGAGTCACTTCATATATAATAATTATCTAATAGTTGTTAACTAATATTAGATATGACACAACATGATTATAATTCTTGTACTAGTTTAAATGTTCATATTTTTTTTGTGATTCGATTTTGCCTGCAACACACGAATTTTTGTGTTTACCATATTATATTTATCATATAATAAATGAGACATTTTCAGCCACGTTTCCAAATGGTTTTTACATATCTAATAACATATTCTTGGTTGCAAACATTTTTTAATAAATTTATTTTTTGTAATAAATTTTATATTACATTAATATTCATATATATGATATATGTAATCTGTTTCTCTATACATTGAAATTTAGCGATAAACAATTTCGTTCTACTTAGGAATATGATGACAATCTCAGTGCCTGTAATGCAAAAGTTCATTAAGATTTTGCCTCCCATGTTTCCCCCTTTCGTCTTTTGTTATTTATACAGGTTAGATGTTTAGACAATTTCGGTCCTATCTTGCAATATGTTCAAAGAATTTCAAAATATTTTCATATACATACAATATAATATGGTTTCAAAGTTCAAATTTCAAATTCAAGGAATTAAAATTTTTAAGGAATATCAGTGATTTTATTAAAATTTGCAATTACAAATATTTATATAAACAATTATGTTTATTATACAATACAATACAATAATTAGTGCCAATTAATTTAATTAATTAATACTTAAATTATTATTTTTCTACATTATCACACGACCGACTTGGTACGTGAAATCGCGATAAAGGTAACATAAAAATTACGAGACCAAAGTTTTGAAACATCTGACAAAACAGGTGATACGGTTAGATGTAGCGCGAGACTCGTCTGGAAATAAAACTATTCAGTTTTCATGCGTCTCGCTCGTAGTAAACTGACCGCAACATTTTCGCGTATTATAATCGATAGCAATAAACGTGACTTTTCGCTTTCGCGCTCCACAAACCGATATTGTTTTTTTCTATAATATTTTATATTTCGAGTGAATAAAATTTACAATAATTTATATGCGATGGCGTGATTCGTGTGTCCGTTCGATTTATCATTTATTCACATGTACACCACCTTTGTGTTTTAACATTTTTTTTCGCGAAAAAAAAACTTTTCATTTTTATCAGATTTTAATTGCACGTGTTTTTTATATAACGCAAAAGTTTGATATAAAACACGATCTCGTTGTCATTTCAAATGTTCGACTTTTGCGCGTCGCGTGATAATTTTTGCATTTTATATTAGTCGAGTTAAATGTTTTTCATGTTGCATGAAAGTCTGAAATCGTTTTAAAAATTATTCACAATGTTTCCTTTCGTTTAATTTAACATTAATTCGCATTTTTAAACTGCGATACAAAATAAGTCCACATTATAAAATTTCTAATAGTTTTTCTTTTTATTCATACAAGAGACGGTTGTTGTGAAATAAAAAAAAATCATATTTCAAAATTAAATACAAAATTTCTATAATTAATATATTTGTAATTATTAACCGATAATTTGTAATATTTATTCACAATAAATTATTACTCTATATAGAATACAATGATTTAAATATAGGTCAATAGTAATAAAAATAAGTGATTTCTATTTTTTTCAACTTCAAATAAATTAATCTGCATATAGAATTAAATGCAATCAACTTAAAATTAATTCTTTCAACGTGTTTAAAAATTTATTTCTAATTTCTTTTGCATTGATTAAATAAATTATACTATTTGTTTTTAAAATTCAATATTTTTTGTTAAAAGTAATAAAATGTAACTGATCGCAGAATATAATGATAATAATAAATAAATATATTGAAAAATACGTCGAAATACATTCCAATGCTTTAAATAAGTTACGCATATTTATAGATTCGTTACAAAAAAATTACGAAAATGAAAGAGGATCAAAATAAAAACCAAGGTGTTTTCTTTCATCATATTGACAGCGCAACGACGCAAAATGTGCCAAAAGTCGTTATCAGCGCATTTTTCCACAATTTCGTCGTTGCTGAACTAGAGTCGTGCCCGTGGAGCGTCTTATAAATAAAATCGGATGCCGATGCAAAGCAACCTGTCGCGCGGCCAGCGATCGCATTAACGGCGGGTCGCATTTATGATGCAAAATCGTAATCCGGCGACCGAATGTCGTTGAACGGCGTGCATCGAAAAAACCGCCCACGAAAAACCGTGCAAATTTAGAAACGTTAAAAATAAAATCTTATTTTAACACTGAATTCTCGTAATTAACTTATTTATACGCTTTTAATATTCGAAACCGAGTGAAAACAATCGTGCGACGCTTGGCAGTTGCGCTACAGCGGTTTATTTACTATTATATATATATATATATATATATATATATATATATATATATATATATATATATATATATATATATATATATTCTATCGTGTTAGATAGATGAAAAAAATAAAATTATTATTAAATATCATCTGTGCAAAACTTGTATAATTTTTGTAACTTAGATCTGATTTTAAAGTAAACGACATTTATCTGATTTATAGAATTTATAAGTCTAAACATCGTAAACATGTAGTAATCATAAAATAAAAGTAACTTGAAACATGTATGCATTGCAGTTATAAACCATGAAAATTAATATTGAATGTACTTCATTCTCAAAATTGTTTATCGTATATACCACATACCATATATGACATATTTAAAATTTTTATAATGAAAACTCAATTAATTGTTTCGCTATAATCCAATTAAAACATACCATCTATTTTTATTGATATTTCCCTTTCAAATAAATAGTCGAATTTATTAAATTAATTTCGATAAAGTATCGCTTTATATGATATGAACCGATAATAAAAATAACATAAATTAGCACGGTTTATTCTTCAAATCCGGTGCTTATATATATTTTTTTTTATTGCGGGAGGAAAAATATTTGGGAACCGCAGCCGCGTATGAACCGGTGCGATAAAAGCGAAATTCGCAGTGCCGTATGCCAGCTTGGACAGGGCATTTCAAGTCAGGGGTCGATTGTTATCGCAAAAAATCGATACTACTAATTTGCCAGCTACATTAGGTCTTACACGGACCTCAACGTGTCAACCGTGTGCCGTTTAATTCTATGATTCTCATTTTTTTTTCATATTATTATATTTTATATGGCTCTTATTATATATATCATATTTTTCAATTATTACAACGCTTATTTAGTTTAATTAAAATATTGATATTTAAATTTTGCACGAGTTTAATATTATATTATAATCGTAAAAGAAAATTTTAATTCTTTATAAGCGAACACTATTTTATTATTACATTATTAAAATTCATTATAGTATGACCTTTAGTCTGAATAATTTATTGTCATAATTGATTATTCGACGTTATTCGTTTATTTTATTAAGATAATGAATGAAATATAATAATTTATACTATCAGTAATTTATCGTGCGACTGATATTTGAACGACATTTTCAATGTTAAAGTTCAAAATTAAAGTGAGGAAAAAAATTCACAATATATTTGTTTTACCGGACGAAATTCGACATTCGGAAACAATTTTTCATATTTTTATTACGATAAAATAATTGGCAAACAAAAATATTTAAAATTTACTTTAACTAATTTATATTTAATGAATGTAATATCATGATAATTAATATAGAAATATATTTACAACGAATTGTTGTATATAAAAAAAAAAAACAAGTTACAATAAACCATTTAAATAATTATTTTTTTCATCATCATCGTTGCATATTTAATGTAATGATAATAAATCATTATCAATCAAAAAAAAAAAAAGAAGTTTTGAAGGGTAACGAACAATAATAATCGGTCGGATCGCGTTATGTTATTCGTTAATTTTTCGTTAAAAAATGCAAACGGCGTTCCGTGATATGTCAGAGGCAGAGTAACGGCAAAAGCGCCGTTAAAAGCGATGGGTCAACATTTTTAACGCCGGCCGCTTTTTTCCGGTTTGGCGCCAACGATAAAAAAGTTCGAATCCGGGGGAAAAAAACCGGTAAAGCTCTTTCGAGCGTAACGATCGGATCGTTATCGAACATCGCCAAATCATTACTGCTTTTTCATTCTATATTCTTTATTTTTTATCTATCATACGTTTTGTAATTATGAAAGCGCGGAAAATTCGTTGTGTACACGAATTTCTACGATGTTTATAAACGTAATCGAATAATAAAAGTACGCGTACTAAGTTTTATACGTATATTATATAAGTGGTCATAAATTATTACTTTGTATATATGAGTTACTAGTATATTATTTATGCAAACGATCGATATTTATATACACCTTAATTCACACACACGCACGTGTTTGTGTGTAAATCTACTATAAATTATAAGTAAATTCATATACGAATTCGCACACGGGTCCACAAGTTTTTTTATAAATATTTTACAAAATATTTATAAAAGACAAATTATATCACGACAGTAAAAAATATTTCTATGTGCATAATATGCTCTAGAATACGATGTTTCGTTTAAAGCGACCAGCTGTCAAAATTGAAATAGAATTGAATCGTAAATACTGAAATATTTTACATAAAAACGTATAGCAATAAATTGAAATATTGTATATGTGAGTTATTGTTAACACTTCAGTCGAGAAAAAATAATAGTCAACTAATAGAAATGCTGACTTTTATATGTATTCTAATATTTGTTGAATCACAAGAAATGTATATTTAAAATTTCGTATTCTATCCTAAAATAATATAAAATAAAACGGATTACATCAGAAAGTAAAATTAGAACTCTGTCGTGTGATTTTCACACGTGTTACACTGAATTTTCAATTTCTGTGAAAATTTTATTACAAATTTGAAATTATTATCGCCGTAAAAAAATTCTACATAATTCAATGGTCATTGTCATAGTCAATAATATCTAATATGTATTATTAATATACTTACAATAAAATAGATCAATATGTGAATAATTCAATATGATTTTGAACGTCCTTGTGCCTTCTGACCGTGGCTCTATGTAAACACGACTTAATAGGTTCTTCGCGTGATTTCATTTTTTTTTTTGCTTTTTTATTATTTCAGCTAAAATACGGTTTGTCCAAATGAGAAGGACGCAATTTGGATTTTTAATGCAAAAAAAATGTATAACAATATTCGTGTTAATAATATGTCGGTCCACTTCATACAAAACACTGGCAAAGTTTCAGCTGAAACAATTTCGAAATTACCATTTACTGGTCGCCGTTCATCGATCGTTACCCAAAGTGACTATTTACTACATTTGTTTCGATTTCAAAACTTTTTGCCATTTTATACATATTAAAATGTGTACTTTTATAATCAATTACACATGTAACAGTTAAATTTCTGGTAATTGATCTTATTAGTATAAATATTTAGCAACTTGTTGAACGATAATTAATAATTACTTTAAATATTATATACATGAAATAAAATTACAATTTAAAATTTTACGATTTTTATGAAAATAGTAAAATTTTCTATTACAGCAACAGATGTCTATAAAAATTTAATCATCTTTGAAACGAACCAATTTTCCATCATATTTTCTTTTTATTGTATATAAAATATTTATTTCAAAAAAAAAAAAAAATATATATATATATATATTATTCACTACAACAAAATATTAAATTAAACATTAAATTTATGCATACAATAAAAGCAGTTCGAAAAATTTTTCGTGGAAAAAAATGACAAAAGTACGATTTCAGACTATTTTTCAATATCGATACCTAATAAAATAACTTTTGTGTAACGTTTTTAAAATTTAAAGTTTTATTATTTAGGTGACACACATTGAATAAATTCAAATGTATTTACGTTAAACGTTATTCAGATAAAAATGAAAAGTCTACAATATATGGTAAGCGTGTATTAGATTAGACGCGTACAATCGAACAATGGTGGCATTTTAGTTAATTAGCCGCGTGAAAAAGTCTCGTGTCAAAATGAATCTGATGATAAGAAAAAACTTTCGCGGGGAGAAAGTGGGCGGGGGCGGATGCGGCGGGGGCGGGGGCGGCGGGGGAGGCAAAGGCCGAGGTGGAAGAGGCGGGAAACGATCCAGAGACGCGGGGGCGCCGGCTCGGGGCTACAACAACATGGACGATAGACATTATCGCACGCACATCTTCTTCAACGCGGCACCCAGGTCCAGCGCCTACACGGAAGGTTGTACTCGTCAATACCGATATATATATATATATATATAACGTGTTAATTTAATCAATTTATATTTATAAGAAAAAAATAATAATTTGCCACTTTGGCCACGAAACGATAACTTTAACAATAAATAACCTTCAATTAGATTATCTCGATTATTTACGTTGCAAATAATAACTTAACGAAGCGGTTATAAAGTTATTGCGATACGTAAACTTTTCTCATAATAAGGACGCGCAATTTATAAAACTTTTATAATAACACGGTTGTGACAAATTATTTAACGAAAACTTACATGTACTATATATATTAACTTTTTTCGATTTTGAAACTTCACACGCACATGCATTATTTATATTGTATCTTTTGTATTGTATAATGATTCGAATATATATATATGTATATATGCGAAATAATTAAAACGGTGACATCACCCTAGGTGTTATTTGTAGGCTATTAGAACATATTCCGTTTTGGCAAACGTAGCATTACCTTATAATGTGTCATTTTATTTTTCAAAGATTTTATTTACACCGTTTGCGATAAACCGACATCACTCCACTCTTATCTTTTCTTATAAATATATAATATTCGACGTTATGTTTCAAGTTTCAGCTGCGCATACACGTTATTTTTATACATCTACCATTGTTTTTAGTTCACAGCTATATAGTTTTTCTATTTTCAAACTATACCGAGCACATTTCATATTAGAAAAACAATGACATTGCTCTCCACGTGGTTACTTGCCTACATGTATGAGATTCTTGGCGTTAATTTTCATATTAAATACGTTAATTATAGGTATGTCTAATTTTTCATTCTCAACTTTACACACACACACACAAATCATCAAAATCTCTTAGAATACTCGACACTTTTTAGATTATATTTGTACATCAAAATAAAGAAATTTATTATTAATATTTGCAAGTTCTATCACTATTCAAATTCATATCTTTAAAAAGAATGACTGTCGGCGAAGTTTTTCAAATAATAAATATTTTTGGTACTTAATTATAAAACGTAAAAATCCAAAAAATATATTATAATAAAAAAACGGTTAACTATTTTAATTCTTCATATAAAATATAATATCTTAGATAATCGTGATGCATTTTCCTGTTTACTTAAATTCGCGCACAATTTTTGAAATATGTTGGCCATTAGGCAGCACAAAACAGGCATATCCGTCCGTCTTCAACTGTCACATGTTCGTTTTTAGAGCGTAAATTTGGCATTACAAATGACTTATGTTGCTCAATTGAATGACACGAAAATGCCAACACCATATTTTTACAATGTATCTATAGGTAAATATATACGCATAGGAAACATTTCATAGTCCGATGAAATTATTTTCGACTCATAATTTGTAAATTATTTAAATCTGATTGTACAATAAGATATTATTAATTACTATTATTACTGTTATTATTCGGTGATAAATTAAAATGTTGATGTTCAAATTCCGATAAAAATAATGAAAATGATCTAATCTGCGTACTTGTGAAAAATTTGACAACAATAACAGTCGCGTTACGACGATTTGTACTATATTTCTTTAATCAGCATTAACATTAACGTTGCGTATATTTTCAGAAAAATGTGGTCCCATGAGCTCGGCTTTGGGCATGTCTGGCGGCAGCGATCCAGAGCCTCCACAGCCTCTAGTTACCAGACGACCGAGTGTAAGTTTACCAAAATGGGCCACGAGTCCATCTGCTCCGGTGCCAGCAGCTCGACTGCAACCGCTCTCTTTAGCGACACTCGACAGAGACTGCTTTATCATACCGGTCCACAGTTTAGATAGATTTTTACCCGACGGAGTGCCGGTAATGGCAATTAATCTTGGACAAATTTCAATATTTGTGTCTGTTGATTTTCAAATTAGTTTTGTCGATTTCAGTTTCCCGTACCGCCGCCGCCTGCGGAAAAGTCGACTCCGAACAAATCTCTAACGACTACGCATCCTTTGAGTGTTTTGGAAGTTGCAGACCCGAAATTGTGTATTTTAGCACATTTAATGAGTCCTTTGGAAGCCATAGATCCCGTATTAGAATCTCCAATGGCAAAACCTCTGCAGAAACAAAGAACGGCAGCGAGCGAATTATTATCGGACGTTGCCCAAACAAACACTGCCGTAGGAGGAATGTTATTAGCGAACATGGAAAAAAATTCTGAATTTCCATTTATCGCTTATTACGTAATAAACAGTACTCAAACCGATCCCTTACAATTTTATAATAACATGAGAGGAGCATCGTTATCTAAATTTGATCCGAGAGCAATGAGATATACCGCGGCTCACACTTTAGATTTATATAGTGAAGTTGCAACTATTTGTAGACCTCCATTCCATGATTTAACTGCCGGTGTTAAAAAATCACATACACCTACCACTGGATACATTATAAGCGTTTATAAAGTTAGTATTATTATTAAACTAACTATAGTACGTTCATTGTAAATTAATCGTTTAAAATCATTTTTAATCACATTTCCATAAAACATATTAATTAGAAACTTTATTATTCAAGGTTTTCGAAGGCGATGATGGCGAGAGATTTGAAAGAAATTGGTTGTATTGGACTGGAGCTCGAATGTTGTATAGACATTTACCTAGAGCTGCTGGTTTAAGAAGAATAGCACTTCATAAGTAAAGCTTAATTATATAGATATACATATATATATATATATATATATATATATATATATATATATATATATATATATTAAAATTTAAAAAAATATATATTATTTTACAGGTCTGTAGCTACGAAAGGAGATCGCATGTACCTTTTAGTGTGTGAATGTGGAACACTTCTCCAAGATTTGTCCGCAGCAGCTCTTTTGGTGCCAGCACTTCGTGCTAGACTATGTGGATATACAGGACTTTATAGACCCATCGAAGCCTTTTAATATAAATTATCGACATAAAATTAAATATAGGGAAAAAGACGTTTCAGTGTTCCATTACAAAGCCGTATGAAAAAATAGTGTTGCGTATAATTATTTTTCCGTTATTCTTATAACATAGTTTAAATTAATATTAGTTTAACTGTAGCTTATAGAAGTGATATTTTTATATTTGAATAAATGAAAAGTGATAACGTTGGCGATTTACCGTAAGCTATTATAATTCATTTTTCCAATGTATTTGTGTTCAAAAGTGTTAAATTATGCATAAAAAAAGGAAAGTTTGAAAATCACTGATATATATATATATATATATATATATATATATATATATCGGAATTGGTTCACACCGTTTTAATATAAAAGGGCTTCCATATGTTAAAAAATACGGGCCATTATTTTAATATTCCAAAATTTAATATTCAGAATTCCAAAAGTTTAAACTCTTAGAGTATATTTGCTTTTCGTAATTATATTAATTTTAAATTTATTACATTTAATCGATTTAGACGTGTATATAATTTTTCAGCTAGAAATTTTGGAATTCTGACAGATAAGATTTTATGATTGACCCGCAAACATCTTTGAGTCTAAATTCCATCTAAATTTAACGTCTTGTCGTCGATGATTAAAGAAGGTAAAACATCGAACGTTGTATAATTTTATATTTTTCTTTTCAAAAATCAACAAAACGTTACGTTTAAATGAAATGTTACTAAAAGACCAAACAAAAAGGTGTGAAGAATTTAAGGTTTTGTGGAGCAACTAATGGATCTTTGAGACTTATCTTAAACATATCGAATAAGCTTCTAAGTTTTATTAAGCAGTTTTACATATCGTGTTGTTCATTAAAATTATTATTTTATATTTGAAAACTAGTAAAATTAGCATTGTCACATAGAAACTTTTCAGTTAATTGCAACACACGAATATTTATGGTTTACTTTCATTATCATTAAATATTTTTTATTAACATATATAATTACTATTGGGGCCATTCTTCTAGCAAATAAAAAAAATAATGTAAATCGATAATAGCCCCCTTGTTAATCCCCTTTATATACAATAAAATATGCAGTTTTAGATATATGTATAATAGTTCAATTTTTTTCATATTCGCAGTTATACTATATATAGTTATTAAAATGGGTACTTTTTACAGCAAAATTATCTTTTAATATTTGCAATTTGTTATTATGATACCATTTATCAAAAATTCGTATTAAAATTATTCTGTTTACATAATATGGTTATATATATATATATATATATATATATATATATATATATATATATAACTATTAAATATTAAAAATGGCAATTAAAAAAAAACTTTAATTAATAAAACACGCACTTCTATTTGAATAGCTTATGTTAAACACATTATTCAGTGGCGTCGTTAATTTTCCGTATTTCTCTATGCATATTTAAGTTTTTAAGTCAAACACTTGAACATGAAGAACACAAATGCTATGTATCCCAAAGAAATTATGACGTGCCTTTTTGCATTTCTATATAACTATTCTTGCATGAAAAATAGTTACTCAATTAGACTGGAATATATCATATTAGCACGAATATTATTAAATTGTTCTTCAATTCCACAATTTCAAGTTTTATCAACAATCTTTTTGATTGTTACTCTTCCAAACAATAATAGAGAATAAAATCTTACATCTATTAAATGAAAAAGTAATTAGTAAGTTTCCTAGAACAAAAATCAAATTAGTGAACAGAGTTCCGTTATAGTATAATACACGTTTTAATATTAAACATGTATTAAAAAATAATATAATTTACGAAAGTGACAGTTAGAACTACTCTAATGAGTTTTAAATCGCTTCTGTGTTCTTCATCACTGAGTGCCAAACTGAACAAATCAGTTTTCCTTCATAAACGTTTATTATTATTCTTATTGAACCACTGTAATAATAAAATTCTTATATATTTATACTATGTATGAAATAATTTAATTTTTATAGTACTCACATGCATACGTTATTTCCCTTTTTCATATTACTTATGTAATTATTTATAGATATATTAGCGATTATGAAAGCAAACGACGACAACAAAGATAACATGAAAAATATGAATATAAACAATTATTTTACAAAATTTCAGTTTATAATTTAAAAATATTAAGAACTACCAGTCTATCGATACCGTTAATGATCATTTTCTATCTGTGTTTATTTATAAAAGACGCGTAAATATCTCTAATTATTAATTTATCTAAATGATAACTTGTTTCTTACTAATAATTAATATTTTTTTATCCAATAATCATATTTGGGCAAATGAGGCGCTTGTTTTTACTGTCTTGTACCTAAAAAGAGTAAAGAAGTATGTAAAAAGCTTTTAGAATACAATTAAAAATCAAAATTTTTAGTAATATATATATATAGTACTTTAATTTTCGCTCGAATGAAATTTTGGCTATACTCTCAGACGCCACTGATAAGATTATTTTTAACATACTATGATTAAAATGAATTATTTTGATCTGTTTAAACATCTTATTTGAAAATATTTAAAATAAATGGTGCTATACTTTTAAGTAAGAGAAATGTGAACTTTTTATGCTTTTTATCAAATATTCACATAGTACATACAATTTTTCATTTGAAATGCCAATAAATTAAAGAAAATAATAATCAGTCAAAAACTTATTATATATGATGACCAACGTGTATTTTATGGGTTGTGAAAATAAATAATTAACTTAATAATTCAACAGAGTGCTTTCCTTACTACGTATTAACTTTATTTCGACACTAAAATATTCGAATTGAAATTTTTTAGTCTTGTAGTCGAAAAACGTATTTTGATTAGAATGTTAATTGTTTATAATTAACATCATTCAAATCCCTCTAAAACGCTAAATATGAAAAATTTTAATGTATCATAAAATAATCTTTATTTTAACGTATAGTAACCAAGCTGTATTTTTTAAATAGTCTGTAGTTATTTTCATTCATTATTTTGATAAAATCAGTATTATATAATAAATTAAATTATTTTTAAAAGTTATGCTAAAAAAAATACGTAATTTATATGTTATTATCTTTAATGATTTTTATTAGTTATGTAATCATCCACAATAATCTATCATAAGACAACTCAAAAAGTATACTTAAAAAAATAAATCATATCAAAAAAACCATATCAAAATAAGTAAAGAATTGTAAATATGCGTTATGTACATTAACTTTAAAAATGAGCTAAATACTATACAAAAAGTTGCGATAATAAATATGTATTTCCACGGTAAATAGATAAATATGATTAATAATTTTTTATAAAGACAATAATTATAATTTTATCGTTCGTCTAATTCTGGTGTTATATATACATATATTATTATTTTTATATATTTGCGTGTAATACTGTTATCACTTTGTATCGTTCTAATTATTTTTATTATTGTTATCGCATAGCCTCTTAAAATGGAAAACTACAGTCAAGAAGCCCGAAATAATAAAAGACTCCAACTCTAAAAGACTTAGAATTAAGAGTTTCTATTCAAAAAGTGATTAATTAGAGAACACGACTATTTGCACACATAATAGTAGTAAATGAACATTATTTAAGTCCATACAAATTGATAAATAAGCAATCGTTCAACCTCATTGTGTGTATAAGTAATAACTAATTAATTTATATAAATCATTAATATACGCTTTGACCGAGAGGGGCTCAAATCGAACATAGAGGCTAACACATTTTATTGTTCTACCTTGTTGGACATCGATTAAATTTTTTGCTTAGTTATAGATTTATAAATGCTTATTTGGCAATTTGACATTGTAAATAAATAGTGTGGCCTTGCAATTTTAATAAAGAAAATTTTTACCAAATTCAAGTATGCCATGCATCAATTTTTAATGATATTAATAATTTAGATTTTTACTATGAGAATTCCTTTCTAATTAGTTTGTTAGAAAATTTTATTATATTTCCTTATATCTCATGGCTTATAAGTAGCAAAATATATTTATGTAAGTTTTTAAATTGATCGACGACGCCTATAATTAGTTTGTGAAATTTCCCTCTTATAGTTCATTTCGTGTAAGAGCTCAATCAATTTTCGTGTTAAGAATATAAATATTCAGTTATTGAATTGGCGAAAAAAAGATAAATAATAGTACAATAATTCTAAAACAAAAACATAATTAAGAAATGGTTTCGATAAAATTGTAAAAACCAAAACTTTCAATAAAATTGTACTGAAATCAAAACGTTCTTCTTTTTTCTTTTATTCCAGATACAATATGACATGTTTAAATGAATATCTATTTAGCGATTTAAAGTATTTGTCGGTCGAAAAACAAATATTTTAAATCGCTATTATAACAAAAAAATACTCGAAATAACTAAAAAACAAAATAACAAAATCATCAACTTTAGTAAAAAAAAAAAAAGAAAAAAATATAAATTTTATATAAACGCAAAGAGAAAATAATTTTTAATCTCAGAAAAATGAAATTCGTCCAGTAATCATTTTCACGGGTCTTACGTATTCATACTTTTTATTTTGTCGTTTGAAGTCTCCGTATTCGCAGGATCGCGAATAAAGTAAAATAAAATAAAGAAATCGAAGCCGTAATTGTCGCTGTTTGGTCCGAATGCGAAGTGACAGTTCGGCGCGGCGATAGCCATGGTGGCGGTGGATCGTCGTCCGGGCTTCGAACTGGATTCGTCATGGATCTAACGACGCTACTGATCATAGTGGGGATCATCTACGGAGTGATCTTCTTCTTCGACTCCTTTTTCAGGGTATGCCGCTTTTCGAAAGCGAATCCGGTCTCTAGTCGTGGTCATATATAAGAGCTTCGTATGCGTTTCAGAGTTGCATGCACTATCCGTACATCGCGCTGCTCGAAGGCACCGGCCTCAAGTTCGGCTTCCTGCACCTGTCGTGGTACACGAGCGCGTTTAACAGGACCGTCTATCGCTGGGGCAGCGGATCTCCCAGACTGCTGCAGCAATGGTTCAGTCTCGGCTGCTACACGACGCTCGTTCTGCTGCCGATCGCCGTCGGAATCGTGCTCAAGTCGGGCGCCGATTACCTGACTCCGGACGACGGCAAAACTTACGTGAGGAAAGGTCCCATTCTCGAATCGGCCATTCCGGGCGTCAATCTGCCCGCCGAAGATCTCGGATTCTATTTGTTTTCGCTGGTGCTCAGTAGCGTCATACACGAAATAGGTCACGCTTTGGCCGCCGTCAGAGAAGACGTGCAGCTGTTGAACTTCGGTTTCCACATCGTCTTCATAGTTCCGATCGCTTTCGTCGTGATGAGCACCGAACAGCTGCACTCGCTCAACGCCTGGCGAAAACTGAGAGTGTACTCGGCCGGAATATGGCACAACACCGTGCTGGCTCTCGTGGCGTATCTTCTGTTTTTGGCGATTCCGCTCTTTTTCGGATACGCTTATCAGATCAATCAAGGGGTACAAGTGATCGAAATTTCGTCTAAATCGCCGCTCTTCGGCCCGAAAGGTTTGAACTATTTGGACACGATTACGAATATCAACGATTGCGCCGTAAAAAATAAGCTCGATTGGGAAGATTGCCTGATTAACATTCTGTCGCAGCAGTGGGGCGTGTGCGTCTCTGCGGATTTCGTTCACAAGTTTGACGAATCCGTTCAGACGAAACATTCCAACGCCGGTCTGCTCGAATGTTGCGGGAAAGTCGACGCTCAAAATCTCTGTTTCGAATATTTGGAGCCGTCTCACGGAATGGTCGCTCTTCCGCAACACATGTGTTTGCCCGTTAGAAAAATACTCGAGAGCGAATTTGATAAATGCCATATCAGCGAAGGTTTCGTTTGCCCCGTAGATTTTCATTGTGTAAAACCGATTTTACAAAACACGACCAGCTTGATTGTCATTAAACGCATAAGCAAACCCGACGTATTATATATTGGACATCCGTTCGACATACATCATACGGTTATCGTGACGCAATATATACCCAAATCGAATCTTTTCGCGGCCAGTATTCCGGAAGGATTCGAAAAAGCCATGAAGTATATTATAATGTTCTCGATAGGACTAGCGGTCGTCAATGTGTTTCCGTGTTTCGTTTTCGACGGCCAATATATCATACAGACTTTTATACATTTAATATTTATAAATAAGATGAGGCACAACAGTGTACGTAATATGTCTTTTTGTATCACGTTAATTGGCACCGTTATATTAGTTATAGTTTTTGGAGCAATGCTTTGGAAGCAATTAGTTTAAAAAGAAAAACCAAAAAAATGATCCGAGAGAATGAAAGTATAGACTAGTCGTTTTGTGTATTCAACATTGTGATTGTAAAAATGTAATAATATAGAATTGCGCATTTGATATTTTTGTTCTTACGCATATATATATATATATATATATATATATATATATATATATATATATATAAGTTCATAGTTTTTATATTGTGATTTGTAATTTTTTGGCATACATAATGTATAAGGCAGTTGTATCTTAATTTCATTAGGTAAAATGTTACAACTTGAATAATTATAATTTCAATTTATTTCTTGTTGCCCAACTATAAAAAGTATGTTTTTTCTGTTTATTTTTTTTATAACAAATTTTTCAATTTTATATTATTTAATTTGGTGTTATTCAAAATAAAATTTGCAGGTTAATATTAATATTACTAGAGAGTGATGTGCATATATATGTATGTATGTATGAATGTGTGTGTGTGTGTTTTCCGTTTATAAATTTGTTTCTTTTTTACTTATAAAAATTAAATCAGTTTCACTTTTATAAAGTTAATTTGCCAATTGTACATATTTTTATTAAAAATTTTAAGTTGGTTATTATATTACTAAATTTCTTACGAAGAATCTAAGATATGGATATTATTTTATTCTAACTAAATATGTAGAAATTATAAGTTTTGGACACATATCATATATTTGTCATTAAATATTTTTCGTGTTATTGCGTTTTTGCAAAATATATTTCGTACATTTTAAAATTATATTTAATTTTGTAAATAACTTTACATGTTTAAATTGCATGTAGACATACATACATCTGCCAATATATAGTTAAAGTTTAAAAAGCACTGGCCTAACCCTTATAAAAATGGACAATTATAGTTATAATTGATCAATTATTGTTGTTGTATAACTTTAATGATGATTTTAATGGTGATGTGGAAGTTTTTGTATAGTAATAAAACCTAAAGGTGTCAATATATTTGAACACTTTTATTTATATTATCATCATCATTATTAATATCCGACATAATATTTTCATTATAAGAATTGATTTTGGTACTACATAAGTTTGAAGGATTTTTTTCGTCATATTTTAAAATACACAAACTCATTTACTATTATGAACTTTTACTGTTTTTAAATTATAAATTACATTTTTAAAATACAGGGTAGTTTAAAGAAAACTGTGCCATAAATTAAAAAAATATTTATATTAAAATAATCAAAAGTACATTTTTAATTGTGGTATGTAAAATGACACCAGAATATTCATTTATCTGCTGTAAAAATATTTCTACCCATATGAACAAATTTTATACTTTAATCCATTATATACTAACACCAAATGTGACTACAAATGCATTTTAGTAGATCTCTTACTGTGATTTTTATTCTCAAAAAATTGTAACCAGTGTAGATTTAATGTGAAATATTATATTGAAAACCTTTTTTCAATTTAGTATTTTATGTTCTTAAAATATTTTATTTTATTTGTATTATATTTCTTAAAGTAATTTTATAATAATAATTTTAATTATACCATACATAGAAATTAGTATTTTTTAATTGAAGATTTTGCTATTCATACTTCTTATTCTATTTAAAACTCTATACTTTCTTCGTGGACAAATATAATCGACCATGCGTAACAAATAAAGGTGCAAATAATTTTATTCTATATAATTATATACATAACTCTAATATTTTTTATAACCATCATTAGTAAAAAAAGTAAGTTTTTTCTATTTAAATTTCCTAACGTACGTCTCTTCTATGAGTTCAATATTTCAAATCTCCAAAGATATATAATGTGATACTATTATTGAAATAAATTTTACACAACTAAAAAGTGTACCGTTTTAATTTTTTTATCAATTTCTTTACATTTTATAATTACAATTTGTAACTGAATTTTCAAATATGTACACAAAAATAAATGTTTATGCTATGCATATAAAATTTAATATTGGTTCTATCTGTGGTGGAAAATGCATTTAATTTATAAAACACTATTTATTTAATATAATAAAAAATGACATTAGTACATATATTGTATAATGATTTATAATTTTATCTATTAGTCGTATTTATTTGCACATTGCAAAAATAAATAAAATTCATTGATGACATATTTTTCGTCAAATACATATAAACAAATAACACTGATATACACGAATATGGTGGCCTACGATACTTTTATAAATTATATTGGATGTTTACAAATTTCACAAAAAAAACTATTGTTTTCTTTTCAACTTGATCAACATTCCTGATGGGAAAAAAATTCAAAGCATAAATTGTTCTTTTAGCAATTATTTTTACCTATCTTATATATGGAGCGAATACGATTGACTCGGACTTTTTCTGCAAATTTCTTATTTTGAAGTTGACGTAAACATTTGTATATTACAGTTTTCTCAAAAAAAAAAATGAAATAAATATGATAAAAAAAACTATGATTGTTTTATTTCGAAAGATTAAGGCTAGTTTTTAATTCCTTCAAAGACCTTTGTCCATGTTGTATCATCATTTTGATTACTAATTCATCAGTGTGATGCTTATTTTTATCAAAATCGCTTCTAGCCCATTCACGTAGTTCTTTTCTATTATTCTCATTTGGAACTTCTCGTATTGTTCTTAATATATCGCGATAAAGTTTTTTTACTTCTAATTTAATTAAAAACTGAAAAACAATACAAACAAAAAACTCACTAATCATTTCTCAAACAATAAGTTGCATTTTTAATACATAATAATATGATTTACCTGTTTTAAATTCGGAGCTGATTTTGGTATTTTACTCATTATTCATAACATTTCATAATACAAGATTTTGACAGTTTTATTTATAGGTTATTAATTTTAAAGAAAAAATATTTGGTCTAAATAATGTTTTTTAACATCTTTATACGTTTGTATTAATAAAATGAATTATTTTTTTTATATCATTGTCCAATATAATACTTTTTATAATCAAATTTATAAACATTATTTTTCTATATATATATATATATAATTAGTGTTTATTTACAATGTAATAAACTGTTTTCCAGTAATAACGTTATCAATCTAACAACTGTCTTTTTTTTAGTTTATTTTTTACTAAATCCTTTACTATATAAACACACAAATCAAAACATATTAGTTAATTAAACAACTCTTCAATTTTTAGTTTCTTATTTGTCTTTCATATTTAATAGATTTTTTATTACAATTATCAATATCAAATAAATAAATAAAATTTGATTATTATATATAAAATGTTATCGATATTAACAAATTTAAATCACTAGAAATATATAAATTCAATAAATATATTTTTTATTTTCAGTTCTTCAGCAATGCAAGAGTATTCACACCAATTAGTACCTTTAAAAGAATCATTTACATTAAAGGAAATACATTTTTCAAAATCTGAAATTTTGTCTCTTATTTTTATTTTTTTTCAATATATATATATATATATATATATATATATATATATATATATATATATATATATATATATATATATAAACCAAATTTCATAAGTACTTATTTGCATACAAAACTACTACACATGGAAGTTTGTAAATCAATATTTTCTATGTCGTTACATTTGTAAAACTTATTGTAGATACATATTATATACAAACTTTTCACTAAAAATACACAATAAAACTAAGGATTAACTGAATAAATAAGTTGTTACCGTAAAGACTTTTATATGAAAATTTATTAGATGCAAATCTTTTTTTATAATTGCTGAAAATTCTATAATGCAACATTAATTTATGACCCAAAATAATTGGTTCGCATTGAAATAACCTCTTAAAAGAAATTATGGAAGACACTATTTACAACCACGAATGTTTGCAAATATTGCATCCTATTTGTTGTACATCAATCAATAATCATTATGCATAATTGAAAAAACCAAATATACGTTTACTTACTAAATTTACCTGCGAAAAGAAGTTAAAAAATTTATTCATCGTTAACTAAGACGTGACAATTTAAAAATACCATCGTAAAACGAATCGTTCACCAGAATTGTTACAATCGCGCATTAACGTCTCGGACGACGGCCGCATTAGCAAGAATGTCACACAAGATATGACCTGACGAATCTATTTTAGTTCACTTAAAAACATACGGCGCTAATAATGTGCCAAAAACCGCACGTCGTTAAAATCAATGAAAAACAATTTAGTAATAAATAAAAACTTTATTAAACATAATATAGTGTGTTATACATAAAAATTGTTGATAGTGAGTGTTAAGTAATTTTTGCACTATATTTATTTAAAAAATACAATGCGTCTATTATTTCAGATAAGCGGATGATCACACAAATTTAGTGTTAATATAAAAGTATAGTCTTTAAAGCTCCGTGTTTAATTATCGTTAATTATTAGTTACTAAAACGTTGCTTTTTGCAGTTTTCTGTTCCGTTTTTTGTTCTTGCGAGGCCATTTCGTTCGGAACTCTGACGCGAATGTCGTGTTTTTCCTTATATTCATTAATCTCGGTGCCCTTTTTGGCCAACTGATCGGTTAACGACGTAATGACTTTACTAATCAAATCCTTATTGTTTACCAACACCGGTAATACCTCTTTTACAGTCTTTTCAAATAATACTCCGCCTATCATTTGAAAACATTTTCTATTTTCGTCGACCACTTTTAAAGTCTCGATAACGATTCTGAAAAAAAAAAAATAAAGCGCCAAAATATTATAAACAATCACTTTGAGGATATTTCCTATATTATCTGTCGGTCAGAAAATAAAAAAAAAAGAAAAGAAAAGACGATTTGCGAAATAAAAGAGTTCACGGATAACATATTTTTGCATTCGACCCGACGATTATAAAAGCATAGTTGGAAAATAATTAACGTTCGGCGACGACAAACGCGACATTTCGAAGAGGCGAGCCGTTCACGAAATATGACCGCGCATAATTAATCGTCGCATTGTAGGAAAAAGATAAAAACGATCGACGCGTCCGTTCATACAAGTGCGGCAAAAATTTAAGGGTTAAAATTACGTGTGCTCGTTGAGTTCCTGCTCGAGCTCGGAAAGCTTGTTGGCGAGCGCCCGTTGCTCCGCCCTGAGCGCGTGAAATCCCTCGAGAGTTCTTTGAGTGGCGTTCGACGTCGAACCGGAAGCTCCCGTCGCGGCGCCCCCGCCCCCGCTTCCGGACACAGCGCGAGACATCTTCGAAACGCGACCGGCCCCTCGCGCCTAAGCCCCGCCCCGCCGCTTCGCGACCATAACCTCCAATTCGGCCATCGCGCCGAGACGCATAACGATCGCGACAACGGCCATTTCACTTTTACTCCGTTTCGCATTATAATCTATTAAATTTGTTATTTGTCGCGCATCAGTAGGCGAACGGTCGATTAAAAATTGTTCAATTTGTTTTTCGAACGGACGCGCATATATTTCCATTTAATATTTATTTTATAATAAATCGGCGGACATTTATTTGAATAAAAAAATAAAAAAAATACACTAAAAACATATTATAGAAACGATATTAATTTTGCACGTACGCTTATAAAACTAAAATTTGAAATTAAAATAAAGTCATAAAACTTTCACTGTTCTTTTTCAAATAAAATGTCGCAAATGCGAGAAAATAAAAATCGAGAATGGACAATCGAGTAATAAACGGACGCATACATGTACGTATATAAAAATATAAATTTCGCAATATGCGCGTTCCAAATATGTACCGCCGCGGTAACGAACGAGAAGACGTGAAACTTCTTCTTCGTCGCGATCGCGGACAGAAACTCGAGTCGACGACGTTACGACGAAGACGGGACGTCGTCGTCGTAACGCTTTTCTATCGCTTCGTTTTGTCGGGCAAGAGTCGGACCCCTTTTCGTTGACCCCGATTCGGTCGTTCCTGTCGTCGTTTCGTCTTCACGTTTATCAAAGTCCCGACGTTGAAGCGTTTCTAACGCGTGCGAACGACTTTACAGTCGTTTCGACGCAAGTTTTACTTTTATTCGTCCCAAATCTCATCGTCGATTATGCGGAATTTCAGAACGCTCTCATCTGTATAAACGTTTTCGAGTCGAACACGTTTGGAAAAACTTTATCGCGAAGAATTCCTATCCCAGTAAGTTTACAACTATTAACTTTATATTTTTAATATATTTGCTATTTACCATAGCAAGAATCTAAATCTTTTTATCTATCAAGTGTATTCATTCAAATGTGCAATTAAAGAGGGTGAATTTGACGTATAAAAAGTTAAATTTACGATTAATAAGGTGGATTCTTATGTATTCATATGTAACGATTGAACTTTGAAGTAAGAATCTGTAGGAGTTCAAAGTTGATCAAACGTTTCTATAATCACGAATTTGATTACAAATTCAAGGTAGTAAGTTAACATTACTACCGTTAGTAATAATATTATGTACGATTCGATTCCACGGTTTTATATAAACACATTAATAGACTGTCACTTTAGTTAAAAGTTTAATGCGTTAGTATGAAGATTGACATTTTTAGAAGTTCTAATGTTTTACAAATAGATGATACGATTCGTTTTCTTTTTATTGTCCCTTATTTTGTTTCTATCGTTACTAAAGTATGCCATTAAGTTTATTTCATTTTCATTGCTTAATGAACCAACCAAAATCTTCACAGTGTTAAAAAGTTAACATTTTCATATGTGAAATATCAACACTTACTTTTCTATACTGTCTAATATTACTCGGTTATGTATATATATATATATATATATATATATATATATATATATATATATATATATATGTATATATGTATATATGTATATATATATATATATATATATATATATATATATATATATATATTGCATTCTAATGATAATGTTAAAGGATCGATAAGACTATATTTCCTTCATACGATGGTGCCATTGAAATATGTATGATCCATCTTTGTATATTTCTAACATAACTGACAACGTTCAACAAGCGCTCTTCGGACTCATCGTTTCATTACCGTATTTGTGATTAATTTATACTAACTATTTATATATCGAAAAGGAAAGTTTTCTTTATTTAAACAACGTTCATATAATAGTGTACAAAATCAGCTCTGCGATTCTATACTAAAATTTTATTATTTCATATAATAATTTTTGTGCATTACATTAAAACAATTACGTTATATATATATATATATATATATATATATATATATATATATATATATATATTAAAAAAGTATGTAAAGTTAATTGCATATTTTTTATGTCGAATATAAATAAATATTTTTTTCAATGTTTGACACACAAATGAAATTAGGGAGAATATATTAATAAATCTGATTGGATTAATATAGTTGTGATTACTGTCGTGAGATTTAAATCCTTTTATGATAATTCTCGAAGCAAAATTCGTTCGATTTGGGCAATTTTATTGCAACGTTTATCAATTAATTTGCAGCGGTCGTAAGCGATTTTAGTCCTCGCGTACTCTAATTCTCTCGTTCTTTGGATAATTTTTGTCGCGACGGTTCGTTCGCTTGCCGCGCCCGTTTCTTTGAAAACGTTCTCTAAGCGTTAAATTTTTATATACGCGTATACGCTAAAAACGTTTTAAACAAAAAATAAAAAAAGCGGCGAATATATTATTTCAATTTATTCGGTCATGGTCGGTCGACGAGCGGTCCGGACGGTCGGCGGTCGCGCGTTTTTCGCGCGCGGCGATCGCGTTCGTACGCACAAACGGAGGCGTGTGCGCATGCGCGCGCGCGCGCGGTGACGTGGTCGCCATCTTGCCGGTCGTTAGGGCGTCGCGCGTGCGCCTCCTCCCCGCTGCCCCGCCGCGCCCCTCGGTTCGAATCGCGGTTCGGCGGACGACGAGAACGCGCGCCGCGTCCTGCGCTCCGCGACGCCGCCGCCGACATCGACGCGACGCCGCATCGACCGGGATGCGGCCGTCGACGCGGGGGCTCCGGCCCTGAGACGATGGCCCCCGCGCTCGTCGAGCCCCGCCGCCCGCCGGCCCGCGGAACGCGCCCCGACATGGACCCGCACGAGGTCGAGCGGCTGCTGGGCGAGCTGGACCCGGACGCCGCCGACCTGCTCACCGCGATCAAGACGCTCGCCTCGGACGCCGACGTCGACGCGCGCGCGGACGACGTCGACGTCGATCCCGAGCCGGAGCCGGGCCGCGAGCACGACCAGGACGCGATGTTCCCGCTGGTGGCCGACCTGCTCGAGATCGCCCCCGAGGACGAGGAGGCGGACGCGGCGGCCGCCGACGCCGCCGCCCTCTGCGCGGACAACCAGCTGAGGCTCGAGCGCAAGTGCGGCCTGCTGCGGCGGCGACTGCGGCTCCACCAGGCGCGCGCCGCCTCGCGCCACGCCGCCGAGGAGGCCGCCTCCGCGCTGTGCAAGGCGCTCCGCGCGCGCCCCCCGACCAGGACGGCGGTGCGCAGCCTCGTCGACCGGCTCAAGGCGGCCGTCGCGCTCGCCTCCAAGCCGGACGAGACGGGCCGCGCCTCGACCGCCGCCTCCGCCTCGGCGCGCTTCGAGCTCGGCGAGTCCGCCCCCGAGCTCGCCTCGACGGCGGGGGCGCTCCGCGCGCAGCTCGCCCTCGTCGAGAGGCGGCTCGACTCGGACGCCACGGACTCGTCTTCGGGCGCGGACAGCGACGACGAACCCGCCGTCTACGGCAACTCCTACCAGAACAAGATGCCCCTGTGAGTCGCGTCGTCGCTTTGTTTATTTATATATATATATATATATTCATTCTTCCCGTCGACGGTCACGCGGTCGACGACATAACCTATATGATATGCATATATAACGCTTATTATGTAAACCCTTCGAGGGATTCTCCCCTTCGCTACGTCGAACGGAGAAAATCGATACGCGGACGGAAGGAACTCTTATCGCTAGCTAGCTAGCTATATTATCCGCTCTTCGAAAACGAAATTTTTAAGATTCCCGCGTTTATTTTTAGAGGATAGTTTTTACATTACCATATTACCGTTTCCATTTTTTGTATATTGCCGCGCGTTCGTTTCGAAAAGACGATTACGACGAGTCTCGAACGTTGTGCGGTGCGCGAAGTCGTTTGGCGCGTTTTTTGCCCGACGGCCAAGGTCGACCGCGTCGAACCGGACGCCGAGAGCTCGTCTCTCGTACCTTTTCCTAAACCTTCGATACGACTCGGCGTTATTTAAAAAATAATAATCGTTCCTCCTTTAATATTATTGCGACTTTCGCGGTCGCCTACAATGTTTTTATTTTATTTTATTTTTTTGTTCGCGTCCTCGGTCGCGCCTCGCGCGTATTATATATAATTAACGCTCTCTTGCGAGTTACTTTTTTACTTTTTTTTTTTTTTTTTACTTTACACGACTGTTGCGGATGGAAGTACGGTTTGATGTTGAAGCGTTCGTCCATTCGTATATATATATATATTCCGTTATTTTTTGCTGTTTAATTAAACTCGGATTTTCCTTTTGGTTTATAAGTGCATTTAAAAAGCAATAAATAATAATAATATACGAGATTTATCGATAACTTTATTATTAGTACCTATATATTTGATAATATAATTGTAACTATCTTTTATATGAAATCGTATAATCGTCTTTAAGCGGTAAAAATATATTCTCGTTGGACGTTTTTAAACACTCGAGTGGATAAATAGGTTGCTCGGTACGATCGCGGCGGCTTTACTTATATTTCGTTTTATCGCGTTTTGAAAGTGTCGAGTCGAATTTTGGCGCTTTTTATATTATCTAGAATCGTTATAGTGGATTGGGTGATAAATTTTTGGCGCATGCGCGCGAAACATTAGCTTGCGCAACTATGTGAAAATACACACCCCGAAGCAATCGATGAACCGCAACACACGACCTGCAACGAAAACTAACGATATTAAAAATTCATTACTCTCTTTACTGCCCGACCGAAATCGAAAGGTCTCAGGGTTTAAAAGTCAACGATGTACGTCGCGCGACGGATGTGCATCGTTGCGGGCAAATTATTATTATTCAACTTATTATTTTCACGTCGAAGGGCTCGGCTCAAATGACAAAAGTCACGATATGCGCTTGCATGCGTGTTCGCTTGTATTATATATATGGTATATATATATATATATATATAATATTGTGGTTAACGTGCGACATAACGTTTATTGAAATGTCGCCTTTAATATTTTATACCATATACGTCGATTATTTATTTTAGGTTTCACAACGGTTTTGCTTTTACGCGAAACTATATTATTATTTGGTAGTATTTAGTAGAAAGTAAAAAATATTTTATCGCATTATTTTCAATAGTCCAGCGTTGATATTGATTTTTGGCAGCGATATTTTAAGTCTGTTCCGCCCGATTACGCTCATTCGACTATACACTAGTCGGGCTTTATTTTTTTTACCCCCAAAACGTATTTTATTTTTATGGTTTACCAAATTTTTAATTCGCTTAAATTACTTTTAAATATATTTTGACCATGTACTTGTATATATATATATATATATATATATGGTAATCAGATATAAAATTATTATAATATTTAAAATAGAAATATGTAATACTTTTTAAAATGTAAATGCGATTTAATCGTAATTTGGGTATTGTTCAGGTTTAAAGATAAAAATGATGGGTGGAATTATTTTACGTATACGTATAATTTTAGCTGGCGTACGTTAACAGGTCTGCAATTGTGTTGTGAATGTAATGTTGAGAGCTGTCAATTTAACCGATGACGTTCTTTCTCAAACTATACTGTTGAAAGTGTGCGTCGAGTGTTTTACGTTATACAAATAAATTTTATTTTGCAAAAAGTTAATTTTATTAATAATCGAAATGTTTTGAATTGCGAAATAAGAACGCGCGAATAATCCGTCCATCGAAATTATATATAATTAACAGTGTTATATCGAGAACAGGTTGATAACGGATATGAAACGTTATATAGAGACAATCGTTCGTTATCATTTTGACGGAAAAATAAATTACGCGGTAACCCGAGAGTAGAACTGCAAACAAAGAGAGCCGACTAAACCGAATGAAACGGTTGATAACCGACCGCGTCTAGCGCTCGAAAGAGATATCCGCGCGTGATTCACTATCTATCGTCGAAACGAAACGGCTAAAATGGTTTCAATTTTATACAAATACGGATCTCTTTAAATGTATATATATATATATATATATATATATATATATATATATATATACACATTTTGTCACATATCACATCACGGAAAAACTACGTTACGTGACCTGATCGTCTTTATACATATATACTACACTACTAATGTGTAGAAATACACACATATAGGCGCACGTGTCGTGACGAATTTCGTGGCAACGCTTATTGCGTCGCGATTTCGTCATTTTTGCGTTCGATGCGCTTTCAATTGCGCAATTTCCTTTACTCTAGATACTCTTTCTTTTTATCCCGTTTTTAGTATGCTCTTAAACTTTTTTTTTATTGTTCCATTGCCCCGAATTTTTTTTTCTTCCCCTTTGTTACGATGTATTATTTTTATCGACCTCGCTACTCTGCACGTTCACTTTTTTCTGCGTGTTTTGAAACCTTCGACCTTATTTTATGCATTGAATGGAATTACGTATCTCAGGAAATGACTCGTGTTTTTTTTTCTTAAAAAACTTACGATATGGCTGGATTTTGAAATCGTATGTTAATTTATCGGATATTTATTCTTAACACACACACATATATATATATATATATATATATATATATATATATATATATATATATATATTACTTGAGCTAAACGTAAAGAGTAAACATAACAATTCTCAATAGTTAAGTGTCGAGAGCACGTGTTTATTCGATACCGATTCGATGAGTCGACACTTTTGTTTTGACGTAATATACATATAGTTTTAATCTTCATACGTTTATTATTAAGCCGCAACAGACGCGAACGCCGAAACCGTACGTTATATTTGTAAACGTATTTAAAAACAGATTTGTGTTTGCTTTCTAATTGCTATTTGTATTTTTGTATTTTCTATTTTATTGAGATTTATATTTATATAGTTTTTAATTAGTGACGAATACGGTTCGCTCATATATTATAACGTGCAAGCATATTATATTTAATTTATCTTTCATAGTATTGAATTCGTATAGTTATTGTTGTAGTCTACAAAACGATATAAGGTTATTTAGTAGTATCACATTTTTTACGTTTTGTACTTTGCAATTTTAATTCTTTCTTATTTATTACAACAACAAAAAAATTTTTTCAAGAATAAGCTGCATTATAATTCTAAATTTCTTATTAAATATTATTAAGTATCGTTATCGTTATATTATAAGATAATAAAATCAAACATTTTCAAGTAAGTAAGAATCGCAGATAAAAGGTACATAATAAATACTCTATCGTTTCATCATAGCGTAAAAAATTTTGAGGCAATGTTTGTTTTACACAAAGACGCGTTGCCATTTGTCAAATTATTGTTGTACTAACTTGATTTTGTGTACTTTTTATGCGTTGAGAATATTATATTATTTGTTAATTGTTCGGGTAGATGATAATTGTTTTATTTTAATTTTATGTTTACTTGTATGGATCAAAAAAGTTGATGGTAAGTTTTTGTTACCACCGTGCACAATAATGATCATATAGTTCACTCACACTGAAAGCAACATTTTCCTTTTTGTTTTTAAATGTTAATGATTATTAAAGTATAGTTATTCAATTATCTTTAAATTATTCTCCTAAAAATGAAGGCAATGTATTTAACTACGATGATATTTTGTGCCTTAATTTTTGAAAATTTTATTTGTAAAGAAAGTGAAAATTCTATCATATAGGAATTCTATAAAAAATAACACCGGTAGTGAACCAAGCATGATTCTAAAAGTTAGTCTCTTAAACCTAAAGTGATTTGTATATATTGTTTTTCATTATTTCAACAATTTTTTTTCAAAAAATTTTGACACTTAATAAAAGTGTTAAGGAATTTTAAGGCTAAAGACTAAATTGAACAGTAGCATATCATGAATAGTAAATTTCATAGTAATATATACATTAATTAACACATTAACCCTAAAATTATTTTAAAAAAAAGTAACAAATCAAAGAGTTTGGTTTCAGAGTGAGAAACAGTTTAAAAATTGATTTTTTTTTCTAAATTTATATTAAATAAAATCTCGTTTATTAAAGTTTAATTGGTATAATTTATTTTAATTTACCATTTATGTTTTCAGAACAAAAAGGTCATTGTGGAAATATGCTCACGAAAGAGCCGCAGTTGCGTATCGTTGGACTTGGTTACAAACGCAAATACAAGAGTTGGAATATAAAATCAGACAACACACAGATCTTCATCGACGGTTAAGAGCTGCAAAAGGATCGTCTTTATTATGTGAACCAAGCGGATATAGTGGTCCTCTTCCAGGACAAATTACAGATGTGGAGATTGGAGATATTGATTCTTGTGCTCGTGTACTACCTTTGAATCGACCCATGTTTAGAAAAAGAAAATTATTACAAATGCATAATTTACATACAGCAGCGGAGAAAGCTGCAAAACCCTCAAATATTAGGTATATTTTTTTTATATAAAACGTTTTTATGTAATTAACGTCATTTGAACAAATATAGTATACAGAATTATTTATATCGAATCTGTAAACAAAATATTTTTGTTATTATTTAATTTAGTAAAAGATTTCTTTAATACTTTTATGTAGTTTTTGAAGTTTATATTTTTCTAATTATTTTCTTATAATTTCAGATGTATATGTCAGTGGCCTTTAAGTGGATGTGCAGTTTGTACAGGAAGAGCTTTACCCATGCATCCACTACCTGTGTCTTCTACTCTTACAAAACAAGAACGTTTAGCTCTAGTGGATCCAGCATTCCATCCAGTTCTATCTTCTGAAAAAGGTCCAGAAGTTAATTTGACTATGATTATAAGTTCTCAAGTGACATTATTTAACTTAAAATAACATTGTACAGTGTAGTGATGTGCTCTTTATATATGTGGTAATCCTGAAAAAATCTTATTTTTAAAATATATGTAAGTACGTAAAAATATTTTTCCAATATTTGGATTTTAATTTTTACAAAACACCATCATAGTGATTATTTTTAACATCTTCAGAAAAATGTGAATTAAAGATCCAAATATCAAGATGTTCTTTATGAAAAAAAATAGTTGTGTTACATTAGTGTTCTTCAAATATTTAGATTAAAAAAAGAAACGTTTAACGTAAATATATATTTTGTGTTATTAATATATTGTGTTTGCTAAAGTGCATTATAAAAGTACCAAAAATGAAAATATTTATTTCTCATCTATTTGATATAAAATTTTAGAATTATAGTTAAATTTGATGAATCTTTTACGGTTAGTTAATGAAAGTTCAAAAATAAGAAAAAATATATTATTGTATTATAGACGATATTAGTGAAATACTTTTTAATCCAAATTAACTAGATTTTTGTTATTAAATTTGTCAGATAAGTAAATATTAATGCAAATAGTTATTTGGATTATATTTCATTTATAAACAAAATAATATATTGGATTTTTAAAATTCAATTGGTGTTATCAAAACGAGTGTTACGATTGGCTTTGTTTTTTACATTAATTTTTTTTTCCTTTGGTATTTTTATATTTGAAAAGGAAATTCGTATTACAATATTTATGTAGTGATTTTAAAATAGGGTTATTTGGGTATAAATAAAAAGAGCACACACTATATCTGTATTTGGTTATAGTGTTATGAATATTAAATATATTCAGTGAAACTTTCATTTTGTAATGTGTAGTTTAAATTTTTCAGATGTATCTGCAAGTATTCAATATTCCGCTATATTGAGATGTCCTCAATGGCAACAGAGAAGCGCTCGTAGTGCACATAAAACTCTTCAAGGAAGCACTTACACAACTAATAAAATACCTCAATTATTAAATAAACTGCCCGTATTGCCTATAAAGTCACATTCTAAAAAGAAAAAACGTAGTAGTGTGTATAAACTCTATTTTTTATCTGTGATTTAAGAAAATAAGTTTATATTAAATATATTTATTGTTTTGTAGAATCAAAACGTCGACCAATCGAAACACCTTTAGATTTAGCCAAAGTTATGCAAGCTAGAAGGCGTACTTCAGTTACTGATCAAAATAATGGATCATCGCCAATTACAGATCATGGTCCACATCCTAGTACTAGTAATAGTCCTGTTCCATCTCCTTCAGAACATCATAGGTACTATCCAGTTTATATTTCATCAATTTTAATCTATTGAATTATTCCAAAGTTTGTTTATTTTTATAGACAAAGACCAAGGGAAAGAGTAGACAGAACTAGACTGAATTCTTCATATGATATAGATAATATTGTAATCCCACATAGTATCGCCGCGAGCACTAAACCAGAAATTTTACAATATAAAGAAATAATAACACCCAAGTAAGAGATTTATATGTTGATGTTATTAATAAATAACAATTAATAATATCACTATTTCAAATGCATTTTCTTCATTTTTAGATGGAGAATCATTGAGGATTATGATATTCAAACACCTAATAATGGAATAATTAGAAAAAGTCTTCCAACTGTTACAGAAGGCAAAGATGATGATGTACGTATTAATATTTATTTATTAAAAATAAAACTTCAAATGTGGATATAACTACCATAGTCCAGTTAAATTTAATTGTGTAGGAAAATAAATTAATATATAGAAATAAATGGATATAGAAGAAAATGTATATAATTATGCGCACAAATGATTTATAATTATGCGCACAGATAAAAAAAATCTAAATTCACGTAAATTCAGTTTGTAATATTTTTCTCTTATTAAATATTTAGATCACCAATTATGAATGGATTTAAAAAAAAACAGTGACTTTTGTTCCAAATTTTTCACATCGCACAAGTGTACCGTGTACAAGTACGAGAAAAAAAACAATTTTAATATTAACTGTGATCTATTTATTAGGTAATCTGGCATAATATTGATTTTAAAATTAACATATATGTAATTATTTTTTTTAGATTGAAGATATATCTGAAGCGACGATAATGATGCGTCATGAACGTTGCGAGGCTCTTGAGAAAGGAAAATATTTGCAAAAACGAAAAAGTTCTAGGAAGTCACGAAGTGGTACTGGAAGCAATCCTCCTCTAACACCTTCTGAAACTCCACCTCATACACCTGCTACAATTGTAAATTTTTAAAAAATAAATTAAAGCCATCTTAAAAATTAAAAATTTCGAGTTTTTATACATTATCATTGATGAAATTTTATTTATCTTATAAATATGTATCGTTTAGACGATTTAATTGTTTTTGGGGTGGAATTAGTATTTCTTTTTTTATATTTTTATTATATAAATTTAGGTGTTTTTTTTTATTTTAAGTTGGCTCTTATTTTTATACATCTGTTTTTAATACATCTGTTTTGTGAAATTTATTTCAATTTTTTGAAATTTAAAATTTTTCTTACAGGTTGACGAAACATCCATGCATAGTGAATCTGGCGCTGCAATTACGACTATATCTGCTTCAACGTCAACATCATTGAATATATCATCAGCCTCTACTCCATTAATTCATGTTTCAAATGTAACATCTATACCAACAAGTCATGATAGTATCGTAACGATGAATAGTCCAGCACAATTACAGTGCGCGACAATAAGTAATAAAAGACGATCTACTCTTCAAAGTGAAGAAATAGAGGTATGAATAATATTTATAATCATGTATTTATCTTAATGAAGTAGTAAATTAAAAAATAATAATTTATAGATTATACCACCATATTCTCCTCGCGTATTTCCATTGCCTGATGAAGAATATACGAAGATGTTGGCATCAATGTCTGACAATATTCCTCAGTTAAGTTCTGAAAGTGATACTCATCAACGTACTGGTGTTGCTTGTAACAATGGTTCTGACAGTGAAAGTAATAGTGGTCTAACTTATAATTTTGTACGTGAATGTTCTATGGAAGTGGGAGAAGATTTAATTTTAGAACAGGGTTCTGATAGTGATGGTGATTCAGGTTCATTACTTCCAGAAGAGGATCCCAATGATCCAGAATGGAACGCATCAGCCCATGCAGATTAGATGTTAGGCAATTGAGAGGTTTTATAATCAAATTTGATTTACTACTAGAGATTTTTAGTCAATAATTTATAATAATTATTTTTTTTTTTAGATATATTCCTGCTTAATAATAAATGTCCGCATTACCTTATACGTTTGTTGGATGAATAATAGTTAAAATACTAGTTGGGGTATCTGGATAATTTTATCACTGTAAGTAATTGACATGTACGAGATGCTTAATGTTTTATAATTGTGTTTTTCTAATTATCAAATTGTATATTTAAAAAAAAATGTGCAAAGATGATAATTAAATTTAGTTGTTGATTCAATCCATAATCAATCAAATTTTCTTTTTTATCTTTTATCCTTTTTTCATTGTTATTTTAAAATAACATATTTCTGAATTCTAATGTTATTCTAAATTCTAATAAATTATTCTAATGGAATAATTTGTTCAATACAAATTATTCCATAAGACGTAATTTCACTAATGTTGAATAACAACAATTTTGCGAGAGAGTATTAACTTCTTTAATTTATGATAGCGAAAAGTACTATTTGTTACTTTACAAATTTACTAAAAGTTGCTTAAAGATTACCTAAAATTTTATTGCGTGTCAATATTTATAATTTTTCGTAATATTTTTTTTTCAATATATATAAAAATAAAATAATGTTTGTATTCAGTTGTGTGCTTTTCAGTTCTGTAACTTTTCTATTGTCTTTTCTAATAACATGTATTTTTATTTTCAGGTTAATTTGTCGACGAACGGAATCATCAAAGAATCAAGATGAACATGTCGAGGAACATTTTTTGTCATATTGCCTAGTTCTGCAAGCATCCATAGTTATCTTTATAGTTGCTATTGAACTTATGTTTTCCAATGTTCCTTGCGCTGTGTTTACTTGTTTAATATTATTTTTTTTTTGATCTTAATTGTCTAAGCTATAATGGAAATAAATCTAGAAAATGTTTGTTACGCAATAGGTTTAGTTTTAATTTGTAAAGAGAACAATATGAGTTAGATCATATTATTTATTTGTTTACCATTTTAGTATGGTCAATTTTGCAAAAATGAGAACACTCGAAAATGAGGAGAGAATTTCCACTTATATTAATATTTAACTAACTGTTCAGTATTTTAATAATTTGAAATATATGTGTATGTCAGGGTTTTTATTTGTATTTTTTTAATGGATATTTATCTAGCTTGAGTTCTTGTAAAGTCACTTACGTGTGTATTTAAAAAAGCACTTAAAAATTTATTATCTAGTAATTAATAGATTTTTGAGTTTTTTAATCAAAACATTTCCTATTTGCAACAAATATATGATAGATTCAGACTGGAAAAATATGCATTCAGAAATAATAAATACCCTAATATTATAATTTGTAAATATGTTAAGTATAAATATTGTAAAATAAGATGTAGTTATTGTACATTTGAAATGTTTAGTTTCATGATTTTTTTGTATAATGAACTTTATATTTAAGGCGTTTATGGAGCCAAAGCCTATTTTTGTGTTACGATAAGAAACGTCAAATAGTTAATAATTGAATTAGTTTTCTGACTGTCACACTCGACAAATGTGATTTTTTTAATCATTTTTTTCATTCATATGCATTATTATATATATATATATATATATATATATATATACATATATATATATATGTGTGTGGAGAAAATATTAGTTTGTAACCAGCGATTTTTATTATTTATTTTTAACTTTTGTCATAAATAATCTCCAATAATTTTCTCATTAGCGTTTAACGAACATTCAAAATATGAAAAAAAATTCAACTCATTCATTATTGATAAAAATCAAGTTTGTAATTATATAGAAATAATACAAATATATATAATAATATTTGTTAAAATATGAAAATAGACACTACTATTTTTAATCTATTTCTTTTATTCCCCCTTTTGTCACGAATAGTACTATGATATGAAGCAGGTTTCTAAGTTATAATTTATAATCATAATTGAATTATGATAATCGTTTCAAATGTGATTCATCTTTTAAAAAGGACAAGTTAATCTTTAATTACTAATGCAATACCTTTATCCGGTCATTGATTTAACACTACTGAAATTTAGAATGAATATGTGGCTTGTAAGATGCAAAATAGGTTTTTTTTTTATTAATAAAATTGCATTTAAGAACTTAAACATTCAAAAACAATAAAATGTTTACAAAATATATTTCGCAAATCCTACAAAAATAATAGTTGCATAAATATTTTTATCACACGATGTACGTTGCTATAACTATCTATACATTGCGTGAATATAATTTTAAAAAAATTAGCGATAGAAATTTACTTGACACTTGTATAATAAAATTAATATTATTACTGCGTTAACGAAATAGTTGTTCGATGTGAATCATTGCATTAAATTATTGGACCGTTAGTATGTTTGCTGCTTTGTAATTTTCATTTGCAATTACAAATAGCTATCTACAAAGATGAATAGGTAAGTAAAAGAATATGATATTTTTGTGATCCCAAATTCGCCTTTTTTATTATTATACAGATCCGGGGGTGTCAAACTCGGCATAAGCTTTTGTGTGCTAAGTTGTGATACGCCCGATACAGATTATCGTTTACAAAATGATTTTCATGGTTATTTGAAAAGCTTTTGATTTTTCAAGCTTAAGAAATTTTTATGTGGGATTTTATAGTTCAGTGACTACAAAAGACCCATCGTTAGATCGTAATGATGAGCTCTGGATTACGAAGTTTGCGTAATTATTCTAATACAAATTTATATAATTTCAAATATAACAAGATCGGCGCTCGTCAATATCTAAAGTGATGGCCTGTTTTTGCAGTCACATTATGACTGTTGATGGTAAAATTCTAAGGATGGTCAACCTCAAATAACTGATCCCGTAGAAGTAATATTTAAAATATGTTACGAATTAACTATGATCGAGAAAATTTTAAAGAACAAAATTATATTCAACTTATCAAATATGATATAAATAGGTTTAGATAAATACATTCTTATATATTTTGGTGTGTAGTTTTGTGCTTGGATTAAATATAAAAAAAAAAATTCAATTAAGATCGTATATTTTGCATTCATAATAAATTTGTGTCGAAAAAAAAATAAAATAGAATGTAATTTTTTGAAAAGGTAATGTTGTCGAACGTGACGTTGTCGTAACGTAGCGCGTCGTACGAACGCAATCGGTCGTACATTTGATAAGAGACAGTGTCGACGATAAAGGCGGCGAACGATGTCGTCCGGCGGCGAATTTGTCCCGCTCGCCAAGGGGGTCCATCTGGGAATGTGGCCCAGGATCAAAGTGTACGCGTGGGCCATTATGTTGGCCGCGTGGGTCACGCTGAGACACGTATTCGCCGTCGCATGGAGGAAGGCGGTCTCGTCGAAAGCGCTCACCAGATACAATCCGCCGCCGGTGCTCTCCGACTCGACAATCGGACGACACAATTACGTCAAATTGAAGGTCCGACTTGCGATTCGATCCAATACAAAAAAAAAACTAAAAAAAAAATCTCGACCGATTCAACAAAACAATATATATATATATATATATATATATATATTGCCATTATGAATTATTGTTGAATATTCACCGATAGTTAGTGCGTACCGATTATGAAAATATTACTAAAATAATTATCTACAATAAATATATAGAGTATACAACGTACATATATATATATATACGTACATGTATAAAATCTAAACCCTTCGATGAAATTTCGATGAAAAAAGACTCGATGTTATTTTTATTTTTCTATAATCGATTACAAAACAATTCTTAAAGTCGTGACCAAACGGAACTCTGACCTCTATCGATTTCGATCCACAATTAAATATATTGAAATTTTATTTTTCTTTTAAATTAATTAAAATGTATTTTTTTATACTCGTATGTATTTCAATAATAACGAATTTAATAATATGTATATATGATTATCGATAGCGCGATATAACTGTAATAAATAAATATTTATAATTATTAACTTGTATTACAGGGTGTAAAGTTTCATTTCGTCGAAACGGGAGACAAAAATGGTCCACCGCTACTTCTTTTACACGGTTTTCCGGATTGTTGGCTCGGATGGGAAGCTCAGATGACGCTTTTAAACGTGTCCTATCACGTTTATGCATTGGATTTGAAAGGATTCGGTGATTCTGATAAACCGGGAATGCGTCTAAATTATTCTCTTCCGACTTTATTAGCCGAATTGCGCAGCTTTTTATTAAATTTAGCCGAAAATCCTTTACGAAGAAACGTTACGATTTTAGCGCACGATCTTGGCGGTTTATTAACTTGGTTAGTTATAATTTTGATTATTATATAAAAAGATATTGTAATATGAATGAACCAAAAATCGTTTTTTCTTTACATTTAATAATATAATTATATGTTTTTATAGGTATCTTATGCACGACTCACCAGATTTAATTGAAAAAGTTGTAATCGTGTCCGCTCCTCATCCTAATATATATTGGGAAACATTACCAAGAAGTAGCATTCTAAATTATAATTGGATGTGTTTAGTTCAGGTAATGTCTAACTCATATTTTTAATAGATATTTTAAATTATTAATAAAAGTGTAATATTAAAAAAAATAACTTATACAAAACAGAACGGATTAATATATATATATATATATATATATATATATATATATATATATATATATGTATATATATATATATATATATATATATATATATGTATATATATATATATATATATATATATATATATATATATATGTATATATATATATATATATATATATATATATCGTTAAATTTATTATCAAATCGATCTAGTTATAAAATAATATTTATTTCGAAATATTTATGTAGAGGCAATGATCACAATACAAAATTAAAGTGAGTATAAATCACTTAATAAAAATATATAAGAAGTTTTTTTTTATATTATAAACCGATATCATTCTCGAAAGTCTTATCTACAATTCATTACTATGTGAGTAGAACGCACAAAACGAATGGAAACGGTTAATCTACAAAAATTCATTGTAAATCTTATTTTGTATATCAAATTTAATATAATTTCTTAAAAATATTTTTTTATGATTTTAATTATGAAAAAAATACTGTAAAATAATAGGGTTTACAGTATTATTTCTTTAATATATTTCTCTGTCATATATAATTTTTATGTGACATTTTAATATTTTTTTTTTTTAGGTACCGTGGCTTCCCGAACAAGAAGCTTTGAAAAGCGATATGGCGTTTTTAGAACAATATTGTCCGCATTTAAAATCGTCATCTCTGCTGGAAACGTACAAATACGTATTTTCTAGACACGAAGATTGGACCGGACCCTTGAACTATTTTCGGTGAGATATTATATACGATATGTCTTTTGTACAAAAAAAAAAAAATAAAATAAAAATCTGTACCCATTTTCATAGACTGAGAAGCAAAGTCTAAAATCGTGATACGATAACGACACAATAATTAAAAAGTGGTTTTTTTTATGCAGAGACATGTTATTTTTTTTTTACTGTAACGAAAGATTACATAATCTTATCAGTCATTTGGTTACAATATATTAATAATAATGCTATTTCTACATATTTTTATTAAATTTCTAGGAATCTTATGTTTTGGCGTATTCCAGAAGAATGCGGTCCGATTAATACTCCGATGTTAATAATAACCGGAAATAAAGATCCTCAAGTACGATTTGATTCTAGTCAAATATGGGATGAATATGTTCAATTAAAAACATAAAATTAAAATTGTTTTAGGTACCATTAGAATCTATCGTAAAAAGTTCAGAGTGGTGCACTAATGCTAATGTGAAGATTATCGAAGGTGGTGGACATTTTCCTCATCAAGAATATTCGGAACAGTTTAATCGCTTATTACTCAAATTTTTAATATGTACGTAATAATTTAATAATTTTTATGTTAAAAATAAAATAAGCGCTGTTTGTTTTTAAGTAAAATTATTGAATTGATAAAAAATATAATATAAAGTTTTGGTTACTTTTAGGTGAGAGAGAAAAACGCAAGGTTATTCAGAACGGCATTGAGGCTGGCGTTACAGAAACTGCCCGAGGACTCGTTGGACGTCTTTTTGGCGCAGTGCATCTTTTTACATAGCTACGTCAAAAAAAAACTGTTATCCAACTAGTCAAACTGTTATACATATTTTTAAATGAATCGGAAGTTGTATTTATGCTTTCAACGTCCAAAATCCGTTTAAAAACGTTTGACAAATATTATATTTTTTAATGATTTATGGCTGTGACGTTTTTAAAATGATATTTGAACTCGTGTAAATGTAAGAAATAATTCTAAATTTTGTGTACGGTGATTTATAATACTGATATTAATTATGTCTCAAATTGTTATATAGAAATTAGTTATTTATAAATGTTATTTTATATTATATATATATATTTTTTTGTTGATAAGATAATACGTGTTTTTTAATGTATAATCTATATATATATATATATATATATATATATATATATATATATATATATATGTTTGTATGTATATTATTCAGAAAGTATTCTTTTAATTATTGAGGTTTTATAACTGTTGATATTAAAAAATGAGCATTTTTATAAAGTATTGTCATAATGAAAATTTTATATTGTTAATGCTGATTTCTCTATATACTTGTAATATAAAGAATGAACTCGTTATTTTAAATTTTTGAAGCAATATTTTCTCGATAAAATTATTTTGTTTATTTCTGAATTCGTATCAAATGTAGATTTTTTTATATAACGAAAGAATAAGAATTAAAAAAAAAATATTTATTTTTATATTCAAATAATAATACTGATATAAAATTGAACGTGTGAATTTAAATTTTGATTTTTAATTCATCAATTGATATTATCAATAATATGTGAAATTTGTATATCGGATATAAATTAATCATGTGTATATTTTGTTTAAAAGAAATACTTAAATGGCGAAAAATATATTAAAAAACTTAGTTGGCATGAAATATGCATAGATATATACATTATACAGTAATTAATATATATTTTTTATAATGTCGATACAATATTTTTTTAAGAATTTTTTCTCATAACAAATAATGAATTTTGAAACATCCATATTGGAAAATCAATAAAAAAAAGTACAGACTTTTATATGATAAACGTACTCATAATGTAACATTTAAGACAGATATCGCATTATTATAAAATAAATTATTTTTTTAACTTTTTATACGATTTTCGTAGATTTTCCCACTACGTATTGGAAAAATAAATGAATGTATTTTGAAAATATCAAATATAGCGGTATCGGCGGGAAACGTGCAATATGAATTTGAATGGTAACGGCGTCGCAACGTTGGCAGCTCTGACGGGGAGAATCGACCAATCGAGAGCCACCCGATCGGCTTTTGTTATTGTAATAAAGCGGTCCCTTTCCCATTTGCCGTTTGAAGAGAAACGAGCGGGGCGGCCCTTTTGTGTCGCACAGAGAGCACCCTTCGAAAATTGCTCAACAGTCGACAGTTCGCTACCCCAAATGAAACCGGCCTGCAAATTGAAATAAAAACCTTTCACGGCGTAATGAATGTACACCCCTAAATTCCCCGCGTGTTCACAACAACGCCCCCCACAATTTCTCTGCACATTTTCGCATTATCGCCATTTTGACAGTTGTCCTTTGGATATATTGCGTTAAATTGATTTCGCTCTTGTGCTGCATTCTTTATTGATGCACTCTATATTATTTATCAGCTTTTATTTATTTTATTTTTTTTTTTACAAACTGTTCTAATACTTTTTTCTTTTAATAAAACAATATTTATTAATTTAAATGAAATAGTTAGATGTGATATTTTTAGTAGTTAGTGCATTGAAGACATTTTGATACAGCAATATTAAATGCAAGTAAAATCGTGTATGCGTGTGAATTTAGATTCAACTATAATTAAAAAAATAAATTTTCGAACGGCTATTACAATAAAAGTCTTTTATAATTAAATAATTATACGAAATATAGATGAAAGTGTTTCATTATAAAAAATAAATAAACTAAATTTAATGTAAATATGT
Organism: Leptonema lineaticorne; assembly: GCA_024500535.1. NCBI lineage: Eukaryota > Metazoa > Arthropoda > Insecta > Trichoptera > Hydropsychidae > Leptonema > Leptonema lineaticorne. The sequence goes on along the minus strand of JANIJI010000030.1, from coordinate 14,262,428 downwards.
ACGTATTATATAAGTTAAAAATGGCAATTATATTTTTATAAAAATAATAACATTACGTTTTCAATTACGAGTCAATTAAATATATGAAACTTTGGAAAAGTTGCTAATCGTATAAAAAGCATTTTAAAAATAAAATCGAAACGAAACGAAAAAAAAGCGGTCGAATAATTGGTGTCGTTGTATGATAAAAGTTGCTTTGTGCGACATTTGCGTACGTGTCGGGGGTTGAAAAGCGCGAGGTTCGCCATTATTAAAATGTAGTGGGTGTTTTTAAAAAGTCATCAGTATTCGTGACGGCGTAGCGGCCCCTATAAAAAGATGAGGCCCCCCTCGAATCGTCCCGTGGGATACCCCGTCAAGTGCGAATATGAAACGGAAAATTAAACACGTGTCTTATTCGTGGCCTCCCATCGTCATATTCGATCTGATACATTTTTATATATACCTATTATGATTATTATTATTATTACCATATTTATTTATTTTTCTCAATTGTGAATACATTGTTTACTTTATCAATATCATTTTATTTGTATAATAACTCTGTAATAAAAAGGTAAGATGAATCTCTTTATAAAATGTAAATTCCCCGCATTGGTCTTTTGAGTTTGTTGAATAGCCGGAAAAAGCCAGAAACCGGAGCCAAATCAGGCGAATACGGTGGTTGAGTCGAGTTTTTGGCAAAAAAAGTCGCGAAGAACCAATGCAGTATGACATGGTGCATTATCTTGATGAAGGAACCAATTAAACTTTAAAAAAACACGTGTAATTCGGAGATAATTAAACGTTTTGACAAACAGACGCTTGGCAAATGTTATAGACAGTCCTACTAACCTAGGAAAAAAAAATCAAATTTACCTGCCTTCCTAATGCCTGGGAGTTTTAAATGACAATTTCACCTTACTTTTTGATCACAGTAGTACCTATTATAAATTAAAATGATATTTATTTAAAAAATAATAATAATATAGTTATTTTGTAAAATACCAATTTCTAAAAACATTTTTTTTTGATAATATTATATAATAAATGTCATCGTTTTTTATAATGTTTAATCTTATTATTTTAAAAAATGAAATTTTATTCATACCTATTACATATATGGCGTCTGACGTAATGTAATAAATTAATAATTCGGTCTATATTTCGAGTATATATAATAATATATTGAATTAAAAAATGAGATTTTTATTATATAATATTTACGATGAGAAGTGAAAAAAAAATCGTTTTTTTAATACGCATGTGTGTGTGTGTGTGTTCACAAGCATGCGCAAGTTATATAAAGAGGGCTTTTCTCTATTAGTACAGCATGAGGTCATGTCGCTATAGCAAATCACATTACGACGTTACGCCATTACACTGAATATGGCGGCAACAAAGTGGAAGAGAAACGTGCCTGGAAACTGAATCGAACCCCATAACTTTTCATACGACCGAAGAGGGTGGTTTTTCTGTACATTTTTATATTCTGTTTCGCTTTTATTCTTTCAAAAGTGCTCCGAAATAAAAGATTCTATCAAAAAAAATATATCTCTCAATATTATATTATTATAGCTATGGGTATATATATATATATATATATATATATATATATATATATATATATATAAAAGATAAAGTATGTAGTATAATAAAAAATTGACATTATATATGTTAGGTTTTTGCCTTGTGAGGGGTTAAATATATTATAGATTATTATGACATGACAGATATTTCGAGAATAATTTATTATGTATTATTATACTTTGAAATATATTTTTTTTTCTTTTTACAAATCATACTAAACTTTGAAAATAAACATATGGTAGTTCCTCATCGATATATTATTGAAAATTATTTTAATTCATAATTTTAATTGTTGTCAATTTCTATTTTGAACACACTACTTGAATATTTAAGTCTTTTAATGAATGCATTGTAGAGATAATTTTGTTAAATTTATATGAATTAAAATACGCTTTTTCTTAGTAAGTATGAAACGGAGTAACAATCACAAACTTACGATAAAATACCATTTATTGTTTAATTTTATAATCATAATTTTTAAATGATTTACAAGATTTTATTGAAACATGAATGGAAATGTAACGAAATAAAATTATAATAAGAAATGATGTAAAACATTAAATTATATTTAAATTTTTATTTTATGAATATAACTAAATATTGAATATGCAGATTTTGATTGATATTTTTACTTATATTTACGTTCTACTATATATATATATATATATATATATATATATATATATATATATATATATATATATATATATATATATATATATATATATATATTGGCTTTAAGTGATTCTTTAAAAATTAGTTATGAATAATTGTTTTTATTAGTGTTGAATTTAATCGAAATGATTTATTTCGATTATTAAAGGATTTTATTATTATAAAATAAGTTTTTGAAATATATAGTCATATGCCTATTGCAATATATAAAACTTTTTTTACGAGTTATATTTTTTTTCATGTTGCGATTATATATACAATATATATATATATATATATATATATATATATATATATATATATATATATATATATATATATATATATAAATTTTGAACTATTAAATTGTGCATCTAATAATGTATCAATATATTGAAATATTGTTTCCTAAAATATTAGATTAAATGTTGAAAAGCGTTCACATAATATTTAAAACAATTCTTTGTAATTTTATTTTTATTTAATTAAAATTTTATTTCACTTTTTTACTGAATAAGCAATCGTATTTTCGTATTTTATTTGTAAAATACGAAAATAGCAATATCAAAATAGCGAAATCCGACGCTAAATTCTCATCGAAATATCGATAAATATCTGAACATGTCGAAAGATATACGAATATATATTAGTGCTAAATATATATATGTATATATATATATATATATATATATATATATATATACATGTGTGTGTGTGTGTGTGTGTAATAATAAAATAAGAGATGGTAAAACTCGATTACCGTCACATAGCGGTGACACTTTTCATAGATAGGTTTCGTTTTTGTCGCGCGATAATGACGTTAACACGACACCCGGGATGTTGCAGTTGTCGCCTTTTATGTTCTCCTCAAAGAGACCACAATAATAAATAATAATAATCGACCCGGACAAATCAAATTACAATCGAGCATTCAGTTGTCACGCAATGTTACCGATCACATCTCCGATACCGAAACGTTCTCTCCGTTCTCTTCGTTCGTTTCATATACTATACTTTCCATTTGGCTACTCGTAAATTATGACACTATATACGTATTATTACTTAAAATATTTTCGATTCATTCCATTGACATGAATATGTTGAATTCTTAATCTAATTTGACCTTTAGACTGCCGCAAAAAATCCTTATAATTACCTAAGTCATTCAATGTTAAAGTATAAATTTAAATGTAATAATATTTAATAAGTGAAAAGATTAATAATTCTGAAGACTTGTATAGATTTAACAAGCGTGCCAAACTCATAGCATTTTGCGGATTACATGTTTTCATTTTCATTCAAGACGCGGGCCGCAAGTTTCAACTAAAATCGTTACAAGCTTTATAAACAAAATATCACTTTTAATTTATTTAAACTGTATACTATGACTTTATAAAACGGAACGGAATTAAATAAAGCATCTAAATCTACCCAAATAATCATGTTATACCATAGATTGTTAATTAAGAATTAATTATTATCTAAGAAACTGAAATTTTCTCTTCATATTTAAAGGCAGGACTCTTTCGAACTAAATTATTTTTAAATAATATTGAAAAAAAAATAACAAGGAAAACCATTATCGCATTTTTTTTATAAATAACAAATTAATAAATTGTTTATATAATATAATATACGATATATTTATTCGTACTTTGAAATAACAATACAACAAGAAAAAAAACGAGTGGAAATATTTCGAATATACGAATTATAATAAAGCGGGGTGGAAAAAATATTATACAGAAGGCAGTATGAATATACATATATAGTGAAATTTAGGAGCGACAATATCGAACGTGGAGGGGTGTCATATTTCCGCCATTGTGGACGACTTTGCCATGTGCAAACTTCCAAATGCTTCCATTATTTCCCAATCGCGATTGTAGTACTAGCCTTAGGCTAGTAACCTCCCACTGACAACAGATATTTTGTTATACGAGTATACTTACCTTTTTTTATACAATTGTCGCAATATAATACAATTATTTTGTAACATGCGAGGGATAATTTGATTAAAGTATTTTAAATACGAAATTTATTCAGAACGACAATATTTATTTTGTATTTTCAAATAATAACGACTCGTAAAAATAAATTTCAATTTTCAATCATTGGCTATTTTAAAAATTATGAAATTTGTTATTTGTGTAAATAGTTGAGATGCAAGTCAAAATTATGAAATATATTACATTACTCGTGACTCGTTTAAAAAACAAAATTAAATAATTGTAATCATCGTTTATAATATATTAATATAAACATTAGGTGAAAAAAATGTCAAGAATAATAATTTTTAAAATTAGTATATCCTTATTTATGATATTATATTCTTAACTAGATTCGAATCTCAAATCATGTCTATATGAATAACCAAAAAAAAAAAAAAAATTAATAATAATAAATAAAAATATACGTAATTATAATTTTAAAATACATTTAGTTTATTTTTTACACGATTATGTGATAAGATTTTTTTCAGCTATATTGATTACTATTTTCATTATTATTATTATTATAATTCGGCATAAGATATCATTAGGAATTCAAAACGCGATCGACTCCGCGCCAAATATGTCTCCATGTAGACGTAGACAGGTTGTCGGCGGTTACGGATGATAACGATGACAGAAACGCCGGGGTGAGGACGAGGGGATGCGGCTCAACCCCTAGTCGCGAAAAGTGGGGGGAAGGGTTGCATTCGCCCCCATTCGGCGTGCGGTGAAACGCCTCCCGGACGACGCCCCGCCCCCCGGCTCAGGGTTGCCACTCGGCGATCGATATGATACGCGACACCCTCAAACGCACACTTTCCACCACCCATCGCACTCCTCACACCTTCGTTTCTCAAATTTACCCTTATTTTTTCCTTTCTTTTTTTGGCTCTATCGATTCCGGACAAATCTTTGTACATCTTTTTTTTGACGCTCCAAATTATATATATATATATATATATATATATATATATATATATATATATAATATATAAGGGTTGAAATGGATCTCATTTTTAATTATTTTCTTTATTATGATTGCTAATTATATATTTGAAAAAAAAAATCTAGAAATGAACTCATTTACTTTTTTTTTTATTAACTTTAATCATTAGATATGTGTTAAATATATAGTGTTTACAATGTCATCGAATCATAACAATTTTCCTTATTTGTTAAGTGTGAAAAAGAAATACGATATTTTATTATTAAAATAATGTATTTATTTAACATCGAATATAAAATATATTTTGAATATGTCCGGTAAAATTTATCGGTACGATAAATTTCTGTATTTAGTTTAAACGATTACACATAGATGTCTATCAAAATACATGTAGTATTTATTAATTAACGTTTTAAGAATTTCAATTAATCCATTTATTTTAAAAAATAACAATTTTATATGACATATTTTATTTTTTAATTAAAAAAACGCATAATATTACATATTAATAATTCATTCGAATGATGATTAAATTTTACCATTTTTTATTTATTTTTCTTTTATAAGAAATTATGATTTTAAATAGATTTGTGTTAAACAAAAAAATCATAAGAAGCTGTTAATTATTTTTAGTGGACCATAAACAAAAACAATATAATATTTAATATTAGCACTAATTATAAAGTTTTTATATTATATCAAAAAACATAGTAGAACTCAAATATTCACTTAATGGATATAAAAACGAATGTTTGATTCATATGAAACATTAAAATATGATAAAATTATATAATAGAAAACTAAAAATTCATAGAAGAACTCTTCTATTAGTTTATTATCAATATTTTCAATACATTATGTACTAAATAGATTTAAAAATTTCGAAACTAAAAATAATTTGGAAGAAAAAAAAATTAACTGTCGAAACGAATCGTAATACCGATTAAATATAATAGTTTTGACTCGAATGTAAATCAACATAAATAAATGTTTTATGCGTTCCTTTAACAATAATACTATATACAAAATATACGAGAATTTCTTTTTTACAACGCCTCACAATATGCGGTTGCAACAGCAAAAAGAGCGAGCATAATCGTTTTATGAACCGTAGTTAAAATGCGTGAAGATTCTTATTGTGCGAGTCGTTATCTGAGATCCGTTTGTACCGAAAGGTGTTGGTCATTACACCTCCTGCTAAATACGGGAACCAGATAACGAAGCGATAGTCAACCTTCGGATATTCAAATCGATTTTATTAAAAAAAAACACACACACACACACACATCACAATCCTATGTAGTTGGCCGTATAAAATAAATAAAAAAAAAACATTTATCGATGAAAATTCGAATTATTGAATATACCAATATATTTTTTTTTTTTTGAAATAAGTTAACAATCTAAAATTAAATTTGAATAGACCGGTTTAGAATATCTGCAGTTGGCGATGCTCGTAAAAGCCGTGGGCTCGTGTTCGATAAATAAATGACACGAGACGTATAAATACGACTGCAACCCTTTCATTAGTGAACCGATGGCGATTAGTTCGGAATAAACCATTCATTAAACGGATTCAACCGATGCTACGGATATTCGACATCTTTATATTATTATACCTACTAAATACTCTATTTTCAAATTAATTTTCCGCTTTTACTATCGTTCATTGTGAATTATTATATTATAATTTAAAAAAGAATCAACGATATCAAACTCTTACCATATAGATAAAAAAATATACTACAATGCAATAGATCAAAGTAGGATGCCTTATTTTTTTTTTTTTTACTCAACGAACGTTATTTAATATTTATAGTGAGATATATTGTATAACAGTTATTATCTATAATAGATAAATAGCTCGTCGTTTGAAATTAAGAAATAAAAATTATCGAATCGTTTTTGGCAAAACAATGGACCTGTATTAACCGTTTATACCGTGTATATATCTCGACTTCAATCGAATTTTTGTGAACATAGCTTCGGGCCCATCGAACACCTGTACTTAACCAATATCATACTTTATTGTATATTCATACACACACACACACATATATATATATATATATATATATATATATATATATATATATATATATATATATATATGTTATAAAACCAAATTTTTAAATCCATCCTTCTTAAACTGAATATTATCTTTCATATAACGTAATTGTCAAATTTCATCTTCCATATTTTCTTTACATTTATTTATAAATAAATGTAAAGAAAATAAATGATTTTACAAAAATCTGCGGCTAA